>BCKK01000003.1:1412180-1850322 GCA_001600615.1 Dioszegia crocea
CTAGTATCAGAGTGATGAAGGGAACAGGCAGACTGGCTAACTAGCTATATAGGGGCAGTGGCGCTAAACTACGTGTTACGTAAACTATCTGACGCATACTGCTCAGATGGGTACTCGCCCCCGTTGGAATCGTCGGCCGTATTCGCGGCGTCTTGCATTGGCACAAAAAAATGTGGGTCAGCTTGTACTGCGGCGAATTCGGCCTGAGGGTCAGCTCGAAATTCGACGTTAGACTTGAACAGCAGCCAGATCATTTGAACACTGAATGCTCAATTCGCCCACGACCTACCCAATCCTGCTCATCGTACAAACCGGTAGAGGCTTGCTCGGAGACACCGACTTGAGGATCAACCCAAGTGTCTATTGGATGAGCACCTGTTTGTCTTGTATGATGCAGTGAGGGGTCTTTGGCACAAACTCACTGTTGACGGGGTCCCAAATCAATAGTGGTGCGTCGTAGTTGTTGGCCATCTCGGAAGGGATCGAGCACGGACATGCAACTCATAGAATTAGTGGCAACACAGAGGTAGGGCTGTCAAATATCAATCATTAGCTTACCAATGGCAAAGTCTGACGATACGATATTTGCACGCGCAAAGTGCGAGCAAATAAGAGGAAGAGGGGAATGATGTGGAACTTAGAAGTGAGAGAAGGAGGCGAATATATAGGGCTCTTACATCTACTCCTCTCCAGACCCGTGCAGCCTTCTCATCACCCCATATTTCAATTCCCTTTGACCTCTTGCACAGCATTGACGCCAAGCGCGAACCAGGCCTGCCGCCTGCGAAGCAAGTGGGTATCGGCCAGAAGCCCCAATAGAACCTGCGGGCAAAGCGCCGAATCCTCGAGCCCCAGCTCACCTTTGATGATCGAGGTTGTCTCAGCCGAGTGGCTTATCAGTAGTGCTCAAACGCGTTCGACATGTCGTGAAACGACAACAAGTCAAGCTCACTCATTCGGAGATCCGTTGTCGCTCTGCACCGCTCTCCTTGACTCCCTCAACTCAGTCGACTGGGGGCTCAGTCGATAAGTTAAGGAGCCTATCCATGACTAGCTGAACATTCCTCTGCATTCGCGCACTTGCGGCTTTGTCCAGCACTATCCCAAGGAAGATCCATCAATGGTCGAAAGCTTTCAACCGGTTCCATGTAGTCACGTGTAAGCCTGAAACAATGTCTCGGATATCACGGACTTACCGCATTCGGCCTTGCATCCGAAAGAGGCAACCAAGAAAAGCCTCCGAAAGACCGGTGCCGAGCGGTGCCGATCGTGTCGGCATTGACCGGAAGTGACTGGACCCGGGGGGGGGTTGGGCGGCGATGGCCGGGTGTGCTTGTCTCGGCGCGTCTGAATTGGGAATTACTTTGATCTTCCTCTTGACTTTCTCTTTCTATATTCTACTTGCTCTCCACAACCCATCCAACAAAACAGAAGTACCGGTTACTTCAAAGTCAAACTTGCTTCATACACCTCCTCAGCGACTGTACCGGATCTCACTGCCTCTCACAGGCCTATACGCTCGTCATATCGCCTCCTCCGGCCACACGCTAGCATCCTCCACTCTATCCCCGACTGTCAGCCTCCTTTTCTTTCCTTCCCTTACTGTTCAGAATCGACCATCCACCGCACACATCCACCTGTACAAACATCATCCCTCCTCGTAAAACCCAATTACCTCACTATCCACCCCTGCATCGCCCTGCATCCCTAAAATCACATCCTTTCCTTCCTCTTCCTTCCCCATCCGGCAAATTTGCTATCTGTCATCCAACTAAAGATACTTTCCTTCCTATCGTACCACACCGTAATATCATGTCCGCTCAACATGGCTTTTTCGGTAATACCGCTCCTCAGCCATCGAGCTCAGCGCTCAACTCAAAGCGTAAGCGCACATCATGGTGCATGGAAGATTTCGCATATGAGCAGAACAAGGTAAGCTCACTGCCTTGCTAATTCTGTAAGAAGTAAGCTGACATGAATAGCAAATGCGTATCCGCTCTCCCCGCCTAGACCGTCGTCACACCTACCCTGACCCTCCTCCCGAGCTCGTCCCCGATTCCTCTGCAACCGCGTCAGACGAAGATCAATGTATGGACCACGAGATGGATTCTTCCGATGCCGATCATGATATGGAGGGCATGGATGAAAGTGGCGGAGGGGGCGGATTCGAATATGAGAATGGGGCCGTTGACGCGAGGATCAGAGAGGACGTGTCGGATTCTAGAAGTCAGGGGATGGGGTATGCGTTCGGCGCGTCTGGAAGTGGTGGCTTCGGGTTTGGGCCGGGTGCAATGGAGGATGAGGATGATGAGGGTTCTGAGACTTCTGGCAAGGGTAAGTTTCTATATGCATATACAATGTCTCAAGCTGATAATGTAGCGAATTACCCATATCAACCCTACCCATCTCTCACTCCCCATACCAATCCTCACCACTTCTCCAACCTATCCGGAGCCAACCCATCTTCCCTCCGCCCCAAATCCCCCTTATCGGCACAAGCATTCTCTACCACCCTCCGTGCTCCTCGCACTCCGGGTTTACTCCAACCTGCAACTGCTGGACCCCTTGCACCAGGAGCGAGCGACATTGAGCGTGCGCGCGCACAGCACGGACCTCAATGCCGGTCAATCCCAAAACTTGTCCTTAGCCAGTATCCGGATCCGGGCACGGGTGAACGGAGTCTCTGGAGCCAGTGTGGCGATTGTGGGGCTGTTGAGCGGAAGATGTAGGTCGGAACGGTGGAGTTGGGTGAGATACTTGTGCAGTTCATCGCGGTGTGAAGTGAGAAGAGGGAGAGTGTGAAGACGAAAAAAAAAGTCAGGCGACAAGCTGTCAGAAGTGTATAGGTGTGTGTCAGGCACGCGAGAAGTTGTAAGAAAGGGAACTCCCGCTGTGTATACTTTAGTTTGTGTACATAGCCTTTTGCTAGAAAAGTTTGCCTCACCTGCTGTGCCATAGATATAAGTCATGCAAGTACTACATTGTACTCACGGAGCAGTTATCCCAAGATGCTCTAGAGACCAGTGGAATTCGATATACAAGGATATGACTATGCTTATATACAACGCTATACACGGTATCCACACCAAGACCCAAATCTCTTTCTGCGCCATCCCCTTCAAAACTCCTCGGCGCGCTTCCGCTTCGCATTCGCCAGACCCGCATCAATCTCAGCGAACAAATCCCCAGCCTGTTCAGCCGGCGTTCTCGTCCCTGATCCAGATCCAGGCGGACCATCCAACAGCTCAAAATCCGAATCCGAATCCTCATCATCCACCTCAATCACCTCCACAGCATCTTCTCCACCTTCTCCCTCTTCGCCATCCTCATCCCCTCCCAACGCCTCATCCGCCATTTCATCATCATCCTGACTCGTTCCGTCATCCCCAGGCACCACCTTTTCCGCCTCACTAGCGACAAAGCGCATTCTCCCCGATTTTCCCATTCGTGCAATTGACGCCTCTTCTTGTTCCCTCGCCGCTCTCTCTCTTCCAGCCTGAGCCGCCCCTGCTGCCGAAGTTTGTGGAAGCGACTGATTGCCTTCGCTGGGATTTCCGAGGCGTTGTTTTGTCGGTATACCATTGAGTACAAAGCGGCCTGCGGCGGGTATGTCTAACTTGTATTTGCCTATTCTGGGTCAGATGACTTTGTGGACGATGAGCGAAAAGACGTACGAGCTCCAGCTTGAGGATCTTCGATATTGCGTATCTTCGCATAGTATCCTCGAACCCTCTCGAGTTCAGGAGTCACCTCATGCTTCGCAGGATCAACCCCTTTCATTTTGAGATACACTACGACATCAGCTCTGATCTAATGCAGAGAAAGAAAAGACTGACCCCATATAAGATCAACGATAGTGTATGCCATCATAACGTCTAGCTTGGCCCTTTCTAATGGACCAAGACTCTCCACTTGCCCTGCCCATTCTTTAGAGAGGAAAGGGGTGAGGGCCGCTTCGATATCGGTCAGTGATGAGGCGAGCTCGAGTGGAGTGGCGGATGGATCGAAGGCAACTTCGGGGGTATGCTGTGCAGACATCGTGGTGTCTATTTGGGTTCGGGAGTATGGCCAGAGCTGTAGTTTGGAGGTGTCTAATGAGTCAAGAAGGAGAAGGGTTGTCTTAAGGAGGTCACTGCTCAAGATTTCTGCAAGATTTCAGAAAGACGCACGGGTCAGAGTGATGACGTAAGACCCCTTCACGCGCGGCGGGGGAAATAGGTTCCGTCGGGACTTGTCGCGTGTTGCGTGTTGGCTCTGGGCTCTTGTATACATTCCTCACTATAGACTCATAGGCAAAACAAGCGCTGTACCACTGTCCACAGAGAGAGGATCCGTGTGAATCATACGCCCTGAAAGCCAGACGTCCAAAGAGCCAAAATGGATAAGCTCGCAGCGAGTATTGCGGCCCATGGGGGTCATTATAACTTGAAGGGTGAGCTTGGGTTCGGGTCGTCTTTGGGAAGTATGAAGGGGATGCTGATAATCCATCAGCTCTGATCAAGGCTATTCGATCGTGCAAGGTAAGCTCATGAATCTATATTCAGTTCAAGCTCCACCAGCTGACATTCGTCAGACTCTAGCGGACGAGCGGGCAGTCATTCAGAAAGAATCAGCTGCGATTAGGGTATGTCTTCTTCGCTGATTCAAGGTTGCGCTCGGGCCCTCAGAGTAGAAGCGCGATCTATTACCACGGCTCAACCACTAACACTCCTCAGACCTCATTCAAAGAAGAAGACACTTTCGCTCGACACAACAACATCGCCAAACTCCTCTATATCCACATGCTAGGCTATCCGGCACATTTCGGCCAAATCGAATGTCTAAAACTGGTAGCCAGTCCACGATTCTCAGATAAACGATTAGGATACCTTGGTATAATGTTGCTCTTGGATGAGAACCAGGAGGTTTTAACACTGGTTACAAACTCACTGAAGAAGTGAGTTTTAGCCTTCCGACGATTGGCAAAAGCTGACTGTGTAGCGATATGAACCATTCGAATATGTATGCTGTCGGTTTGGCGTTGTGTACATTTGCGAATATCTCTTCAGAGGAGATGAGCCGGGATTTGGCGAATGAGATTGAAAAGTTGTTGGGGAGTAGTAATTCTTATGTCCGCAAGAAGGTCAGTTGTTTTCTTCTCGTGAGTGAGATATCATAAGCTGATTCACTAGGCTGCTCTTTGTGCTCTCCGAATAATCCGCCGTGTCCCTGATTTGATGGACCACTTTACGACCAAAGCGAAAGCGCTGCTGCAAGATCGGAATCATGGTGTTCTGCTGGCTGGTATCACACTCGTTACTGAGATGTGCGAGTTGGACGAGGGCGTGTGTGGTGAATTCAGACAGGTCAGTTCACGACCGCGACATAGTTCTAATTGGAGCGATAGCGCAAGAGCTGATACCAATAGGCTACAGGATTACTGGTCAAACACCTCAAAACACTCGTCACGACTGGTTATTCACCCGAACATGATGTCGGAGGAATCACCGATCCTTTCCTCCAAGTGAAGATTTTGAGGCTTTTGCGTCTACTAGGTCAGGGCGACGCGAAGGCCAGTGAGGAGATGAATGATATTCTTGCCCAGGTGAGTTTCTGGGCAATCGTGCGCGCTGTCAGACCAAAAGCTGACGTCTTGAGGTTGCAACCAACACCGACGCAACCAAGAATGTCGGTAATTCCATTCTGTACGAGACAGTCTTGACTGTCCTGGATATCGAGGCGGATAGCGGATTACGAGTGATGGCGATTAACATTCTCGGGAAGTTCCTCTCCAACAGGGATAACAATATCCGGTGAGCTACCGCGAGCGTTCCAAATTGTACAAGCGAGTTAAGCTGACACACCAGATACGTCGCGCTCAACACACTCATGAAGGTCGTCTCAATGGATACCCAAGCCGTACAACGACACCGCAATACCATACTAGACTGTCTGCGCGACGGCGACATTTCAATCCGTCGACGCGCCCTCGAACTTTCTTACGCATTGATCAACGACCAAAATATCCGGATAATGACGAGAGAGTTGTTGAATTTCTTGGAGGTGGCGGATAATGAGTTTAAGCAGGGTTTGACGACACAGATTGCGATTGCTGCGGAGAGGTTTGCGCCTAATAAGCGATGGCAGATTGATACCGTGTTGAGAGTTTTGAAATTGGTACGTTGTCGGTTCACTGCCCTGGTTCTGAGAGAGTGATCATCAGCTTACATATCCCAGGCCGGCAACTTTGTCAGGGAAGAAATACTCGCTTCGTTCATTCGGCTAGTGTGTCATACGCCCGAATTACAATTCTACACTGCGCACCGATTATACTCTGCTTTGTCGGCCGATCTATCACAGGAGACTTTGACATTGGCGGCAGTCTGGATTATTGGAGAATTCGCAGATGTCCTCCTTCAGGGTGGAAGTATGGAAGATGGCGAAGAAGTCAAGCAGGTACGTTGTGCAGGCGATTCAATTCTAAAGCAGGATGAATGAGAAATCAACTTACTTACACACCCCAGGCAACCGACGCATCCCTTGTCGACCTGCTTGAACTGGTCCTAAATTCCCCATACACAAACACCCTCACGCGCCAATTCGTCCTCACGGCCTCTGCAAAGCTCTCGGCACGCCTAGCGGAACTCAACACCTCTTCCTCTGTCTCAGAGCAAGATCGGATCGCTGTCATTTTGGCTGGATTTAGCGGGAATTTGGAATTGGAGATCCAGCAGCGGGCGGTTGAGTTTGGGAGTTTGTTCAGTCGGGGTGATGTCAGAGCGGGTGTGTTGGAAAGGATGCCACCGCCAGAGATCAGGGCGACGATTATGGGTGGAACAGGTCAGTTAAGACTTGCCTGACGTACGGAAAGTGAGCTGATATGATCTAGCGAGCGAACGTAAACCCGTCGGATCAACACGGACCGATGTTGGATCATTAGTCGATCTTATAGGCGACGAAGCGGCACCTTCAGCCCCCACAAATGGCTCAGGATCCACTTCCGGTCCATCGACACATGATCTCCTCGCGGATATCTTTGGCTCGAGTGGTGATTCAGCACCGGCCCCATCCGCATCCAACGGTACAGCCAGCGGTAATGCCAATGCGGATATTTTATCTCTTTTCAACTCTACACCTTCTTCCTCAGCACCACCGCCACGTCAGTCTCAGCCAAGCGGTCAGAATTCACTATTCGACTTGTCAGATTCGTCCTCTGCTCCTCCGCCCGCTCCGGCGCCCGCCCCCATTCCCCAGCCTCAGAAACAACAACTCCAATCTTACCCCGCTTACGATAAGCATGGGCTAAAGATTACCTTGACACCCCGCACGGCGCCCGGTCAGCCGGGATTGGTACAGATTTTGGCGAGATTTAGTAGTGTTGATGGAGCGCAAGGGGTGAATTTCCAGGTTGCGGTACCTAAGGTGAGTTGATCTGAGATGTGGTCATTGGCCGGTAGACTCGCTGGATAGGGAAGTCGGTGGCATGAGGCATGGGAGTCGTGGGATCAGTGCAGAGTCATTTTTGGGTCGGGATTAACGCTGACTCGTGCCAGACACAACAATTACAAATGCAGGCTATGTCAAGCCCTGACGTATCTGCTGGCGGGACGGAAACTCAGCAACTGCGGATAGCGGCTCCTCCAGGTGTAAGTTGACTCCCACACCATGCCCCCACGACGCCCACGACGCAGGCTGTGGGCCTAAGCTGATGACTCTAGGCTCAGATACGACTGCGAATGCGGATATCATTCAGCAAGAATGGACAGACAATCACTGATCAATCGGATTTCGCTGGGTTCCCTGTTGATCTTACCGCGGCGAAGTAGATCGTAGATTAGGGAGGTGTGCTAGATTTATGGCGATGCGGATTTGTCTTGAACGCTTGGGGTAGAGGTGTTCCCATGCACGGGTCAAATGGTGTTCCACTGCAGTCCATCGGCGTCACATTGCATTTCTCATCTTCTCGTTTCGTATAGTCTATCTTCCCCCTTCCCTGCTACATCGCCTAATCCAGTAAGACCTCGCTCACAATACCGAGCAAACTCCCCTCGGACGCTGCCTCCTTCACTGGCTCCGCAGCAGCCTGGGGTTGGGCCTGCGCACCTCCAGCAGCCAAAGTCTGCAATTGCAATTTGAGCATCTCAATCTCCTTGGCTGCCGCCTCGATCGGGTTGGGTACGCTGGGGTCGATAAGGGGTCGGATAGCAGCAGTGAGGTCGTGCGGGGTCACGCCGAGTGCTGAGGCAAGGGCGAAGATACGGCCCTGGACATCGCCTTGGGGTTCAGATCCAGATTGACCCTTCCGGATCAGCATGAGTTCCGGCTACAGGTGTTTCCCAGGACTCACTTTACTTCCCTTGACGGCGCTGTTCTTCCCGGCCTTTGAAGCTGCAGATCCTGCGGCGCTCGCTACTGACGCAGCGCTCTTCAGCATGGCAGCGTTGGCGACTCCACCTCCACCGCCGTTGGTGTTGATGTTGGGGTTCAAGTTTTGGGCTTGACGTTTACCAGTGACGAGGTTCCAGTAGCCTCCGGCTTGGTGGGCCCAAACGGTAAATCGCCAGACGTAGAAGGCGAGCACGGCAAGGAGGGAGAGGGTGAGGTAGGTCAGACTTGATTGAGGGTCAGCCAGCGTGTAGAAAGGTTTTATGTGGACCACTTACAACTTGTTCATGGTCATGTTCCAGAATGGGGGGTCGACATTAGGCTTGCTCCTTCGGACATTCTTGTTGGATGTCGTGCCTAGGGACGCACTGTGAGAGTCAGCAAAAGGATTGCGTCTGAGAAGAAAAGGACTGACGGGTTCAAGACTTCGGGGTCGGTGGATGATTTCCCGCCCCGCTGGCGGGTAGTAGATGGTTGTGGTGCAGACATTGTGAGTGGACTGTAGAGTTTGGGATGAGGTTTGTGATTGATGTTGGTATGGCAGAGAGAAGAATGCAGGACATGCTCAGCATGGACAAAGGTCGAATAGGTCATGACGTCATGATACATTTAAATGGGTGGTGCATTTAAGATGCCCTTTCATTGGCATATTAACATTGCTCAGATCAGCAGGTACCCGAGGTCACGGTGTACCTAAGCATGAGCATGCATCCTCGGAGTGGGTCAGGCAGGATGTCACATTATGACAACTCCGAGCAGTACGACATGGGCGTGAAGTGGGACAGATGCAGCGTTTAAGAGAACTTTCCGCCGGAAAGAAGAGGTGTCTGGAGCCCCGGAACCTTGTTTCCACCCTTGGTGACCCCTGGCCTGACCCGGACTTCTTTCTGATCAATCGTATCGTCCATGTAGGTCAACGAAGCGTACTGTTGCGCGATCAGAGGCCTAGAATACACCGGGTCCAGTCTCACAGGATATATCCATCAACCTCTATCCTATGGGAAACTGCTATGTGCTGCTCAATAGGTCATCTGCTCCCCCTTCTCATTCCAGAATTTCCCTCCATGTGTCTCCTTGGTTGCTTTTTCAATAACAGCAATCACACCCTTGGCACTTTCAAGAGGTGAGATCATGCCTATCTTAGAAAGATCACCCAGACCACAGCCCTCGAGGATGCCGCGAGATCCCTCGGTGTCGACCATGCCAGGGCTATAGATGAGTCAGCACGGAAAGAGTCTGGTGGGAGACTGAAGACGCTGGCGTGTTCGAAGCTAGGCACGGAAGAAGAACTCACTGAAGGGGGAAAGCGACAATCTCCGGATTCTCCATATCCATCTTCTTTACCAGCATATTGACAGCGGCCTTGCTGGTGGAGTATGAGTCGAAGGAGAGAGGACTGGCCTCGGCGATCTGTCCGGCGTTGGACGAGACGACGACGAACTTGGCTGAACCGGGAGATGCGGCATTACCGGCGAGCAAAAGCGGAGCAAATGCTTGGAAGAGGATGACAGGCCCGACGGCGTTGGTCTCGAAATCGGCGTGGAGGATGGAAGGGGTGAGGTCGAGAATAGTTGTGATACCTTGACGTGCGGTTCCACCTGTTGATATGCGTGAGCGATAGAAAAGAGTGCATACAGCTGTGGGAGAGGTGACATACCTGCGTTTGCTATGACTACATCGACCTTGCCAGCTTCAGCTCGAACCGTCTCTGCAGCCGAGGTGTTATCACCCTCATTTCCAGAGGAGATCTTGATGGGTCGGACGACCTTAGGGTGTTTGTTGACAAGCTGAGCGAGTTGGCTATCCGGGGCTAAGGGGAATGACCGGACGCCAGCATAAACGATAGTGTCGGGTTTGGTAGCGAGTTGCTCGACAATCGTGAATCCGATCCCTCGGGCAGCTCCAGTGACTATATTTGTCAGCTTCAGCGGATACACGCCTCAGGCCCAGGCCTGACAAGGAAGAAGCAGTGCCGAGGTGGAAGTACTTTACTCACCAAGGTAGACAGTAGGAGACATTTCAAAGTGTATTGTATTGACTTATTGATGGATGGATAGGCGGGGTGGGGAAGCGAATTCAGGTGGGAGTTGATAAAGCTGGCTGAGTTCGGTCCAGAGCATCGAGCTTCATATGTGGCACGGCAGGCGAGCTGAGTCATCTGACTGAGGCACATTTGAGCATATGGGTGCTTTGTAAGTCGAGGATGCTTCGTAAGTCGCCAAGCATGATAGTATTAGGTAGTGGAGGAGGTGACAAAGACAGAGCCAGTGTTCCCAGCTGCTGGCACGCCGCGGCCGACGGGCATTTGGGTCGCTTAGGTAAACACGCCATTTGGATGAAGTCCATGGCTTGGCGGGAGGCTTTTCCGGACTGATAGTTGGGTCTCCCACGTTTGTAGATGTCTATCCGGCTGGGGGAGAAGGAGCTTGTACACGCGATTGACGAGACGACTCCCAGCCATCGGTCGATTAGATTGGACATCCATTTTCCGGCGGAGAGGCTTGTCCAAGGGGCAAGGGCATGGACCGGGGTCAGTTCCGTTGCTCTGCCAGGACGAAATCCACTCAAATACCTGCTGTCACTGTCTGCACCTCTGGTCCAAGTGACTTGTGTAATGATAGGGCCGGTCGGAAGATCAGCAGGGTAGAACTAGTTGTCGATATCTTCTCAGTGAAATCCTAGCCTCGCTCCATGATCCGACCCATCACTTGCTGGCAGCTGATTGTCTTGCAATTGGGTCATTCCGCAGACGGATATCCATTGCGTGTTATCTTACATCAGGGTAAGGGTCCGGGACTATGAAACATCACCGCCGAAGAAACACCTGCTCTTCCTGCCTATTCCTTCTCCTTGAAGCTGAACGCAGATACGCTGAAGATTGGACTGCCTGGCTTGGAGTCACCATGTGCGGGATCGTCCGAGACGGTCCAACTCGTCTTATCCCGACCAATTACCACCAATAATCCCCATCCACCACACACCCCAGACCATCGCCCCAAATGCACCGACTCCCATCCCAGCCTTCAAGTTTCCAGCGCCAAGCAGAACGAGCAGGCACCAAGGCCACCCAACAAGCTTATCCAATACACTGCCCAGCACGCGCCACATGAAGAGCTCTTCCTTGCTTATGGCAGATGGGACTGGTGGATGTGGTGGGCCAGCAGCGGGGAGTGTGGGTGCGAGCGCGGGCGACTGAGCGGAATGTGTGGCTGGTGGGAGGGAGAGAATACAATGTACGGGCTTGTGGTCCGATATTGTCAATGAAGGGGTGGAGGTGTAAATCATAATCTCGGTCGTCGGTGTAGAGGAGGAAGGAGAGGCTGGGTAGTCGGTATGTGAAGCAAAAAGGATCCGATCTGTCCAGCCTGGTATACGTTTTCTGTTTGTCAGTATGCTACCAAGCCCGTCATGGCGAATTTGTAAACTCACCGAGAGTACCCCTCAACCTGTCCAACGACGCGCTTATATGTCGGCGCGAACGTCTCAATCTTCCCTTCTCTCAGTCCCCCAAAGACCCGCCCTTCCCGCTGTTCTCGCTTCAGTGTGTCCAGCTGCAGCATGTCCGCACGCTCCTTTTCCAACTCCACAGGATCCACTGTCCCATTCACGCCCGCATCTCCTGGATCCTCTCTCGGTTCGCCATGTGGCAAATGCGGCAGTCTTGCCAATCGGTAATTGAGGTCACCGAGGAAGAAGAGGTGCGATGTGTCGGTAATTTGGTATGGGAGCGATAAGGGGTCTGAAGAGGTGAAGAGGAGTGAGGAAAGGATGTTTTGGTACTGTGTATTCCGACGGGCAATGTTTTTGTCGTGCGCTTCAAGATGTGTGCAAACGAAGCTGCTCATCAGCTAAGGGACAGATTAAGATCCGAGCTCAAGGTCCCTCTCGGCGCATTTCGACTCACGTTAATGTCTCCCAGCCATCTGTATCCCCTCTTCGCACCTCCAGCCTCACCCCTACTACCCCCTTGTTACCCATACATCCCCACCACAGTCCAAGTCTCCCAGTCAGACTCTTGCCTAATCTTCCAGCCATCGTCGCCTCTCGGGCGAATACCCAGAGGGCATTTCCGCCGTGTGACACTCGCGAGACGAGGAGGTAGTTCTCCGGCGTGCGCGTAGGGGTGAGCGAGGTGGCGTGAGACGAGAGGAGGGATTGTATTCGGGTGGTCAGAGCCATCAGTACTGAGGAGGATAGACCAGCGACTGGTTGGTCAGCTCAGTAGGGGAGGCGAGCTCAACGGGGACTCGAGCGCGGTCGAGCGCGGAATCCCATTTAAATTGACTAATGAGATGTACACTCACGGGCGAGATTTACAGGCAGTAACTCTTGCACTGCAATAGCATAGATATCAGGCGGGGTCGTCCCTCCTCCCGCACCCCCTATCCCGGCATCCTGGGAGGTACGCTGCAAGATTGGTGACAGCCAGCTAGTGAGATCTTGCGATTGGGCTTTTGAGCCTTGAAGACCTGTATTCCATGTCGTCAGGAAGATGGTGAGCGGCTTGGACATCTCCTCTGTGGCGGCAAGGTAAGGTATGTTAGTTAGAGACAAAGGCGTCACTGGTCGATATTCGATGACGATGTTTACAAGTGAGCGACTAATTTGGTTCCGGGTGGTGTTGAGCGACCTAATGATGGCGAGCAGCCTATACTAAACATATACTTCATACCTGCCTAGACTACCCCTTCACTCGGTATCTAAGCTTGTTTCGACGTCGATTCTGCTAATTCTGCCAAAATGTCACTCCCATCTCCCGCCTCGACGCCGGCCAGCTCCCCTCTACCTTCCAATCCGACCTTCGCCTCCGCAATCATCCCGCCTACTCCTGCCGCTGGCCACTCCTCCTCTGGAGGTAAGGGCAGCACATCTCGTCCCTTACTCTCTAGCCGGCTCTCGACTATGTCCAACCTCACTCGAGGTCCAAGCTCGTCACTCGACAAAGGCAAAGGCAAGATCCCATCCAGGTACTCGACGTGCGAGTTGTGCGCGCTCGTCCGAGAGTCTAGGGCCAGGATCGGATATGGAAACAGGGAGAATCGGGGCGAAGGGGCTGAGAGGATGTATGGGAGCGCTACGACGAGTGGGGAATGGGAGAGGAACGAAGCTGGGCCGAGCAGCATGGCTTCGAGTGCCAATAGCTCGCCTCGGGGGATGTCAAGGGCGACCTTCCAGTCGAGCTCTGCCTCGAGTCCGACCAGCCAAACGGTCAATGGCAGGGAAATACTGTATCACGATACAGACATCACAGTTTATCCTGCTGCGGGAAGCGCACGATTGAGGGCGGACGGAAAACATCTGATTGTGGTGATCAATACGCATGCTGAGAATGTATATGACCTCGTATGTTCCTTCTCTGCACCCGGGAATGAGCTTGATGGCTGAATGTACAGGGCCCGACTGATATCCCTCTTCTTTCCAAAATCATCGAAACCGCGCAGCTGCTGTTGGATCCAAATCAGAACAGAGGCGATCTGCGAATAGGCTTTCTTGGGAGCGTGATGAGTGAGTCTGCTGGAGCAGCTACTCATGAGTACAAGCCAGAAAATGCGCTGATACAGTTTCAGAAGATCCTCAGTCTCCCCATGCTCACCTACACGCCCAAGCTCTCCTCGGTCCACCTGACACCTCTTTGCCTGGCTCAACATTCTGGCGCCGCAACGTCGTTTTCGGATGGGGGAATTGGTGGTCTGTCCAAGATCTGCGTGCGGAGATACGGTATGTCAGTCTCCGTAGGTTGATTGATCGACCGCTGATCACTTAGAGAGGGATCTTCCAATAATAGGGTCAAATCGGGGTATGAGAACCGTACGGCGGCACCTATTGACAAGGTCCCCAATGCGGGTTCTCACGCTGTGAGTCGAGGCGCGGACCAAGGTTGATCAAGCTAATACATGCAGGGCCTCCCAAATGCACTCGACCCCCCGCTACCTGACCCCTATAGCAGCCCGTATCGGACCCCTTTCTCAGATACGGAGACCGTGCCCAGGACATCGGTCTGAACGTTCCAATCTTCCTTCTTCACCTCGTCTTGCTCTTCAGCCGCGCCACATCCTCAAATCCGCCCATCTTGCGCCCGTGCGTTCGCTTGCCCTCTTCCCTCGCCTCGGCAGGCCCGAGATACGTTGGAAGAATATCATGGACACCCTTCAATCCCGCGCCCTTCTCCGGTGGTGAAGATGAGGGAAGTGATGATGGGAAGGCGGTCAGGAGGGAGGTGAAAGAAAGAGAGTTGAGAGGTGGGGTGGGCGAGACGATATTGTCGTATTTCAGTTGCTTGACCTGCGAGGCTTAGCTATCAACCCGAAGTGGGGTATGCATTCCTTCCGACAGTAGAGATGATCTTACCTGGTCACGAGTCAAGGTGAAGATGTTCTCTGGTAGACGTTCAAGAATTGCCCCTTGGAGCATACCCACCCAGTATGGTAAAGAAACGATAAATCGCTTTACACCAGAGTATTGCGAGACGAGACCCATGATTTCCCGATAGGTGAATACTGCATCGTCAGCGGGTTCATCAAGGATAACATGAGTCCAATGTCTGCATAGAAACACACCGTCTGGACCCCCGGCCTCAATGATTTTCCCTCCGACCTGCTCAATCACCTTCGGATCGTCTCGACAGCAAATCTCCACCGCTCGAGCCACGTCTCCGACGTATACAGGCCTGCGAGTCAGCTGCAGTACTGCGATAGACTGAGATCAGCTTACTGGAACTTGACAACCCCTCCGCCAAAGACAGGTAGGAATGGCAGGAATTTGGCTAATGTCGCAAATCGCTACAGTGCGTCAGTATCGTACTCATCCGTAGGGAAATGCCTGTACGCACATTGAAGAACGAGTCGCCAGGGCCGAACACTATCGACGGACGGATGATAGTGGCTGTGGGATGTGAATCCAAAAACATTTGCTCAGCCTGGCCTTTCGTTCTGAAGCTAGCAATGATCAGTGTCGATACCCAGCTATCATCAATCAAACTCACTATGGTGTCTCCCCATTCACATCTGATCCTATCGCACTCAACATGACGACCCGCTTAACACCCGCATTCTTTGCCTGCGACGCAACCCTTCCAGCGCCCTCCAGCTGCACCTCCTGCATCTTCTTCTCCGTCCCGGCCAATACTCCAACTAGAGAAACGACAGCCGATGCGCCATCGAGAGCTTTAGCCAGCTCGGTAATGTCAGGATTTGTGATATCGGCAGAATGAGGCGGTAAGATTTGGGTGCCTAAAGGCTTGAGTGTATCGTATACTAACAGGTGGTCAATGCGGGATCTACCATTAAAGAGATCATTCAACGGCGTACATTTTTGTGGATGTCTCGATACTATTTGCACACGATTTCGAGGATCCGCAATGAGTGCTCGAGCAATGTAAGAGCCTGTAAGGCGGATGATCAGCAAAGTGATAGATCATCATAAGACTGGATGAAGTGGACCGACCTAGAAATCCCGCGCCTACGAGAACGATCTTGCGCGAGTCTCCTGAAGCTTTTGCTGAGGAAGCGAGAGAGCTCGCTAAGCGCTGTGTGAGCATCATGGCAGTTGGTGTTACTGCTGCTGAGTCTGATAGTTTGAGGTAGAGGTGCGGGGTGTCAGTGTATGAAGTGTGAGTGAGCATTCAAATCGATGTGAGCAGGCACCGCGGTGGAGATCGGTATGCCGTCATCTGTACGGCATCCACAGAGAATATGGCAAAGACAAGAGAGGACGAAGGGGGCGTTGATGTGGCTCTAAGACGACATTTCGGAGCTCATGGCATGCAGTAGCATTGGCGTTGGGTACGATGATCCAATCCATGGTATGCACGAGAGCTGGACACCAATTGCGGATACTTTGCGGATCCAGACGCTTAAATGCATACCTCATGATGACGCACGAGCGACGCGCCGCCGGGACGCGATTAACATATCTCCGTGTCAGCCTGATTGAACCTGAAACGCGTCACGAATAACTTGTTCGCTTCGTGAATTAATGAAGTCAGCAATCAATCTTCCGGCTCAAGCTCTGCAACTCCCATACCAGCTCAAGAGATACATCCGCGGGCAATTAATCATTATGACGAAAGTCACTGTCAGCAACGGTCCGAGGTTACCTTCATCGCGGATCGGTCCAGCCACAAGTCCAGATCGCGCTTGCGGAGACAGGCGGAGACGACGCAAAGTATGGAGTAACGAAGCAACTAGCTATCGGAGCTCTAAGCTTCGTCTAGAGGTGGCACCCTGTTTATATATGAAACAGTATGAAACTCCGGCAAGATCTACATCGGGGACGTCGATCACTACTGAGTCCAACTTGCAGACATGCTATTTTCGAGAGAGGGACTCCCCTTGTCCAAGAGTGTCGCGTGACGCGTACCGTCAAGCGTTTGGAGGTGATCAAGGCGCCGATCAGCGCCAGCAGCCGCATCTGTATCCACCACTCAGACAGATAACTATCGGACTGCCTTCGGACCGGCCGGAGGTCGGGATTCGCTAAGTATCTATGGCTTGGAGCTGCTTGGAGCTGCTTGGAGTCGTTTTAGTAGCGGCGGCTTAGGGCGGCTTTCCGCTAACCCCACAATCTTTACGAGAAGGCGTGGCGGCAATCGGGCCATTCCGCGCTAAGATTTCGTGCCTGATCGTTCCGTGTCAAACTTTAACGGCTATTGCGAGATATGCGGACTTGCACTAGGCGACGATCGTTTACTGCCAGCGATCAGCGCGCTAGAAGACGCTAGAACAGTGCTAGAACATGTCAGCCTCGCAACGGCGTGCATCCCGCATGCAATTTGGCTTCATCGGCCTTCGCAGCCACCGGTCTTGCTGAGATCTGCCACATGATCAGATTAAAAGTGCTCTCGTATCTTGGACCCCTTCTCACGGCGATGGATCGAGGGCTGAGGCATCTGTATCACGCATGAAGATTCCGCCGAAGCCAGTGGCGACTCTGGGGCGCTACCCAGCAGGTCGCCGTCCGACTTTCGCGCCGGAAGACTCGGCGCCGGTCTGCGCCGGTGCAACAGGCGCGTGCGACGACATGTAACGCTTCTGTCACGGTACGTAATAAATGGTATACCTCCGCTTGGATCTCCGCTCAGGAAACTCAACGATCGACGCGACTGGGAGAACAATGGTCTGCGCTGATTGAAAGTTGTAATGGAGAATGGTGCGGAAGCTATGCAGAAGCTTGATAACAGCAATAGCCTTTGAAGTCTAGATGCCGCCAAGCAGGCACTTAGCACTTGCTTACTCGTATGTTTACCAAACTTTCCTTATCTCCTATTCTGCTAAGTCCGCCTGCTGGCATAGCTTCTTCCGAGACCGTCGCGTGTTGCCGAAACGCTCCCCGACTCCCGAGGATCGACACTATTGTATGCAGAGTCTTGTTGTCTTTTGTAGTCCCTGACAAGAATCCGGGCATCTGCCCGTCTGCGTTCCGGTCGGAGGAGGCTTGCAGAGATCTCAAGGTACTGCGGGACTACATAGGAAAGGCATTCCGTCGG
Organism: Dioszegia crocea; assembly: GCA_001600615.1. Taxonomy (NCBI): domain Eukaryota; kingdom Fungi; phylum Basidiomycota; class Tremellomycetes; order Tremellales; family Bulleribasidiaceae; genus Dioszegia; species Dioszegia crocea. The sequence goes on from BCKK01000003.1 coordinate 1,430,029, forward strand.
AAAGCACTCTATCAAAAACTGTAACGCTTTTACATTGAGGTGTGAAGCGAGCAAGCTTGCCGTTGCCGCGGATAGCAATCATCTCCATTTTCGGCATTATAGAGGCTTAGGAAAATAAGGATTAAGGATAATTCGAGGGAGAATAGGGAAGATTCAGGAAGATCTTCAGGGGTCAGGGACACATGTCTGAGGCGTTATTGAAACTTAGACTACTAAACGTAAGAGGTAGGCCGACCAGTGTACGAGAACGCTACGAGAGCCATCGACAAAGGCTGTTGGCTGACAGTAACGGCGATGGATGCTCCGAGAGACCACATGGATTGGGGGACGGAGGACCGGGCTGGACGGCTCAGACGTGTTGAAGTTGGTTGCATCGATTTGCCTCTCGACTGCTGTACAAGAGCTCCCTAAATTGCACCTTACCGCTCCTCTCTCCGTATACATAGAGTCTTGGTCGCTGCGCTTTCCGGATCCTAATCGCTTTACCTTTTTCATCCGGTTCCTAGCCCATGTCAGGCGGACACACACCCGACTGATCACATTAAAAGTAAATACCTATTTCTACACTCCTCATTCGGAACTCTCTTGCGACTGTTTACCATTCTGTTGCATTTGGGGTCTGGCGTGGCGGGGGTTTGGACCAGGCAGGTCGTTTCAAGTACGGGTTCATGGGATCGATTGCTGACACTTTACCAGGTGTGCCGCTCAAGATTTGAGACACTTCTCCAGGAGTAAAATCGCGCTCTAGGGACTCTTCTCGATCTGAAACGAGGCCATCAGACTGGTCTCACTCTACCATCTCCCGTATGTCTCGCTCTTCTACGGTTGTCTTGCCATGACGGTGCCATCTCATGTGATGTGTCTCCAATGACACCGGCTAGTGCTCGTGCTGATCTACAGCTGTCATAGCCGCAGACGGGCTCGGAAATTGAGGGACGAACGAGATTCTGTATTGACGAGCGGATCATCTCGGAGCTAGTCGTGTTGATAATCTCGATCAACCGACTAGCGGTCTGGGTTGGCGTGTTCTCTTTAGGTCGTTTTGCCTCTTAAATGTGAGTTCTGCTGCTGCAATTTTTCAACCCCCTCCGTCAAGTCAGAGCTGATGGATATCCAGCAATATGATCCACGACCATTCACCCCCTCTCTCCAACGAGCACCCACAGCAGCCTCCAAGTCACGATCTTACGAGCTCGACACCTAATCTCTCCCCCACGAATATCACAGCCAGCCTCGAACATCCCTTACATTCTTCATCCAGCGGCTACACCTCCCCCTCCTTCTTCAACCACGAGAATCACCAAGCGCAGTATGACGCCCACTCCAATAGCATCTCGCGCAACCCCTCGTATGACTCGAGCGCGTCGTTTGGGAATGACTACTCGTCTTACGGGTCTATACCCTCTACGTCGCACTCGATGCAGAGTTTCGGGGCTGGAGGGGATGACGGCGGACCAGGGCCAGGGTACTGGGGCTACGATATGACCGAGCTCTCTGGTGTTGACCCAAGCTTCGCATTCGATCACGGTCAAGGGGACGGAAACGGGAACGGGATAGGCGATCATCCTACTCCGCCTGCTCTTGGGTCCCTGGACGATGATCGAACACCTGTCGTCAGCGATCACCCACAGAACCATACCATCCATCCTTCCCAGCTACCCTCCCCACATGACGCAGCTACCATTCGAGCATCGTCATCCTCTGCTCCACTCCCATCGAAGCCGCTGCTATCCCCCTTCAGAACATTTGGCAATCAGCATCACCCACACGAACCTTCATTTTCCCAATTCCCCACCATGTCCATTAACGACCCCCGCACATTCATGGACCCATCTCAATCTAATCCATACTATCAGCAACACATGTCACAGTCACTACCCCCATTAGCTTACCATCAATCCTACGCGCCGCCGTACAACCCAATGACAATGGGTTACTCTCAGGCTCAACAACACATGGGCTACTCGCAGCCAATCTTCGCACCGCAGCCGCAGCAGCCATCCTACGGTCCTCCTCGGTCACATAACGGTTCGCCGACAGGCAGTATGTCGTCCATGGCCTCTGCCTCGGTAAAGCGATCTCAAAGTATTTCGTCGGAAGTGCGGCCGCCGCGCCCAAAGTTGACAAAAGAGGACAAGCGGAATATTGTTGAGTTGCACAAGAACAATACAAACCTGAGGCAAGAGGACATTGCACGGAGATACGGGTAAGTGGTCTTGTGTCGGCTGCTCATGGGATGTATTGCTGACACTCATCAGTGTCGACCGCAGTACAATCTCCAAGATCATCATTGCAAAGCACCGCTGGACGGCGACTGAGGAAGAGGAGCCCACTCCGCCGGTGGCTCGGCCGCCCAAGAGCACGAGCGGACGGTTCCCCGAGGTTGACAGGATGATGTCAGAGTGGATGGACCATCAGATTGCGATGGGGGCGGATGTGCGGGATCCAGTGGCGCGAGAACAGGCCAAGAGGTTTGCGCTGGAGGTGGGGTTGGATGACAAGCGGTTCAAAGCTTCGGCTAAGTGGTTGGACAAGGTGCGTTTTACTGCAGGTCGAGAGCGACGTCGTGCTGACTCTCCCAGTTCAAGGACCGTAGAAAGGCAGCTGGCAAAGCAACTACCAGCTCGACATCTACGCTTTACGATCCCCAACACTACTCTACCCTTCCCCAGCTGTCCCTGTCATTCCCAACTCAGCCGCAGTACGACGCGACAGGTCGCACTCGGTCACACTCCGCAATGACGTTCAGCGAAGCCAGCAGCTCGTCTAGCAGCCAGGAGCACTGGATCCCTAGTCCGGCTTGTATCCCTGCCGACAGGATGGTTCTTAATCGCTCAGAGTCTGATCGTTCAATCCTCCCTTCCGTCCCCTCCTCTTTCGGTCTGACAGACCGTGAGCCCACCTCAATTACGGACCACGTCGACTCTACCCCACAAGCCCGAACTCGGTCTCAGTCATCCCCCCACACTCTTACCGGAGGGCCGATAACGATGCAAACTCCCGCGTCAGGCAAACACGTCCGCCCATCCCCTCTATCCCTTCAACGTCAGAACTCATACCACGGTTCCTCGCCATCCCCCCGCCGACCCCTTCCCCCAAGTCGCGCCAACTCCTCTCAGGGCCCATTACGTCGTTCACGCCCGGGCTCACTGGCCGCTTCGGCCTTTGGTATCACTGCGCTGGACGGGGATGGAGCTTACTCCCCCATCCAGTCCCCAACTACAAGTGTCAGCGGGAGTGGGGGTGGACATTCCCGCCAGCAGTCCCAGCTGCTCACCCCATTCACTGTCTCAATGGCGACTATGGCTCTTTCGCCCGATGTACCCGAGTCGGGCGATCTGATCAATTCGACGTCCACGTCGTCGTCGATGGGGATCCCAACTCCGCTCGCTGTCCCTCCTCACACACCTGTAACCCCCAACACGCCCGCCAACACTACCACAGGCGGTGTTTTCCCCACCCTCAACCCAGATCTGGGCGCATACGGTGATCACCACCAGCAGTACCAGCACCACCACCAGCAATTGCAGCTACAACAGCAGCAGCAGCTTCATCACCATCACCAAATGCAGCAGCAGGCTCAAGAGAACGGAAGTCGATTGCCCTCTCCTCAGGGACAGCAGTACGATCCACCTGCGAATGGTGCTCGCATGGGCAATGCACCCCTGCAGGGGTATGCGAGCATGCCCAATAAGCATTATGGGACCACGGCGGAGTATCCAGGATACAGCCCTATTGGGGAGTTCGGGCAGCAATACAACGGTCAGATGGAGTCGCAGGAATACCAGGGATCGGCGGGTCCAGGAGGCCAGAGATGGTCATGAGGCGTCATTACTACCACGCTACGCAACGATACCCCACGCAACGAGTTTCATCCCTTCCTCCACAATGTCGGATGTTTACATTCGTCCGAATCATGCGACATTCCCCCTATGTTCCGACCAATCCATATACCAAAGTCTCTCCCCTACCCATCCTCACCTTACCCCTGTTTATTCTTCTGCTTGTCCCCCTTTTGGGCCCTTTTGTAACGACAGGATTAGCGGCGGTTATTAGATCATGTAACGATGCCTGGGTCTTAAAGTAAAGTTAGAAACTATCATACTGTGTGTGCATAGATATCCCTACCAGCGCCGCCGACACCAGCGGAGCGTCTCATCACCATCGACTGGATGTATGATCTACATTGTCCTGATCGCAGATGAATCATCTCCTGAGTCACGGCTGTCCTACTGAAAGGACGGGCACATGAGATGCCCGTACCCTTTATCCGACCAGCCAGATCCTTTCCGCCTTAGCAGGACCCGGCTCATGACATCTCCACATCGCCACCACCACCGCCGCCGCTCCCCCTCGCATCACCCGATCCTCCTCCCCAAGGCTGTGGTGGGATCTGGTATTTTCGCTCAAAGTCCACCTCCTCATTCTCGCCTGTCGATTGTTGTTGATGCCTGATGGCTTCAGCTTGGGCAATCCGGATTCTCATCAGGTGTCGACTCACTCTGTCGCCAAACCCCTCTTGTTTCTGTTGCCAGCCGAGGACTGTCCACCGCCTGATGCTGCCGTCCAATCTGGTCTGGCCTGCGCGATTGCTCTTTGGGCGAGGATTATGGGTTCGTACTCGTTCAGTTGGTTTGTGAACTATGCGTCTGTCAGCTTGAGATCTACTACTCAATCAAAGAGTACGAAGCTGGACTCACGCTGGAGGGAGAAACGCAATATCGTTTACTTTGGACGTAGGTCAATGCGTATTCGTATCGCCATCCACATTTGTACATCAAGTACCCGATGACGATTGCTGGCGAGAGAGCGATTCCGCCTGAGGGTTTCAGTCGGTGTTCTTTGTCCCGACATGAAGGCTGGGGATGCAGCGACGACGACACTTACCATTACAATGTGCCAGTACCGTACCGCCAGCATTTAGGGCATTCTCGATGAATGTTTTGCATTGAGGAAAGATGGTGATGAGGTTTTGATCCTAGGGGTAAGTTAACTCGGTATGTGGCATGGTAGTAGCCCAACGTCAATAGGACACGTACGATGTTATCGCTGATCTCAAGGGTCATATATGTGAAGTGGTCCGGGAAGCGAGGAAAGATCATGGATACTTCTCTGCGATCCCGAATACACAGTCTACACAGTCAGCTTGCACGATGTCGCGCATCAGGCAGCTCTTTGAAGCTCGTCCAGGTGTCTCTGAGGATCCGGCTCAGAAGCGAGAGCAACGAACACATGCGTTATTCCCATCGCCTGCATCTTGGCCAGATTTATGCTGGCCTGGAATGGCCCCAGCCATAATCTTGGTATCATCTCTTGCGCATCTCTCCGCATTTCATATCTGACTGTTAGCCCGGCTTCAACTCAAGGCTTGAGGCAACATAATACGCACTTCCAATCATTCGTGTTGGACATGCGATAGGGGGTATTGTTGTCATCCGCTGGGGTGTGGAAAGGCGTTGAGCCCGAGGCTGTGTTGTACATGACTTTTGACTATATGACTAGTAGGCTTCCTATCGGTATGGATGGGGTAGAGTCGCTGAAGCACTCTTGAGTAGCTCTTGAGAATTGACTAATGGCGGATATGGGTTGTATCAACAGCCAAAAGTCGTCAACCCGAAATTCGGAAGATCCTGCGGCAACGCAGCCAAAAATCCCCCAGTGTGGTCTCCATTATGCATCAAACAGGCTCGAATCTGGGCTCAGCTACAGCTTTGCTCCGAGGAGTGGCATGGTACAGCAGCTACGATCATGTATGCATAGCTATATGCAGGCGATGGACTCTGCTCTGGCAGTCCAGTTTAACAGATCCCCTCACTTTGCACAGGCTAAACCCAAAAGTCAGACGCGTCCGAGTGAACGTCATCCCGACGCGCCCTATTCCTCAAGCTGTATACAGGCGGTAGGCTCGCTCCAGTCAACAAAGCGACTAACACACGGATCGAGAGTCGTTCGAAGCTCTCGATCATGGCTGATCAGCACGCGCAGGAGCCCAATCAGGCGGAGGCAGGCTCCAGCTCGGCAACCCTGCCCCCTCCAGCTCCATCGATACCGCCCGCTAGACCGGCCAATTCGCTCTTCTTGTACTTCGGGAATGGCTCTAGCAGACCCACATCTTCTGCTTCCAGTAGCGTGGCAGCACCTCTTACCAGCGTAGCTAAGACCAAACGTTCGAAAGCTGTAGCTTCGGATCAAGCTCGATTAGGGACCACAGCTGCCGAGGGATCTGGCTCAAAGTCTGGTTGGGCGCTAGAAACGAAGAAGGCGAAGGAAGGCCAAGAAGCTGAGGTCAAGCCTAAGCCGAAAACGAGGAAGAAGGCTGTAAAGGCTGATGGAGGTGAAGAGGCCGAGAGGAAGGAAATGGCCAGGAGGTCCAAGGTGGAGAAGGATAAAGGGAAAGGAAAGGGTAAAGGCACGAGTGACTCCTTGGAGGCGGGTGAAGCAGAGAGTTCGGCTAGTGTGGCAGACTCAGGCGATGGAGGTCAGAAAAGTCGAACCGCATCGACGTTCGATCAGCCCGCAGGTGCGTGTTGTCATGAACATGGAAAGGGAGCTCAGAAGTCGGCTGACGTTGCAGCTTCCGGCAGCCAATCTGCTGTCATCAAGCCAATACCTCCCGGTCCCAGAACGTCGGATACGAAGCGGAAACGATCACATCATCATCCCCAACAACGAGCGCAATCCTCCCTCCCCATCCCCTCCTACTCGCACCCGTCTTCCCAAGCCTCAAATCCCCGTTCGACCCCTGCCGCCAGCTCACCGCCTACAATCACCCTCTCCTCTACTACCGAATCATCGGACGATGACGGTCCAAAATCCATCAAAGCTGCTAAGCTGCCACGATCGTCCCCCTCAGTCATTCATCCCTTGTTCTCACGCTCCAGCTCGGCGATTTCAAAAGGTGCAAGCCAGGACGATGCAATCGACATTGATGATTCGCCGAAGCGACCTAAAGCTAGGGTGGTCATTGACCTTGCGGACTCACCGCAGGCCAAAATTATCCCAGGCCCGAAGAAGACAGTTCTCGGAGCGGACAAGAAGGGGATGCACGGGTTCTTTGGTATGAAGCGGGGTGCACCGTCGGCCCCACTCTCAGTCGAGGGAGCGAGTGCCTCTCAGGCAAAGGTGGCCATTCCTAGACCACCAGTGAATGACAAGGTACATGCCTTCTTTCAAGCTGGACCGAAAGGTGTACCGGGTAAATTGGGGGATGGGTGGGGTGGAGATCGAAAGATGGGGGAAGAATGGCCGGCGCCGTTCCCAGGCAGGAAATGGCCTTCACACCTTGGCTATTCGGATTTGCCAATCGGGCCACTTGGGCAATTGCGCAAACGACGAAGATACTCTCCTTCACCCGCTGATCCCCTTCCTACATTCTTCTCCGGCCTAGCGAAGAGAAATCCTCCTACCTCTGGAACCAACTCTCGCAAACCTCCAGCCACACTCCCACGAGTTCCGAACATTGATCATTCCGCAATCCGCTCGGTGGCCGAACGCTCCCTTGCCTCTAATCAAGAAACGTGGTGCGAGCGGTACCGACCCCTCACCGCTGCTCAAGTGCTCGGCAACGAGGGCGAAGCAGCATACCTCCGCGACTGGCTTCAGCTCCTCTCGGTAGGCCAGGATGGGGCCGGAATCGGATCTGCTACAGCTCCCAAGGTGACACGGAGAGTACCCGGGAAGAAGGCGCAACTTCTCGACGGTTGGATCGTCGAGGACATCAATGACTTTGATGACGATGGCGACAATCCAGACGACGTCGATCCGGACCAGCCCCAATTCGAGGCCTTCGAGTATCCTCCATCTGCTATCGATGCCCGACCAGAGACCTATCCCCCCTTCAGCGAGAGATTGGCGAACACGATCCTACTTTCGGGACCTCACGGCTCCGGCAAATCCGCTGCGGTATATGCTGTAGCGGAAGAGTTGGGGTGGGAGGTGTTCGAGGTATATCCTGGGATTGGGAAACGGACGGGTGGGAATCTCATGTCGCTCGTGGGCGATGTAGGGCGGAATCATGTGATTGCTGGCAAGGGGAAAGGCAAGGTCACGCCGAAAAAGGCCAAGACGAATCCAGGGCCGGAGCCGGGAATCGGTCTTGGAGGAGGAACAGGGATAAAGCCCAAGTCTGCTGCCGGGTCATTCTTCAAGAATGTCGCTGTAGCAGCGGCTACGGCGGCTGGACCGGCGATGAAGTCCGCTCTGACCGCGGGTAAGGGGAATGGGGTGGCTAGGAAACGGGCAAATCAATTACCGTCCAGCAGTCAAGGATCGCAGGATGATCCTATGCGACTGGACGATAGCGATGATGATGAGAAACCCGGATCGATGCCAATCGAAGCGAATGGCGGAGGTGAAGTTGAAGTCGAAGTCGAAGTTGAAGTTCTCGAAGATCGGAAACATGGTTTCAGAGAGACTTTGATCCTACTTGACGAAGCAGATTTGCTCTTTGAGGAAGAAGCTTCATTCTGGCCCAGCGTCATTGCCTTTATCGCGGAATCTAGACGGCCAATCGTTATCACCTGTAATGGTAAGTACAGCTTCAACCCCCTTTTGAGATCGTAGCTAATCGAGACAGACCCAGAACAAATTCCAATCAAATCACTCCCGCTGCAAGCTATGTTGGAATTCCAACCCCCACCCCGTCCACTCGCTTTATCCCTGTTATCAGCTATAGCAGCACACGAATCCCTCTCACTAGCCCCTGGAGATATTGAGGGTTTATACGATTCGGCCGTATCGGGTCCGCTGGACCTGCTTGACCAGCCGACGCCTCTGGCGCCTAACGGATATGAACCGGTTCCAATGTTCGACCTCAGAAGGGCCATCACCCAAATGCAGCTTGATCGCGCCCGATCATCGAGTGTAAATGTCAGTGAGGGAGGGGCTTTGGAGTTGAAGGATCTGTATGAGGGTCTGGAAGGAAGATCATTCATTGATGCTTGTGTTGGACCGAGATCCTGGGCCACGAAAGAGGTAAGCTACCATCCACCCTTTTGTGGCACGGGACTACAGCTGATACGTCCTCAGATCAATGAGATTGACCGATATACCAAGTCGCCCGATGATTTCCTCGCCGTGTACCATCTTCCAAAACCCGAAGTACATCCCGATCGACCTATCTTGGCCATATGCTCCGCCGAACGAGAAATAGGAGATTACATTCATTCTCTCATTCCCGTCATACCAGATACCTTCCCCTCTGAGGTTCTAGGTTTGAAGCAGTGCGTACCCAATCTCTTCTCTCCCACATTGCGATTTCTGACAGAGTAGAACTTATCACATGCGCGCTCTTTTACCCCTCCTTGACCCCCTTATCCCACTCACTTCCAACCTCCTCCCCCACTTTTCCCTCTTTACGGAATACATCCCGACCTTGCGATCCATGGTGATCGCTGATGATATGATGGAGATGGCAGAAGAGGCCGCTTTGGCCAGTGGTGGCGAGCGCCACAACAGAAAGACGGGTAGGCCAGTGCGGACTGTTACTGGGTGGTTGAAGGGGAAAGAGGAAGGTGAGTATGTACGGTATTTGAAGGAAGCCGGGAAGGAGGGTGAGGCGGTCGTGAGAGATATCAGGCTTGGTGGCGCTTAGGCAAGGGTCGAGGGGTCAGCGGGGGTTTGTAGAGTGTTCAGTCGGGTTATATCATCATCGGGAATCTAGGGTATAGCTGGGTCGTTGTTACCTATCCCTCATATCCACGCCAATCATGCATGTATCATACAATCATAAGTATGCACTGATCTGAACTCCGGCTTTGGCTGTCATTGACGAGCAGCGGGTTTCAGATTGAATGCAGCCCATGTGCTGCCATCTCACTGCATTCCGTGCAGACTGCTAATGAGCCTAAAGCCTAGACCCTATCAGCTGCAGCCCAAGTAATCGGCTAAAACAACTCACACCAGTCCCCTCCCGTCTCTGGTCGCTCAACAACCACCCTCTTTCCTAGCCCAAATACCATCTCACTCTCCCGCCGCACCAGCAAGAGTGGTAGCGACATGCCATCAGATTCAGCCGCGTCATTTCGCTCCGCAACTACAGGCACCGCGTTCGCCAATGACCGCTTTGGCGTAATTGGGTCTTCCTGTGTTGGTCTTGCGAGCGCTGAGCCCGATCGCTCGTCCCCCTGCCCTTGTAATTGCAAATCAGGGTGTATCACCCCATCTCCCTGTAGATATACCCCATTTTGCCCAATATCACGAGCAGCAGATTCCGCTTCTGCCTCTTCTGCCTCAGCGGCCTGACTAACACTTTGCAGTGCCTGTCGGATCGCCTCGTTCCCGTCCAAATCCGAGTGGTCGTATCCCGCTACTGCTTCCATCCATGCGGCAGCATCGTGGGCTGCAGTGGCTGCAGCTGTAGCGCTGTCGATTGGTGTTGAGGAGGAGGGTGTTTGGGTGGGATGGGCTTGGCTCGCTGCTTGCGACGCTGTGGCGTGGGATGACGGCTCAATGTTCGGAGTCTCCGTTCCGACCGCATCCCTTCCGAGTTGCTCTTGGAGTTGCTGCACCACACCCGCCATAGCCTCTGCCTTTGGCAACTCCACCAGCACAATGCAATGCTCCGTCAGCGCGGGAAAAGTCGATTTGACTCTCTTTCTCCCTTGCTCGTAGTCATCACCCTCCTCATACTCCGGTACAGACGTCACCTCGCCATCAAAGGCCAGACAAGGCGTTGCATCGCCCCGATCGGGGTATTTAAGGGATGTGGACCGCCAAGTAGAGCGCCAGATGGTAGCTGCCAGTGGACCGATGGGGCCCAGGTAGACCGAAAGCGGGACCGGTCGAGTTGTTGGAGTTGGCGAAGTAAAGAAAGAGGAGAGCGTCAACTGTAGGTTTGAAGGAGTGGGAAAGGTGGGCTCGAGGAGTAAACGCGGAGCTGGAGAGATGGATAATGGTAGTGATGGCGGGGCCGAGGCCGGGGGGTCGAAGAAGGAATGGGTGAATTCCGCTAAGCAAGGTCAGAGTGTAGGCACGACAACTACCAGCGGAGGAAAGAGAACTTACCAACACCAGCAATCACCCAACACATCCAATCTTCCACATGCTCCACTTCCACCTGAGTCTTAATGACCATTTTCCTGACTTTGGACTCTCGGTTACTCGTCCGCCGTTCGGCTGCTTGCCACGTACACACCGTCTGATCCCCTCCTTCGTCCTCCTCAGCGACAACAGCTGCCGCCAACGCATCACGCTTAGTCCTCCGACGCTTGGCTGGTCGCTCGCCCTCGGCTGTGTCCTCCCCAGCTATCACCGGATTCAACACCGCCTCTGCCGGGACATCGTCTATCGGTCTTTTTGACGGACGATCCGCAGGAATACCGAAAACGTCAACGAAATCCGCATCGTTGATTTCGTCCGATGCAGCCTCTTCGAGCGTCTCTGGGATCGGCCTGTTCGGCGGAGTGAAAGGCAGTGCAGGTCCTAGCGGTACTGCGTCCTTGACCGGGGTGGTTGTAGGTACCGAATCGGCCAACACCATCTCCTTCTTCGCCCTGCCTATCCAGACAGTCTTGGTCTCGTCTGGCTCGCGTAACTCTCCTCCGCCGATCCTCGCACCTGGAGCAGCAAGATATGATCTTTTCCCATTTTCCAGCACTGGATTGCCCCATTCGTCCACCCGGATCATTCCTATCTTTTGCAATTCACTGATAGGTTGACCTTCCTCTTTCCCTGCTTCGTCGTCTTGAGAGTCTTCGTCCTCCTCGCCGTTTATCACTGATACCTGCTGTGGCGCGGAACCAAGCACAACCTCATTCTTCTCCACCTTGACCAGCTTCACAGTCTCACTTTTCGTCCCACTCTGCACATCCACTAGACGCACTATCGACCCATAGGTCAATACCTTTCCTTGATCTCCTTCATTATCATTATCGTCTCCTAGGCCAAATCGTTTGGCCAAGGCCAATTCCGCCCTCTTGATCATCTCAAATCTAAATGGGGTCCACCGTCCTGTCCGACTTGTCAATCGCGCACCGTTTGCCGAGTCGTCCAGCATCATGTACTTCGTCCGGACGTTTTGAGCGTTGATCCTGACCCAGAGTGCAAAAGAGGCATTCTCGGATAGACATGAGGAAACAGATCGAGATTTGGCGGTTTTGATGCTGGGCTTGGACACAATTGCGATGGGAGAAGAGGAAAGGGTGGTCCATGCTTGACCGATGGTGGGTGCGTGGGGAGTAGTAGGAGGGATAGACGAAGGAGGCGGGGTAGATAGGGCGTGTAAACTCGTAAGGTCGGACAGAGAGGGATCGAGGTTATACTCTGGTACAGCCATGTCCATATCGTCGACGCTGCTTGGACCCGCTATTGCGTTCTCAGACTCTCGTTGGCCCTCTCTGGTCTCTTCCTCAGTACCACGATGAGCCGCAGATCCGGCGTGGACATCAAGTACCAGTCTGAACCCCTTGATTTTGGCTTTATCCTCCCCACCTCCAATCCACAGTGCAGGAAAAGTGATGCCCCCTTCAAGCATCCCATGATCCCGATCACCCTGTTCCCCGGACTTCATACGCAGCCCCAAAGCAAAGCCTGATCGACCTGCGGCTTCTTTGAACAGCCGACGCTCTTCTTTGCCGCGGGCGCGTTTGCCGAGATGAGGAGGAATGGTGTCGAGTGGGGCCGCCAAGCTAGGCGCGGAAGGAAGGGAAGATAGAATACGGCGAGTTTGGGATGAAGATGGAGCAGGAGGTGGAGCGGAGACCGGGGTGTGCTGGTCAGGTATAGGAACGGCAGAAAGGGTGAGGTTGGTGATCGACGACAGGACCGGACCTGACGTGCGGACAAATGGTGGTGGGACTATCAGGCTGCAGGATGTCAGCTCTCGTCTAAGTACTCCGTGTCCTGCGATAGGGCTCACCGTCTCTCTTTGCCGTAGCTCTTCTGAGCAGCAGTAGGATGCCACACCTGTATCGTTGACATTTGGGCGGATCTCGCAGTCTTGACTGCCGTCCCCGCAACACGAGCGGCATCTCGGAGAACAAGTTCAGTAATGGCTTGTTGTAGCTGCTCATTTCGAGTCGGTTCGGTTGACGAAACATCATTTTCCAGTGATGGGATGGGTGGCTCGGGCCTTGCATCTATGGGTGGGAAGTCCTACTTTGTCAACATCTGTCAGGTGCCGGAGTATGGGCGGACGTACATAGACCGAGTCTCCAAGGAGCCCGTCCAGATCACCCAGCGCCGCATGGTCGTTCGCTGGAAAGTCATACTGATCTGTGTCTCTTCCCTCTGTGATGGCGTTGAGAAGGAGATCTAGCGGAGTAGCGGATGGATCTGAGTCGTCCATTGGAACCAAACAAGGTATGAGGTGGTAAGGCAAGTTTTCCCACGCTCGTCGCCCAAATGTTTGGCAGTAGAATTCCCGCAAGAGGCAATTAATGAATGTGGCACTTGTTCGTGGCACCCGATGGGAGGTACCGATTGAACAAAGAATCCCTCGCATGTGAACAAGCTACACGGACGATATAGTATAGAATAGTGCATGTACTACAATCGCTGAAGAAGGCATAGAATGAAACTAAACGATCGCGACCTTGAGCTCTTACGAGTCTCGCCTCCCCCATAGGCCGAAGGACGAATTAATGCTGAGCGCTGTAATCCAGTACCTCGTCGCCATGGCGCGCATCCCTCCAGCCCTCAGATGACCTACCCGCGGCATGCCTCGGCTCCGTACCATGTACTGCCTCCCAGTCCTCGATACGCGCGCGAAGCTCGAGGAAGGCCACATGTGCGTGTGCTTCCGCCCGAGCATCATTGTTCTTTTCATCCCACGGCCACCCGGAGCTCCGAACAAGGGCATCGCTGGCATGAGTGCCGTAAGTCTCACGAGCGGCGGAGTCATACCTCAGACCGAGCGCCAGGTGTTTCTTCACGTCGACTGGATCTGTGAAGTACATGACACCTGCGTCGTCGTTGGAGTGCCTCGTCCCGCGGAGACGCAGGTACTCTGATGCCGCCCGGATAGCCGTGAGGTAGGTTTGCTTCTCGTCTTGGTCTGAAGAGTAAGTCAGCGGATGAGAACCTGGGAATAATCATTCGTTGCCCGACGAACGGCTACACACATAGAGTGTTACAGCCGCTTCTAGAGGTTGGAGCTTTAGCTAATCCCCAACTTACCATCAGGGAGCGCGATCCGTCCCTCGACTTCAGACAGCATTGCGCTCGTACAGAAGACCTCCCATGGTCTGCTCGCACTCTTGACCTGACTCAATGTCGACATGATGATCGAAGCAGTGCATCTCCCAGTGAGAAAGGTGTTGATCCATGTCTTCAGCGCGGTGATCTCTGCCTGGCTTTCGGTAGTCTGGAATTGGGTGGTCGGCATGATGGAATACTTGTTGCTATGCTTGTTAGAGGGATTTAATAAGGGTAAAGCGAAGCGTTGAGACACTTACTAGTTGTAATGTTGATCGGCGTGTCTTGTTAAGCCACATAGAGAGGGGGAAAGAGAAGGAGGGAGAAAGGGAGCTGGGACCGATGATTCGGTGGCTGACCCTTGCTGCCTATGTCTGACCGGACGAGGAGTATCAAGCCAAAGGATTTTGATACGCAAAACGTGGTGTGCAGACGGGCCTCCAAAGCAGGAAGGACAATAATCAAAGGGGGACGCCTTGGAGCCGAGTGGGTTCGAGAGTCTCCTCGAGCAGGGACGACTCATGGTGTCAATGTCAGCTGTCATCATACGGAGAGAGCCAACAAGTCATCCGTGGAGTGATTAGAATGGCCTTAGCGTGTAAACGTGCAGTCCGAGATGGTCTCCCGGGCCAGAACCACACTGCGGATCGAAATAAGAGCTGCCGAAGGAGGTCGAATCTTGCTTCGGTAAGTCAATGGACTCGAGGGCTCGGGACAACATCAGCATTGTAAGCTCAACATACCATTCATGTCTTCTTTCTCTTCTTCCACTCTTCCAGCTTCTCCCTCCTCACTCTTCGCTTCTCCTCCAGCTCAACTTCATCCAGCATGGGCGTCTCCTCCTTCTCCAACCCATCCTCCACACGCTCAACTACCGTCCGAACACTCTCTTCATCCAGCCCTGACTGATCCTTCCTGATCCCCACTCCTGACCCCTGACCCGCCCCAATGCCCAGCCCAGGCTCACGAGGCGGACTCTCAGGCGGTGGTGGCGGCGGGTCGTCCGGTTCCCTTCCTTCTTCCCCTTCCCCATCCTCACTCTCATCCTCACTATCACTCCCATACGCACCCAACATCGCCACACTATCCGCACCCAGCCCCTCTGGCTTTTCCAGCCCCTTCTCCACCCTCACTCCTCTCTTCACCTTCTCCCATTCCGCACTCCACCTCCCTCTGAGGAACGCAAACCGCTGATCTCCAGCGTGGTTTGCTAGAATTCGCATTTCTAGGGATTTCGGATTAGGAGCTGCGTAGATGCTTTTAGCAGTGTGTAGCATTAGGGTCCGAATAGCGTCGGGGATCTAAAAGTCAGCAAGAAAACTGAGCCTGGGCATCCCCAGAAATAAGACACACCTCATCCTCCTCTTTAGCCTTCGCGACCGCTTTGGCTTCATCCTCTTTAACCAAGACCTCATCCTGCTCTTCCCTCTCCCTAAGCCGTTCTTCCCTTAGACGGTCTAACCACTTTCGTTTCTTCTCCCGCTCATACGTCTCCACAGCCTCGTCTCCTGATATCTCAAACAGCTGTTCTTCGTCTGAAGGAAGGTCGTCAAACGATGATGAGGATGACGCTGGGGATGCCGCTCGATTCTTCGGTTGGGTTGAGGGGGTCGAGGAGGACGGTAGCGAGGGTAAGAGGTGGATTATGTTATAGCTGGAGTATCAGCTTGATTCGGGTGTAAGAGCAGATGAGCATCATGTACGTCTTGAGGTCGAAAAGATCGTCCAGCGTCAAATGGTATCACCTTAGAGCCTTGATAGCCGCTCGCGTACTGAGGTCCACAATGTCATGCTTGTCGACTATTCGAGCTTCGGGCCCAGCCACCCACCAGAACCCTCGCTAGCCCAGCGTCCCCGCTGTGCTGAGTGCTCACACTCGCAAAAAGATCCACCGCAGAATAAGACCTACCGATCCGCCCAGATTGCCTCATCGCCCTCATCACCTCCACTCCACTTGATCAAGGACGATGAGCCTTGACCAGACCCACCTCCCGATCCCGAGCTTGATCCTTTAGTAGGGTAGACCAGCTGAGATTCGTAGGCCTGGATATACGCCGCTGGGGGATAGTCGGTTTGGGTTGTTTTGGGATCTCGAGATTTATCTGATCGAGGGCGTTTTTGCGTGGTAGGACGCCATGGATGAGGAGCCATTGGCAGTTCCTGTAGCTGATGGGTTCAGAGACTGGGTATGGGGAGTGACAGAAAGGCTGTGCGCGATGCTGTGTGATTTCAATAAGAAGAGCTTGTGTGACATTTGAAGATCAAATGAGATTCGACTTGTAAAGTGAGGAGCGGTCAAGCTGGTGTATGGCTCTTCCGCCATCCTGATTCTGCTGTCGCCTCTATTGTGAGGCTCAGTCCCTGACCAGCGACCTGTATGGAGCGCGAGATAAATGCCTGCAGACGGCATCGAGTTTCTGCTAAGTCTCAAAGATTATGCTCTCTCTGCCCTCGCCCTGGCAAACGTGCCCACTAGCAGCCGCCACTCTTTCTAGCCAGCTGATCCATCCCGCCCTAAAGTCTACAAACGTCCCTTGAGCACAGCCGGAGCTTGTGCACCTCGCCAGCCTCACAATGCCCATGGCCAAATCTCCTCGCCGATTACGATGAGCCTGATGGCTTGTACTGCGGCAGCTCTCCCCTCGCCTCCATCCGCGCCTTCGCCTCTGCCAGCGCCCATGTTTGGATACTGCCAATGGTGGATAGTAGGTAGCGGGATCAGGTGAGAGACATAGGTGTCGTATATAGGTGAAGACAGAATTCAAGTAGGGATCGAAGAGTAAAATAGAAGGGACGGAGGTTAGCGCTTGGATTCCTCTTGTGCAAAGGTGTACCTAGGGACATACCTTGTATCCGGCTTGTAGACTAGTAGCACAGTCGCCAGGGCCATTCCTCCGAACATTCCGAGGTAGTAGATTGTCCTGCATTATCAGTATGGGCCCAAAAATCCACCCAGACATCTCGTCCTCTTCTGTTTAGATAGGTCGAACGAGTCGCTTCGTTTCGAGCTTGTGATACCGGTCAATACTTACTCCCATGATTCTCGCTGTCTCTTCTGTCCTTTTACAGGCTGTTTCCATCAGCAACTATCCACAAGTGTCTACAAGGCAAGAATGAAGAACGTGCCCGCTCGCCAAACAGATATCCGGATGGTGCGTTATAAGAAGGTCCGCCGCTCGCATATCGCCTTGTAGCCGCTGCGCCGACACTGAGTGTTCTTGTAGCTGGGAGAGCTGCGCGTAGGAGTGGTGTTGCTGATGCGATCATTGTGTGGATAGGGATGTGAGTTATAGCTTGTGAGAGAGCGGAGTGCTATGCAAGAGTCGGTAAAGAAAGGGTTCTCTCAACCCAGGCCTAATTAGGCCATTTCCGGCGTGCCTATCCGGGCTGGGCACTTGTTTCCGGGTATCGGGTCGCATTGTTTCCGGGCCGGAATAGACCCTTTCTCTTCCCTCCACCTCGCGTCCGGGTCCACGCTTGGGCGCGTTTCAGAAGTCGACACCCATACCTCTGACCTCTACACCATCACTCATACTTATAGCAGCCCACAAACATCCCCTGGCCCAGACAGTATCCGCAGAGCCAAGCGACTGACATACAGAGCGATGGCCACCGAATTTGACGATGTGTGAGCTAAGCGCCTGCTCTCGTGGCGTCGAAAGGTCAAAGGCGGCGTAGCTGATACGAGCAGTCTCACTAACCAGCCTGTGGTCCTCGACAATGTGAGCTTACTTGTCGTCCACATCCTGCTCTGGCTCAGCTGATACTTTCAGGGTTCTGGAACCATAAAAGCTGGATTTGCAGGTGAAGAACAGCCATCATGCTACATTCCATCATTGTGCGTCGACCCTTTCGACCGAGGCCTATTGGTCCCAGCTCAGAAGCTCGAGCTGACAGTCATAGCGTCGGAAGACCAAAGCATCCTCGAGTGATGGCCGGTGCGATACAAGACAACCTTTTCATCGGCAGACGGGCTCAAGAGCTACGCGGATTGCTCAAGATAAAGTATCCGATGGAGCATGGGATCGTTATGGATTGGGACGACATGGAGCGGATATGGGGCTGGGTGTACTCGGATGGTCTGAAAGCGCTGAGCGAGGAAGTGAGTTATTGTGTACCTCTTTGGTTCAGCCTCTAGCTAACAATGTAGCATCCCGTCCTACTCACCGAAGCACCATTAAATCCACGGCAAAATCGAGATGTTGCCGCTCAGATCTTCTTCGAGACGTTCAATGTCCCCGCTTTCTTCACGAGTGTGCAAGCCGTGCTCAGCTTGTCAGTTCTATCTCTTTGCTCGTTGACTACAGCTGACTCCTCAGATACTCATCTGGTCGAACGACAGGGATCGTCCTAGATTCAGGAGACGGCGTGACACACGCTGTACCCGTCTTTGAGGGATTCTCTATGCCTCACGCAATCCGGAGAATAGATCTGGCAGGACGGTAAGCTAACGTACTCCCTCACCAGAGAGCTTAGCAAGCTGACATGCGTTAGCGACGTAACAGACCACCTTCAACTCCTACTACGTAAATCCGGCCACTACCTCCACACCTCAGCCGAAAAAGAAGTCGTCCGAACGATAAAGGAGAAGACGTGTTACCTTGCCCTAAATCCAGCGAAGGAGGAGAAAGATAATAGTGGGGCGTGGGAAGAGTTCAGATTACCCGACGGGAAGGTTATACAGGTGAGCTGTGATTCCCCAAGAGCGGGCCAGGATTTATCTGACACTCAACAGCTCGGTTCAGAACGCTTCCTCGCTCCTGAGATTCTATTCAACCCCGAACTTATAGGTCAAGAATACCCAGGTGTCCATCAGGTCATCGTGGACTCCATCAACCGGACTGATTTGGATCTTCGGAAATCGCTCTTTAGCAATATTGTACTATCGGGCGGATCGACATTGTGTACTGGTGAGTCAACTACGAAGTACGGATCAACTAGAAGCTGACGATTAGGTTTTGGGGATAGATTATTGAGCGAGGTGAAGAAGTTGGCGTTGAAAGATGTCAAGTTGAAGATATACGCTCCGCCAGAACGGAAGGTCAGTTACCTTGAAGCCAAACCAGTTTCATGGATGAGGATTGAACTGATTACCAAAGTACTCGACCTGGATAGGAGGTAGTATCTTAGCTGGCCTAAGTACTTTCAAGAAGGTCAGTTCATGATCCCTCCAGACCTTTGAGGCAAACTGACATAACCCAGATGTGGGTCTCGGCAGATGAATACAAAGAAGACCCAGATATCATACACAAGAAGGCGTTCTAGGTTTTTCTTGCGTGTGTATTCCGGAATTGGGAGCGACCTGTAACATCTACCTATGTATATAATGCTCTGCTATTGAGGGCCACTAGTACAACGAAATATCCTTCGCTCTAAAAGGATGTCTGAAACCTGGCTAGAGTCCATGGTTGACCTTCCCTCAACATTCTCCGTTTTCAATTCCCCATCAGAACCTAAGCCTCGTCCGCCTTCCTTATAGCTCGTCTACGCCAGTCCTCTTTGCATGCCTGAAGAAGATGTACTTCTGCGCGAGTAGTACACAATCGAACGACGCCGACAGTGCCGACAAGCCCAATTTGGCGGGATTGGCAGTGATGCCGCTTGGATCGTGCGCGATGAAGATGGAAGATATGACGAGTTGGGCAAAGGAGAGGAAGGAGCCTATGAGATCCTGAATAGTCAGCGGTGTCCATCTTGCCAGATTCCCTGCTAAGAATCGAGAAAGACCCTAGTTGGACAGGAGATAGGCAGGGAGGTTCCCCCAAAAATTCCTGCCTAGGGTTCCCCTTCCCTTGTCTGTACTCTCCACATCCATGCCCCACAGTGCTCTTGATCATCAAGGGACAAGAAAGACTCACCAAAATCATACCGCCAATAGCCATCCCCTCGACCCTTCTCAATTGCCAGTTCAACCATATTTGCGGCGCATACTTCACTGCGGAAATGACGAGTTTGATGGTGGAGACGAGGTAGAGCCAGTCCAGCCAATCAAGCTTGCCAGTCCAAACCATCACTCCCGATCCAACAGCTGCGATAACCATCACTGCCAGCCCGACCTGACAGGGCATCGATGGCAATGCGGGATCTTGCGTCTTTGTCGACTTTGAGGCATGATCATTCGAGAGCAAGGGCTCCCTCTCATCCCCCTCTGTTCTCCCTCCTTCCCCTCCCCTCCCAGCTCCCGCCTTATCCTCCTCAATCCCCTCAATAGTCCTCTGGCGATAATACCACACCTGCCCCAACGCAACCGCGGCCAAAACGAGCGCATGGGCACTAAACGCCAAATCCGCACCCGCAACCTGAGGCACATTCCCTTCGTGCCTGTGGGCATATTGAGAGCGAGCGAGTGGAGAGAATAACATCCCGGCATTCCATATTGATAGAGCGAGGAAACCGAGGGGGTTTAGATAGAC
Organism: Dioszegia crocea; assembly: GCA_001600615.1. Taxonomy (NCBI): domain Eukaryota; kingdom Fungi; phylum Basidiomycota; class Tremellomycetes; order Tremellales; family Bulleribasidiaceae; genus Dioszegia; species Dioszegia crocea. The sequence continues at coordinate 1,450,575 of BCKK01000003.1, forward strand.
GAAATCGGGTGAAAGGCCATCTGTCCGTTTACGCCGATAGTTTAGGATGAGCTGGGGGTAGAAGGATAGTGACCAGGCTAGGAAGTACGTTATTCCCAAGATCGAGACGAGGGATGACCAGATTGGCGAGGGAGAGGGAGAGTAGGACATGGCGGAGGGAATGGGGAAGTAGGAAGATGGTATTGCAAGACGCAAAGTCAAAGGATAGTTTTGTTGCAATTTGTTGCTTGGTCAGTCGCGTCGAATGACGCGATGCACAAAGATGCGACATGGACTGGCAATTTGAAGGGGTCCTCTGGGCTACTCGCTCGAGAGATCATCGATCATCATGCCCTCGGCCCGGCGTCCACTTCACAGACCTACTGATTGCATAGTATACTACAAACACATCCATAACCACTGAGTCTCGTTCATTTTGATACCATAGCATTTCTCGCCAACCTTTACTCCAGACTGTTCTCCACGTCCGCCGCATCGTCACCTTCCATCGCCGCAAAGTTGAGGAAGGCGTTCTGCATAAGTCAGCTTCAACCCTTGAACTGATCCGATCGGGCATGGAAACTCACCGGTCGATGACATGCCGCCCAGAATGACTCCGGCTTGTCCAAAGTCATGGTATATGGAATCTTCTCCGTCCAACTCTGAGTCAACCCGATCCCGTAATTCCACACTCCACCCTCAGGCACCATCGTCATCCCCAGAATCCTATCCGACAAGAGCAGTTGCACCCTGTTGGCCATATTGGGGTTGTATCCCGTATGTTGACCCGTCACATCGGTATTCTTCCTTCCCCACTCAAAGCCCGCAGGTGTCAACTCCCACGAAGTCAAGGAGACGGAACCGGGAGTGAAGGCGCAAGTGATGCAGATTGACTGCGGTCCCCATTCGGGATGAGAAGCCATGACTTTGGCCTGAGTCGTCAAGTCTGCCGGTGACAGGTGGTTGAGTTCCTGACTCTGCGTCTTTATCCATCCGAGAGGCTCGAGATCCTTAAGTAGGAAATCGTGTTTGGGAAGGGCAGAGGGCAACTCGACACCGTTGTTGGTCCCGCGCTGAGGAACCCAGACGATCGCCTTGATCTCCTTCACCTGTCGGTTATCGGCAGGGGAGGAACCGTAGAGGTAGGCAACGACCTGTGTGCGCAGATCGGCGTTCACAATGAAGGTCCGGAGAATATTCTTGGGGACGACGTAGGTGAAGGATGAGGCGTCGTCTTTGACATCATCGTTACCGACAAAGATGTGGTTGACTCGAAGGGGAAGATTGGTGGCGCTGATCGCTCGGACTCGCCAATCGGACTTGGACGCAAAGGTCTGCTGCTCGTAGTTGGTAGTGGTGGTCACGACGAGCTGGTCACCGTGACTGAGTTGTCAGCTATAGCCCATATCTTTCGAGGAAGACCTAGCTTACATGTTGGTAGTCTTGGTCTGCAAAGCAGTGACCTGGTTCCCAGCATCGGTCGACTTCTCGATATCGGCCATCTGCTGCCTCTGGACGGACGGGGCGGCGCTGCATGATCAGCTTCTAGCAGTCTCTAACGAGAGCCGTGTAACTCACATTTCCATACCCAGAATGATATCCCTAACTTCAGACGCAGTAAGCGAGGCCACATTGACCGAGTTTCGCTTTCCGAAATCGTTCAGGATCAAGTCCTTGAGCGCAACTTCGACAGCCATCCTGAAGTGTCAGCTTATGCGTTATACCATAGAAGGGGACGGGAAAACTCACCACTGCGCATCTTCAAGCGTCGGCCAGATGTGGTAGCTCTCGGTGATCGTTGTACGATCGGGCCGAAGAATAATCTTGGCCTTCTCGTTGTTGACGTGCAGAGCTCGAAGGATGAGGATTAATCGAGAGAAGGCAGTGTAACTCGAGATTGACTTGAGCCAGTCATCGTATAGACCGAAGAGGACCATTTGTGGCTGTGTAGCGCGCTGAAAATGTGAGCTTGGTCCAAACATGCATCACCTGAAGGTGGAACAATACTCACCAAAATCAGATCACCAAACTTCTCAATCTTCAATGTCGCCTGGAAAGGCAACTGAAGCTCACTTCCCTTAATGACGATATTAGGGAAATCCAACAGGTGCACCTCGAGAGGATCCAACATTCCCTTCCGGGTCACAATGATCTGCTTCGGCTGCTCCTCGACTGGCAACGACCGAATCAACGCCGCAACTTCCTCTGCCGTCTTCCACTTGGCCAATTGACCCAATCGCTTCTGACCCGCCCACACCGAAGTATGAATGATCTTCAGGAAGAGCTGACCTGTTCTTGGGTTGAAGATGAAGATGGCACCGTTGATAGGCTTGGTCGTCAAATTTCCTTCGAACGTCTTGTGGATCGTCACTCGGTAGACGTTGGTATCGTCTACGAACCAGATGATCTGGTTCGAGAATAGCTCCGAGTAGTTGGAGGAGTTGAGGTAGGGTTCGGTAGGCTCGGACGAGTAGAGCTGAAGACCTTTCCTGATACGTTCACGAAGAACGTAGAGGGCAGGGTTGGCCTTCATAATCTTGCCCATCGCCTGCTGAAGCAGAGGCTTCATACCGGGGTAGTAGACACCGTAACCTGCGTACAGGTTGTAAGCGAGATCGATGGCGATAAGGACACCGGTAGGGGATGGGTAGATGGACTGCGAGTCCGACGAGTAATCGAGGTACTTGGCACGTGCGTATCGCTCGATATCGTGCGAGTCAAAGTCACCCCATCGGAGCTGGATATCGAGCCAGTACTTGGACGAGGTGACTGATCCGTCGATAATGTCCTTGTTGTCGTTCAGCAGCGAAGGGCGCGAGATCTGCCACTTGTAGCTCGAGAAGAGGAGGATGTCGGAGGCGGACGAGTTCATCTTGTAGGATTTACGAGGGTGGATCGTTTCCTTCTGGACGGTTTCGATTTGCAAAGCTTCGAGCTCCTGGTCGAAAACTTGACATAAATCCATCACCACAGACCTGAAAAGTCAGCTAGAGGTCTCCAGACTCTCCCAGAGGATGGCCGGGTACTGACTCGTGTATCTTTTGCCATAGATGGGCTCTAAAGATCTGTATAAGACTGATCTTAAGCGTAGGGATCTTTCCGTGCATGAAAACACCGGTTAAATCAAGTTGAACTTGGAAACCCTGAAAACGTAAGCGAAACTCCCCATTTAAAAGGCGTCTGGTCTGTACTCACGATGTAGACGTTCGCTCTGTTGATGGTAGGTGACCACCAGAGGGTGAATCGACGATTGGGGATCTGGGACAGACCAGACCGTTGGGCGTTGGTGAGTTCTGGTGGTCAGAAAATGATTACGTCACATGTTTCAAATGATTACGTCATATGTTTCAGATCTCAGACTTACTTTTATACTTCATCGACTCTTCGAATCCTGCCACAGGTTAGCTCATGCATATTGCGACGGTTTGCGACAGCTTACCAGATGATTTCTCCCAGAAGAGACCTTCCCAAGTGGGGAAAGCGGTACCCTTAAACAACGAGTGCTCGAGGATTCCCTCCACACCTCCAAGTGCCGCGCTAAATTTCATCAGTCTGAGCTCATTGTTGTTGCCTTCAACTCCCAGCGGTCTACTCACATAACGTCGACACGGTATGCGTTGAGTGCCCACAGCTTACCGTCGTGGCTGTTCAAAATCAGCTCGATTGCAAGAGAGAGAGATAGAGATATAGGGGAAAGAACCAGAACTCACCGCTGATTCGTCCACCAGAACGGGTTGGCGCGGAGACGGTGGTACTGCTGCCAATGTGTTCTCAACCTCCATCCCTTATCGTAGGCAAGTGTGTGTCGATCCTTCTGGAACCTAGAGAGTATTAGCCACAGCACAAGGAATAATGCCACTAAATGTCCTCCTCCTGCGACGAGCCAAATGACCACGAGCTGCGTCCCTCTAAATTATACGTTCTCCACCGCCACCTGCAATCCGTTGATGCAGCCATATCGAATCGGAAAAATTGGAAAGGAAGACTCACAAGGTGTTGATACGAGGAATTCCTCGATCCCAACTGTCCTCCAGATCCTCCAAAGTCAACCGCCTGTTGGACGCAGTAGCCTCCTTCCGCTTCATAGCATACTCGGACCACACTCGAGCCGAATCAAGGAATTCAGCCTCCCACGGTTGGAGGTATCGGTACAAGTTGGGAATAAGTTGATCCTCCTCGTGTGTCATACCAGATCGGAAGTGGGTGATGCCACCACTGTCGGTCTGCTTGGACCATCGTAGGTCGGACTGAGGGATGAGGACGAAACCCATTGACAACATTCCGAGACCACCAAGCTCCTTGGGCGAGTAGAAGACGGCAGGGGGGAAACGGGAGGGCATCTTGGAGTTTAGACCAATCTTTACTCGGGTCTGGACTTTGTTTTCGGCCTTAACTAGGGAGTCGAGAAGCTCATTCTGTGATGTCAGTTGATGTCGAACGGTGGAATTAATATCTCAAATGACTGACCGTGCCAATTACAGCCTCTCGGTAGTAGGTGACCAATCCAATAAGGGCAGTGTTCCACTTGTCTGGCTTGTCAGCTTTGTCCAAATCGATGGCCGGATTTCTGGATGCGAAAGCTCACTGATGATCTTGGAGAATGTGGCTGAACCAGACGACATCAAAACCTGACGAATTCGGTTATTGAAGTCCTGAATCCCCTGGTCTGACACTCGCAAGTACGCCTGAGCCGTCCGTTCCTTCGTGGACTCCTGGGTGAGGTTCCAAACACCGTCCTTAAGCGAGTACTGCTCCCCCTGCTGCGTCCTAACTCGTGGCAAGATTCGCACCTCGAAGCTGCACATGGAGAAGAGGAGCTGTGGGTTGTCTTTCGAGTAGACGGAACAGAATGTGTCGTCCCACTCGATAGTGGTGAGTGATCGGGGAAGGGAGTTGCGGACGTTCCAGAATACTGCTCGGCCGAGGTTGACATCGTGCTTATTGAGTCGCATTCGGCAGTCTCGGGGCCAACATCGCTTGTTGTTGTATCCAAGCTAGAGTGTCAGTTAGGCAGCCAAACATTTCGCTACACGTAACCTACCATATTCTCGTTATTCGGATCCGGGTTGGCAGAGAGATACCTCTGGATGAGATCCCTAGACTCTTCGGCTGAGAACTTGAAGAGGATATGCAGTCGATCGACATATCTCGAGTAGAATCGGATAGGGTGTCGAGTCTCCGATGCCTGGTCTCGGTATTGCAGGAAACCGTTGGGCATCTGGGGAGGACCGGCCATCTCTGAAGCTCGCTGCAGACCGAGAATCAACAGATCGAGTACGAGACCGTAGTACTGGAAGACCCAGGCTGAAGAGTTAGCTGAACTCCGCAACAAAGGGTGCGCGGCTGATAGCTTACAAGAGAACTGAAGTCCCCTGATCATACCGTAAGCGTTGATATGCGACATGTCCTGATTATCAGCGGAGATCTAGTGCTGACAAGTCTTTCAAGACCTACCTTGAATGTCAACGTCGTGTTGTTCTTAGCTGTGATGTAATCGGCCAAATTGTGATCCAAGACCAATCTCAACAATCTGTTGAGTAGCGTCAGGTCGACCTTCTCATACACCCTCGAGAGCACAGTCTCCATCATGACCAAACACTCGCCCTCGGCTGTCTCCCAGACATCGGTCAGGTTGTTGATACCCTGGCACCACTTGTAGACAAGAAGAGGTGGTGGTTCCGTGTCTGCGGGCTTGACCCATGATGGGAACAGGCCTCGCTTGTCGGCCTCAAAATGAAGGAATTGGTCCAGGTATGCGTCGCTGATACGTCAGCTTTTCGCGCGCTTCTACAGTAGCTCGTCAACTCACGTAATCTTCTCCACAGGCTCGATATCATAACACGGGATGAGCTTGTCATAAGTGTCGAAGAACTCGATACCGGCTTCCTTGAACGCTCGCTGAGTTAAGAGTAGTCTCTTGATACGCGATAGACACTCGTGCGGGTTGTCGTAAGCCTGTTCGATAAGAGCAAGCTCTTCTCGCTGAGACTGGTTGAGTCGACCGTGGACCGAGTAGGCCTCCTTGAGCTTTTCGAGCGCAAGCACAAGCAACTTCGTGTCGTGCTTGTAAGACAGAGGCGGGAAGGGGATGGGGGAGAATTTGCGGGATTCAAGCCAGTGGACGGTGGATGTGTAGATGGCCACGGCCTCTTCGGAGGAGATGTAAGGTCCGTCTTTCAGGTACCCGTTCTGCCTCTCCTGTTCGGCCTTGAGGTATAGACGAGTCAGACGACCGAGGTTCTTTCGGACCACAGCTTTGTCGACTGTTGCACCCCGTCTTATACGCTCTCGCTATGGGATCAGCTGATGTTCAGAGCGCACGTGGCTCTACAGCTGGTAGACGCCACGCCAGAACGTGAACTTACGTTGAAATGACTGATGGATGTCCACCAATCAGCCTTACTCTTGACATATCGAAGAATAACGTTCTCGATCGGGGCGGGCATTCCAGGCTTTAATGTTAGTTTTGGTCCGCTCTCGGTGTAACAGGATTAAGAACTCACTACTCGCCAAGGAATGCTGTTTGAGGTAAGCTGAGCTCCAGAATACAAATACTGGATTGCTTGGAACTCACTTTGCTTTCCAGCATCGCCAAGCTTCACTCAAGTGCTGAAGAATAGTTTTCGCTTTGTTCGCCCTGCGATTTATCAGCAAGAAGACCAAAAAAATCACTCGATGAGATACTTACTTGATCGATTCAGGCATCATACTTATAGATGTCAGTATTGTTTACATAGCAATAGCAGTCCGTAAATGTCGAAAAGAATGAAAAAAAACTCACTCAAGCTACGATTCGTCAGCTCATGTTGCATCAAAAATGCCAGATAGCTGGAGTGAACTTACCAAATCATGCATTACGGCTGCTCTCAGCTCCAAGTCGAAATGGGACTCGACCTAGGCAAGTAAGCTAAAGCTCTTCGGAATGAAACATCGTGTCGCGGAGGCAGCTTACTCTCTGCTTCGTGACGGTCAAAGCGATGGTTTTGCTGTTTCGACCCTCAAACCTGACATCGTAAGCTTCGTCCGCCGGATTTTGCACAATAACTTACTGTCTAGCCAACAGATTCCCGAGCCATCTCTCTAGCAGTGGTACCTATGCACGTCAGCCCAGAAAAAAATCATGAAAATCGAAAAATCGAAAAATCGAAACTGACCATTCCTCTCATAAAGAATAACCACACTCTCCATCCAGGTGCCCAGAAGCCCACTCCGGGCCCTTTACCGACCGGCCCAGTGTTGAACCGAGAGTAAACCAAGTGCTTCAAGTCCTTTGTCATACGGATTTGCTTCATGAGTTTGTACTGAAGAAAATCAGTTTTTTTTTCGAGCCCGGCCTGTAGATGTGGTACTCACCTTGTATCTGTACATCCCAGTGAGTTGCCCTACGTGGCTGAATGAATACTGGAGACCATCGGCAAGCTGAAAGGCGTCTACGTTGCCCAATCTGAACTGCACATGGGCATCCACGATGAGTTTGGTCAACCGAAGGATTTCTCGACAAAGGTGGAAGGCATTTCCGAATCGTGACTTCTTCCTCTCCTTCGTCGTGAGGGTTTTGATCGGCTTCAAGTTCATGTTGTAGTCGAGGTGCAGGTAGTTCAAGTTCTTTCGGTGGATGAGGAGGTTCAACATGTTGTAACCCTGTCGACAGACCTGAAGACCCGCTTCGACCCAATCGAGTGTGGTTTGCTGGAAGAACTTGGTATTCTTCAGCGATCGGAAGAGGTTTCGCTTGGCCATAGCCTTGGGGGGTCGGTGGTGGATGGCGTTGAGAACGTATACCTTCAACTAAAAAATGTTAGTTTGAACTCATGCGGAAAAAAGTTGAAAAACATACGAGTTTCTGATATGACACCCTGACCTTCACAGCCTGGCTAGGAGGGCAATGCTCAAGATAGAAATTCTTGATCATCGGAATATCCTGCGCTCTCCTTGTCCGCCCCGATCTCCGGTTGTAAGGATATGGGGCCCAGAACAAAGCAATGGCGTCTGCCGTATGCTCGTTCTCCAACTCCTTGTCTGCCAAGAATGGCTGGACCTCCTCTGGCAACTCAAACTCCTCATCCTCCTCCACTCCGTACCCGAAGACTTCGTCTTCGTGGCTCACGAGTGGTGTGTGCGCCTCCTGTACGACTCGCTGGGAAATGGGGTTGATGAGGGGATCGAAGTAGAATGCGGGGAGATCCGGATCGTCCGTCTTGATGTAGACGTTCTTCGGCTCGTGATATGTGCCAATGTGCACTGATCTGGGGAGGGAGTTGTAAAGATGGGGGAAAGCGACTTTGTACTCGCTTCGAATAATGCCGCGGATGATGACCTTGTTGATATCGTTGAACTCGTTCCAGTCCTCGTCGTAGGTGTCGGTATCGCGGAACAAAGGCTCAAACTTCGGCCCACCAGGAAGTGCGATGTTCAACGACTTCGCCGTGAAGAACGCCTTCTGATCAAAGAGGTAGAAGGCGTTCTTGTCGGAGTAATCGGACAGGAGCTGTCGACCGATTCGATACAAATTCGACATTTGTGGTAAAGTCAATTGGAAGTACTTGTAGGATGATCCATTCACCTGTGGCGTGTCGATTAACGGCTTGGGGTCGTAGAACCACTCGATGATATCCTTGTCGTCCTCGTCGTCTAGTTCGAGCTGGATTGCCTCCAATGGCTCGACGTCCAGGACGTTATCTCCGTAATCCATCGGCGGTTCTTCCTAGATTTCATCAGCTAATGATCACAAATGCAGAGTTGATGTTGCAATCGACTGACATCATCAAAGGGCGGGAACCTCATTCGTTTGAAGTGCCGTCTGTCGCGCTTCTCGCGTCTCATAGCCAGCCACATCGATGCCCATTGAGCATGATACTGGAATCAAGTCAGCTGTTATGTCCCTGTGCAACATGTGTCAGAGCAGAGAAGCTTACCACTGGCTCGATAACCTTCGGCACCTCATTCACGAAGGTGATGGCACCGGAGATATGGTACAGAGCGGGAACCTCGCGGACTTGCTACAGAAGATTAGCTGGCGGCGACCGACAAACGAGGAAGCGGCTTACCTCCCAGGGGCAAGGAAGATTTTCCAGCAGCTTCAGAACAGCGTGGGGGACGTATTTCAACGCTCCAAGGTGCACACGCTTATCATTCCTGAACTTCCGGTTGGACATATCGCCATGATCCTTGATGATCTTTCGGATATGCTCTGGTGGGAGCTCCTGCACCGAATTCAGCCACTATTCGCGCGCACATTAGGTCAAAAGATAGCCCGCGATCGTAGGAACAAGATGAGGTAAAGAAGACAGGTTGTAAGTTGGGGCATCCAAAGTTCTGTATCTCCTTCCTCTCCGCCATCGACAGTCTTCTGCCGCTCAGACCGCGCCCATGCACACCTTACAACGCTTCTCGACGCGCTCGGACGCGTCTCTGTCTCCGTTTTGACCAATTTCGTTCCCGAAATCCGACCCAACGATCGACCTTCCTTGACTTTTGCGCTCTGGCATTTCCTCCTCATTTCCCCAAACCGCCACACTCGCCGCCACACTGCCACTTTCAAGACCAAGTCCCGACGGAAACTTACCGCTTTACCCATATCGATACCCGCACCTCCGCCCGTCCTCCTCTTCTCATTGAACCGCTTCTTTTGCTGATTCCTCCACTTCCTCGCCTTCTTTTGAATCTCATCTTGACTCAATTGACCAAAGAAGTTCCCGTCCATTCCGGCATTAGCATCCCCGTTGGCATACTGGCTAGGCCCAGCTGGGAAGCCTGGCGGTGCCGACATGTTCGATTTGGATCGAGCTAGGAGAAGGTGAGAGGTAGAGGATGGTACAAAAAGATGACCTGTGCGTTGATCGAACGGGTCTGGGTGGCGACTACTGATTCCTCGGCGTTATCGAGTGTGGCACTTGCGCACGGGCATAGTCGGGCAGATCCGAGAAGTAACGTAATTTAAGCTCGTCTAGCTTTCGTTTAACATTCCTCAAATCGCGTATGGATCGCACAAAGTACCCGAATTGGTGATCCTTCCCCTCCTTCTCTCCTTCTCCAAGCACTTCTTCCTGTTCTCAAGAGACACCATGTCCGCGCCAGCCACGTACGGGAGACGCCCCAGAGTCTTGCTCACTGTAAGTCTTGACGATCCGCGTGGATATAGTTCACGTTGGGCTCTTGCACACCTGGTCTATAACTTAGCTGTGGAGAAGGCAAGAAGCAAGTCCTTCCTGCGATGCTTCTTGAGCTCGGACGAAGTAGCGTCCGTCTCGTCCTCTGCCTGTGCCCACTATGAGCCCAGGCAGCGATCGGGCTCGCCTGTGATGTGTTTGCACACAACAAGACATTCGTCATCGTTACTTACATCGAGTCCCGATCCGGCAAGCTGACCCCTTTCAGAATGACGATGGGCCACCCTCGTCTTCCTCGCCTAACATTTTCGGCTTCTCCAAGCTGTTGCAAGAGAAGCTAGGATGGGAAGTAAGAGTCGTCGTACCAGACTGCCAGAAATCATGGTCAGTTATAAAAGATTCTCTCGTGCGCCTGCAGCGCGTCGGACCAAAGCTGACCAGATTCCAGGGTAGGTAAAGCGTACGCTATCAGCGACATCATCACGGCGAGCTACTTCTACCCCCGAGGTAAGCTGGCGTAGCCACAACACTCGCAACGGAAAGCTCACCACAGCAGGACCCGACGGTCTGCAGGGCGATATCTGTGAGACGCCCCGACCGCTTAAAGAAGGTGAAGAAGCAGAATGGATATTGCTATCAGGGGTAAGCTACAGCTGTCTTCATCCTCTCGGGGTGGCAGGAGCTCACACCCCAGACACCTGCTACTTGCTCCAACATCGCTCTGCACAATTTATATCCCGGAGAGATCGATGTGAGCTAGCAATGCCTCATGATTACAAAGCGCGTGAAAGCTGACTTTACAGATGGTGATATCAGGCCCAAATCGTAAGCTCGATGGCGCAAGGAGAGATCGCTCCCTGCTCTAAGCTGACCTTCCAGACGGCCGAAACTCTTCCACCGCCTTCTCCCTTTCCTCAGGCACGATCGGCGCCGCCTTAGCAGGCAGCATGTCCGTCCCAATCCCCGGACCCTCCTCAGACCCTTCCTCTTCCCTTCACGCAAACCACATTCCCGCCATTGCCATCTCTTACGGTATTGTCAAGCGACCGAGCCCCCCGCCAGCTACTGAGTTAGCCCATGAAGTCGCTGTTGACATCTGCGGACATCTTTGGAACAACTGGGGCGTCGAAGTTGTCGGCAACAATAAGCGACCAGCGCAATTGTATACCGTCAATATCCCATTGGTGGAGGATCAATTAGTCCGGGCCAATCGGAAGGCTGTCTATGCTTCCATGTGGCGAAGCACCTATGGAAGTCTGTTCAAAGCTACCAATTCGTGAGTTAACCGCAGCCCTAGGAAGTATCACAGGCAGTCCAGCTCATTCTTTAGCCTCAAAGGCGATTATGTCCCTAGTAGCGATATGGGCCAGAACAAACCTCAGACCCAGAACCCATCTTCCCACTCAACCTCGAAGCCCGCCGGGCCCGGTGCGACGCTCTCGACCTCCGCACCACAGACTCCTACCCCAGGTACACCCTCTGCCGGTCCGCTCAAGTTCAAATTCGCGCCCTCAATGTCTCACCTCCTCGACCCGCCCATGGAGATATTGCCTCAGGGCAGTGACGCCTGGGCGTTCGCCAAGGGCTATACGAGCGTTGTACCTCTTCGGTCCGAGTTTGCCGGTATTCAAGAAGGTGCAGGATGGTTTGAAGATGCTGAGGGCAAGCGAATTGAAGGGGGGCAGTCTTTGCCGATTTAGTATAGGAAACGTACATTATGCATATTTTGAAACCTGTTGATGACTTATAAAACCCAAATAGAACCCAGAACATATAACACCCCCGGCCTACGGACAGATGACATCAATCATATCCCGATCTTCCACCCCGAGATCCCCGACGAGCATCTCTGCATCCAGTTTATCCCCATCAAACTCCAGCTGAACATCATTCTCCGATCCAACATGGTCCCGCTTCTTACAGTAGTAACCCGCGAGAAGCTTGACCGAGATGTTATCTGCGACTCTGATGGTCGCCTCTCCCCATTTACCCCGAAGACGCAGAATCGTCCCCTTCTTCCCTGTCGTCTCAGTCTCCGCTTCCTCCTCAGGCACTTCCCCAGTGTCGCCTTCCTCCTCGTCCTCATCCCCTGCATCTCCATCGTCTGGCGCAGTGTCCAACCCTTCCCGCTTCGCCGCCCGCTCTTTGAGGACCTTCTCATACACCGCCAACTCGTAACCCAGCATCTCCACCTCATCTCCCGCCTGGATTCCCAACTTGAGCGGGGTGAAAGAGTGGAGCAATTTCGCACCCTTGTATTCGACAACAAGCTCGTTGACGTCTTTGCTGATTTTGTCCGCTAAGTCGCCCAGCATTCGCGCCAAAGGATCTCGCTGCTAGATTAGCTTGCAGTCTACTTTCCAAGCTGAAAGCACTTACACGATTAACAAACATCGCCCAGGGCTTTTCATATCGCGCAATAGCCTTCTCACTGATTCCAGCCGCCTTCCTCTCCGGATCAACCACCATCCGGATGGTGATTGAGACCTTCTCGTCAGGCTCGAATGCCCGATCAGGTGATGAGCGGAGGGTAGCATGGCTAGGGGAGCTCGAGTGTTCCTCTTCCTTCTCTTCCGGAAATTCCATCGGTAGAGCATCGCTGCATGGTCAGATACTGAACCTTGACGACTAGGCGTCAACTCACTCTATCATCGCCTTCAATGCTTGCTTTTCGGACGCAGACAACATCGGCGGAGGCGTAATAGCCGCTACAATTCTTTCTCGTTTCCGCCTTAACTTCTCTTCCTCATCTTCCGATGCCTCCAGCTCGCTATGGCGTCAGCTTTGACCTCTTAACACGAAGTGTTCACTCACAGGATTGGGGTCTTCTGACTCTTACTTCCTTCCCTTTCCGTACTCCTCGAAGTTGCCCTACCCTTCCCAGCCAAAGCAGCCACATCAAGCCACGTAGGCTGCGGTGGGGGTTTGCTGGCCTTTCGCTTCCGCTTCCGACGTTTCTTCGCGTCGGGATCGTCAGAGTCTGTCTCGCCGCTGTCGTAATCGGGTGAAGAGGAGATGGTGCGTATGGGCGCGGTAGGTGCTGATCCATCAGCTAGCTCGGTTTGGTTGCGGCTGGATAAACTCACCCGCCTGCTTGGTAGTCCGTTTTGGTTGCTTGTACGTGAAGAAGTCCGTATCTGAATCCGAGTCGGAATCTGATCCGGCCTTTTCTTTGCCTTTAGTGGACATCTTGTACTCTCCAGGTATAGCTTGGTAGACTTTGATCGTTACGAGGCTGTCAGCGATGATTGGCGCTTGCTCGTGTGGCCTTGACAGTCAGCAAAGAATGATGTAGGGGAGGAACCAAATAAACCCACGAGGAGAGGTCGGAGTCCGGGTGTTTGAGACGTGCCTCCAATCTTCTGTCCTTGCCTAATCACCGCGATGAGCACAGTCCAGCCTGGGTGATCTCCTCGTGCCTCTCGGAGTAGGGGTCGGTAGAGGAAAGAATATGTATGATATGTATAACGGGAAGAAGGCGGGAAGGAGGAGGAGAGATGGTTGACGCGACTTTGAAAGATCGAAATTTGGAAGCGTTTCAGGCTCTGCTTTGTTGACATCGCCCTACCACCTTCCTTCAAGGACAAGAGGTATATCCATCTCATCCGGACTAGAATAACATACCGAAGCTGCAAGACCTTCGAGAGATGCCTAGACCCATATAGCTCCGACAAAAAACAACGACAGCTGCAATACAATTAATCGCCCATGCCTCCTCGTCCGCCACTCCCTCGCCTGACCCTCTATACCGGCGGAAAGGAGTGTTCCTTGTGCGAGGTGGGTCCTGTCTATCTATCCATACGTTATCGTGCTGAGAATTAGGTGGCGAAATCAGAGCTAGCTCAGATTCGCCAGACAAGGCCGTTCGACCTTGAGCTGTTCAACATCCGTTCGCCACCCGCCGACGTTGATGCGAGGGAAGCGAAGCGTTGGCGTAGATTATACCAATACGACATTGTAAGCTGCATATCTCACCAGAAAGTTCCCTGCGTCGACGATAGCTCACACCCTCTAGCCTGTCCTCCACCTTGAAGGCGCCCGAATACAGAAACATCGCATAAACGCTCCGGCCCTGATTGAAGCTTTGGACAAATGGCAACCCTCATCTCCAGCGCAATCGCAAGCCCAATCCTCAACCCATACCCCACACCCGAAAATAGCAGATCTAGCCGATATGCGCCGTACAAATCAGTCATAGGATACATTGCCAATGGACGTCAAGCGGACGATCGACCTATTCCGGGCCCGAGCAAACCACCGTGGAGAAGGAAAGTTGGGAATGTGTGGTTTGGCCTCGACTCTCACTATGGATCGCAGTGGGGTGAAGGTATACCCGACGGGGAGGAAGCAGAGTTTGAGAATATTGTACGAAGGATGTTCTCCAACTTCGCGGAGAAGGAGGAGTGGGAGGTGCGAATTGATGATGGCGAAGACACGGGGATCACTGTGTCCTTGGACGTCGAGCGAGAGAGGGGTGGCGCTGGAGGCGATACAAGTGTGTTGTATACACGAACGGAGGATTCAGTATCAACATCGCCAGCGAAGACATCGCGGCCCAGGTAAGCCGCCTCCCACCTATATGTACTGGCTTAGCTGATACCGTCAGCCAAGTCTGCTGGAACTGTCGGGAACCGGGCCACATCCTCGCCGACTGTCCACATAGAAGGGATCACGTCCAAATCCGAGCCTCCCGAGACGCCTTCATGGCCTTGAAGGAAACCATGCCCGAATCCGCCCAGCCTTACCTGTCCGGATACACCTTCACGGCCGCAGAGCGGGATCGACGGTGTGGGCTGATGTCCCGCTTTGCCCCAGGGGTGATTAGTGAAGAACTCAAAGACGCTCTGTTTTGGTCGGAAGACGCAGACGAGGAGGAAGGGATCATAGTGAATCCCCGAGGTGGTGGACGGAGAGGAGAGGAAATGGAGGAAAGTGCTGGTTCGAGACGAATGAGGATAGGGATGATGGCTGTTCGGAGGAAAAGAGGGGATTGGCCTTGGTTTGAATGGATGCTCAAGTGGGGTTATCCGCCTGGATGGGTTGCGGGGAAATGTAAGCTTTTCGCAGATGAACATGTTGGTCGGCGAGCTGACAATTTCAGACCCAATGGAAGAAGTCTGGCGACGACTTCAGGCTCTTGAAATCGAGGCCGACATACCCGATTCAGACTCTGAAGACGACCTTGAGATATTCGGCGAGCAGAATGAGATTGCCCCACTACCTGCTAGTCGGTCTTCTCGCCGACTCTTGCGGGAGGGATCGGCAGATATGGTCATTCTCTCCCCGAGTCCCTCTCCGCCTCCTGCACCTCCCTCACCTCCCCCACCACCCCCGCATGAGCCATCGCAGCCCCCACCTCCCCCATCGCCCCCATCTCCAAATCGACAAACGACCGAACGACACCCATACCGCTGCTCGACGTCCTCCCAGCGCAATTCCAGGAAATCCTCTCCCAAGCACTATCCCCCGCCGCAGCGCTGGGTGAATTACGACACTCAATTATTCGACTCGGAGCGACTCATGGTTTATTCCGAGACTCGGCCTTTACCACTAGGATATTGAGGCGATGTGTAATCAGGCAGTCAAGTGCCGTTCGTAAATTACCATGCATATTGCGGGCATCACCCTATCTGGTGGATTGTCTTTGACCCTGACGCAGCCTCAAGCTGTTCTAGATAATCCTGCTGGCATCAGCTATTTGTCGAGACTTCGGCTCGGTCTCACTAGCTGAGGACTTACTCTAATCCACTGTTCTCTCTCCTCAGGCATATGATCGAACTGTCGATATCTCTTATCCCTCTGCATAATCAGCACCTCTTCCCACAACTTGCAACCCAGACTCACCCTCAAAACAGCCTTAATCTCATTCAGGTCAATCTGCTGTGCGAGCGCCGTCAAATCCGCCGCGCCTCCATCTCCCAATCCCTCTGGGTCCTCCTCCTCCTCATCCTCCTTCTCATCCGGATCAGCCTTGGCCCCCGCCGCAGCCGCCGCAGCCTCATCCACTGTCTTTTTCCGCATTTTACCCCAAAACTCCACAAAGCTATTTTCACCCAGCATGACGTCAAATTGCTGCCGTGCGTCCACTCCCCGAGTGGATAACCAAGCCCGCCAGCGATCTTCGAGAGAGTTCACATCCAGTCCTAAGCGCTGAACGATTGGGTCGTCGATTATCTTCGGGTAGACTTGGTCGTATGCCGTATCGAGAGATGGAGTATGAGTTTGGAATAGACCAAATAGGGCGTTGGAGCGTTTCCCAGCTATACGGCCGATATGAGCGTCAAAGAGTCGGCGCTTGTCCATGATGTGAAGGGCGGGGTGGTTGTAGCGGGGATCAGAACTGAGGAATTTGGAAGCTTCTTCCCATGTAACCTAGGAGTCAGGACCTCTCACGTACTCCGGCGAATGCACAAGACTCACCTTCTCATCCCTAACCTGATCGACCAACAAACTCCCAAACACTCTCTCCCCTTCTTCCCTCCCTGCACCCTTCCGACTCCGCCCTACGTCCTTCTCGACCTGCTCCATTGCATGTCC
The DNA here is from genome assembly GCA_001600615.1 of Dioszegia crocea. Classification (NCBI taxonomy): domain Eukaryota; kingdom Fungi; phylum Basidiomycota; class Tremellomycetes; order Tremellales; family Bulleribasidiaceae; genus Dioszegia; species Dioszegia crocea. The sequence continues at coordinate 1,467,200 of BCKK01000003.1, forward strand.
GACCTGTTGCTGTCTCTCTCGCAGACTGGCTTCCTGCTTGGCCTTCCTCTCTGCAATCTTACGCTCGGCCGCCTGTTCTGGCGTCTCGGCAGTACTGCTCGATGCGATCTGGCGAAGGTAGGTCTGGAAGAGCTCTTCGCGGAGGGATGAAGATCCGACGGCATCGTATCGTGCGTCAGAGGAGAGATTCCGTTTGACTTGCGACCAGATGGAGGAAGATGTGATGTCTGAAGATTCACGAAGGAGGTCAAAGAAGTCCGCTTCGGCTCGTTGAGCATCAGCACGTTTGCCTAAATGGTGTCAGCTGATGTCCGTGAAGCCCTTGTAGCGCTCTGGGGGCCGCGCTAACTTACGTTCTCCCAGTTCCTTCAGATGCTGCTTGAACATCTTTTCCCTCTCCCGATCATCTCGCCCATAACTGTAAAACTTCCGATCCTTTTTCCATTTCCTCCGCCAGTCATCCCATCTCGTCCTCGTACTCGTCACATCTTCCCTCAGAAGCGCCTTATACTCTCTCTCCGGGTCCGCCTTTTCAGTCTCCACAGCGCCTTTCGCAGTTGCAGCTCCTGGTCCAGCTTTGTTCAACCGCCGAGCCCGGCCAATATCGCGACAATACTCGTCGTATACCGCTTCTCTGTCTTTGGCAGAGGAAAGGAGGACATATCGGGGATCGTTGATGAAGAGAGGGAGGGATTGTTCCCATGTTGAGAATGGCGAGATATTCTTCTCCATCAAAAGCGCCTGAGGGTCAGGTCAGCTCACCATTCCGATATTCGAGGACTTTTTAGCTCACCTTGAACAATGCCTTGCCTTCTTCAGGCGATACGTGGACCTTATCAGGCACAGCGAATACCTTCTTCGCAGCCTCTTCCTCCGCTTTGGCCGTATCCTCCTTATCCTGCTGTTCCTGTTCTGCAGCGCTCTTATCCGCCGCCGCAAACTCCGCAGCGACAGCCTTCATCCAATCCTCCTCATCTTCTTCATTTTGCGGTCCGAACTTCTCCTCATCATCCTTCGGCTCAGCCTTGACTTCATCACCATTCCCATTCTCCGCCCCTTCTTCCCTCTTAACCTTCTTGGCGGACTTGTCCCCCTCTCCAGCTCCTGCACCCGCTTTCCGCTTCTCAGCCCCCTTTTTCCTCTCTTCTTCCACTTCCAGCCTAATCCTCTCTTGCTCCCTCATCCTTTCCAATCTCTCCTCTTTCCGCTTCTCCTCCTCTGCCTTCTCTTTCTCCTCCTTCACCTTCTTCTCCTCCGCCTCCAACTCCTCAACCTCCGCCTTGATCTCCTCCGGCACACTCCACTCAGATCGCTTACTCTCCTTCTCAAAGTAAAAGACGTTCCCCTCTGTGGTTGTGATTCGAGTCCATGTCGTTCCGGGCACGAGAACCTTATCTTTTGGCTTCTCCTTCTTCTTCTTCTTTTCAGGGATTATGGGTGCAGGAGGTGCAGAGGGAGGAAGAGGGGCGAATGATGGGCGGACATAGGTCGATTCCTTGCTTTGCGAGTTAAAGTAGTATCGCGTTACGCCGTCCGGAGCTGAAAGATCAGGCAAACCCCCATGATTATGTCCTTCGTTGACTCACCGAGATGCTCCGACCATCCAGGTGGAAGAGGAGGCGGGAAGTTCGGCATCATAGATGGAGCTCCCATTCCCATGCCCATAGGCATACCCATAGGCGGCCTCATTCCCATTCCTGCAGGCATGGCCATTCCTCGGCCGACAGGCGGTCCGCCCCATCCAGGGAAGCCTTGCGGCTGACCACCTGCAGGTCCGGCATTTGGTGGTAATCGAGATGGGCCGCCGGCTGGGGGACCAGGAGGCGCGCCAGACGGGGCACTACAGTCATCAGCTAAAGATATGACTTATGGGATTTCAGGCATACCCTGGTGGGGGTCCCGGAGGGGGTCCAGGAGGTCGGGCAGGAAGACCTGTTGGCGGTGCGCCTGGTGGTGGACCAGGAGGAGCGAGCGCAGGCTTGGCCCCTGTTTCGTCTGCCATTTCTTGATTATAATTGTCAGTAGTAGGTACAGAGGTCAATGATTGTATGCGCCCTTGTGACAGTCACACTCAGGCTTTTTACTTCCGGTACAATGTCACACCTTCATGCCCTATTTAAGCGGTGTAAACAGTCACAGGAGGTCACAAGTCCACCGGCGTGACATTTCGGTTGGCCTGATGCGACGAGGTGGAGGACCCACTTCCTCCTTACGCCTATCAATGAGCCACTACTGCCTAATTGTCATCTCTGTGGTGGCTTGCAGCGGACATACAGCTACCCGTACATGACCTCTGCCTACTGACAATGCTCAACTACCTCGTCGCACACAGATCAACCCGTACTCTGACTCAATGCCTACCCAACCAGCGACCTCGCGAGAGACTTCAAAGCTCGTGCCTCCTCCTTGCCAGCCACGGGACTCCGAAGGCCTCTCGCCGCGTACCTCGCCCCCGCCGGTAGCAAGAAGGCACTCGCGAACAACCCCGACCAGAAAAGGCTGACGGGCCAATCACTGGAACTCGGGTTCGGCGCCGGGTTCAGTGCGCTGATGGCATCCCATTCCCTCCTCTTCGCCGCCATGCTGTCCATCAAACTTTGGGTCTCATCGAGAACTTCACTCAGACTCCGATCGGCAGAGTCTTCGCCACTCCAACCTATCCGTTTGAAGATATCATCCACCTTCGGGCGACTCGAGTACCCAAAGTCGACCCTGCCACCTGCACGGATCTGCCGGTGGCGTTGCGCATTCGGTATGCCGTTGTCCTCTTCCATGAAAATTTCGATCTGCTTCAAGACCGCCAGTCGCCAGCTGGCGGTCTCGGACGAGGCGGATTCGTCAAAGGTGTCAAGCATTCTTGAGTGCGGGTACTTCGCATTGTCGCCGAGCTCGCGTACCACGGTGGATTCGAAGTCTTTGCGCACCGCGGTGGACTGGTCAAGGACTCGCGCAGTTTCGCCCTCTTTGGACACGTCTTGCCTGTGGCTGTGTGAACGTTGATTGGCGGTCGGCCGAGAAGAGCGGGTGGCGAATTGGGTGTTCGACATCGAAGCCTGATGAGGGGAGGTGAGGAGATTTGGTGAAGTGATGGCTGATGGTGATAATAAGCAGTACTACTTTGGCAGGTAGTTGAGAGAGATAAAGCTGAGGAGACGAGGGTCCTACCGTGCGATGCATATTCAAATCCTCGGCGATACTGCCATCCTCCTCTATCCTTTGACAAGCACTTGGCAGGCTCGAGTTTCGGGATTGGTATGAAAGGACGTGGTAACTGGTAAGGGGGCGTCGCTCGCACACGTTTCAATGGCTGCATGGGACCCAAGGCCCGAAGACGGGACCTGGTGTGAGGTCCATGTGGCCGACAGTGCAGCTAGACGCTCCAGGCATCTCTGAATCATGCAATCTCAGCCCACCGCGGTCATAGCTCATTTTCCTTTTCCGAACACGATCCATAGGCAACGGCATGAACAGGTGACATGTGTACAGTGTGTAGATACAGAAACAGCGTCCGTGGAGATAGCAGACTCATCTCCTACATGTTGTCCTGGGTTCCTGCTTTCGCCCACCTGTAACCCGCGACCCCGGTTGCAATGACGCTTACGAGGGCACCGGCCCAGAAGGCCGCTGCCATGTACTCGCATCCGCAATGACAGCCGGTCCTGTCTTCTCTCCTGGTCCCGTACCTTTCGTAATGAATATCTTCGTCCTTCTTCTCTCCCATCTCGCGGATCTCCTCTGTCAGAGCAAGGGTTTGATCAACAATCTCTTCCAATTCCAAATCCGCCCATCCCTCCGTTCCTCCATCCGACAACGTCGCGAAAAACTCCTCGAGTATGGTGCCCCTTTCGGTTCTCTCCGTCTCTCTCTTCAACTTCTGTTCCTCGAACGTTTGATGCTTCTCGTGCCACACCGGGTGATGTGTGTAGTACATACTGGGCCGGAAAGCGTTCGCAAGTGAAGTATCGTCCCTCACTCCGTCTCGAATACTCAAGCACATCCGCCTCCGCCACTCCTCACAGTCTGCCTGGGAATTCGCGGGGTCTCGAGTGAAGATATTCCTAGCGCGCATGTAGCCTTCTTTCCCCGCATCTCCAAAGTCTTCGCTCATGATGCGTAACACGGCGATCTGGACGTCCGCCACCTTGTCACTCAGTGATCGCTTGCCGCTTTGCGCTTCGTCTGGGACATCTTGCACCGAAGCTTCCGTGTCGCCATTCAGCGATGTCGCGTCTGGATCTGCAGGCTTCTCAGCGTTCGGAGTCGACGATGCTTGCGTGTCGCCACATAGCTTGTGGTATGTGTTCGACAGGGTAGATCCGAGGCTGCCGAGCATATTTCAGACTCTGCAGTTGAATTGGGCTGTTGGCAGAAGAGTGTGATATGCTAAAGGGTTGTGGTGGGAGTAGATTCTAGGATGGGGTTGCTTGAGCTCGATGGGTGGATGAAAGATGATAAGCAGAGTGGCAAACTGACCGCTTTCCAGGATGTGTCTGTTCTCCTTTGACCTTGCAAGGGTGATCAGGTGAGATTTTCATGGGGGATGAACGGATCTTCCAGCTTGTGACGCGTGCTACATCATACGTGTTTTGGCGTGCTATTCACAGAGTCGACCAATACGGTCGGCCTGGTAGAGCAGAGTGAGCTGCCCTGATCCGATCAGGGTCGAATGTCAGCGTCAAAAGGTCATCAGCTTTGCTCACAGATAGCACGAATTCATACTTCAGACTGTTTTACTGCTCTTCTCACCAACTTGCGTTCTTGACCTCAAGACTTTCCACCCAGTACAACTACCAGCTCATGGAGTTCTCCACAATCCTGCTGAGCTGCTCACGTTGCTCCTCCCTATCATCTCGAGACAAAAGCGGGGCAAGATCCAACACCCGTCGCTGGGGCAAACACCCTTCGACAAGCTGAGAACATCAACCACCATCCACCCCCACCCCGAGTGAAAAACTTACAGCATGAATATCGCTACTGGTGTAGCCGACCTGACTCAAACCCCTGGGCACGCCCAAAAGATCCAAGAATCTCTGAATCTCCTCTCCGAGCGCTTGGCCAAGATCTTCATCCTTGATTCGGTCAATCTGGTCGACTCGGTCACCCATGAAGATTGCAAGTGCCTCGCGGTGACGTTTGGGCGCGGAAGGGGCAGTGAAGCCGAATACGGCCGGAGCGGTTAGAGAGACGGCGACTCCGTGTGGGATAAGAGGGACGTCAGGGGAGTATGAGGGGTGGTGGTATTGCTTCTCTAGGGTTCGGCCTTTGTTTAAGGATGAGATGGGGTAGGAGAAGGCGTGCTATGTGGTCAGCTTGAAACATGGTCAAACAAATGGGAGAACATACCGGGATATGCACACCAGCGTTACCGAACCCGATACCGGCGGTAGATGCGGCGAGACTGGATCTCAGCTTGTGGTAACCAAAGTGTTCATCGATGAGGTTATACTTACAGCATCTGAGCACGAGCCTCATCGTCTGTGGGGTCCTTCGAGATCCGCGGGAGGTACTTGACGGTCTGCTCAAGCGCCCATTTGGAAAAGATGTCAGAAATGGGGTTGGATCCCTGGTAGGCAGCTACAAGGTCAGCTTTGATAATCATATGCGTGACCGCAAAGTGACTTACGTCGGTTGATGGGGTTAGCAGGTCGGGGCGTACGCTCGTGGAACGGCATGGCGGTCCAACCTAACGAGTCAGCTTAATTCTCAAGGTAGAGTGAGGGAACAGAAGCTCACTCTCAAGAGAATGGAACAGCACATCCAGACCGGCCGAAATGGCGACTTCTCGAGGGCAAGTCTTGGTGTTATTAAGATCCACAATACCCAATGTCGGCTTAAGCGCGCGCGAGGCGATACCAGTCTTGAATGACATGGAAGGAATGTCGAGGATGGCAGTACCGGTAGTCTCCGATCCGGTACCCTAAGGAATCAGATGAGAACAACGTGAAGTCAGCGTAGCTATCGGACTTACAGCTGTGGTTGGAACTGAAGTGTCAGTTCAGACATTCGATCATAAAGCACACGTCTGGCATAACTCACTAGCAATCAAAGGAGACAGTTTCTTGGCGATAGGGGTACCTCGGCCAATAGGTGCATTGATGAATTCGTAAATGTCCGCCTCGGGATAATTGGTGAACAAGTTGGCAGCCTTGGCAGTGTCCATAGCGGATCCACCGCCCACAGCGAGGAAGTGAGTGATGTGTCCCGAACGAGCAAAGTCGATAGCGGACTGATGTCATCAGCTCCATCATCCATGCGCGCTGAAAGAAGAAAACTCACGCCCCAAGACTTGTCGGTAGGCTCTACCGCAACCTTGTCATACGTCACCCAGTTCAACCCCTCCTTCATGAGACTCTCCTCGACGACCTTCATCACGTCCAATTTAGCCACATTGGGATCGGTGAAGACTCCAATCTTGGCATTGGCACGTTCCGAAGCCGGAAGTTGCGCAATCATGTTGGTGAAATCCATACCAACTTCTCGGGTCGCGTGTTGACCGAAACGAAGGTTCGATGCGGCCATCTACGGTGTCAGATCTTGGACTTGCCATGGACATAAGACGACATACCTCGAAAGCATAGTCTCCATTGCCCTGGGGAGGACCAGCGCGCAGAGGGGTCTCAATGGGAGTAGCCATTCCCCTAGACTTGGCACCCTGGGACAGAGCAGGCAAGTGGTGGTGATTCGAAGCGTGGGTCCGCCCACATCCCCGACATCCCTGATTCGACGTCGCGTTGAGTAGACGGTTGATGGAAGCTCGTGCAGCCATGATGTTTGGAGATTGTATGTTTGGAGAGGGGAGGTATAGATGAGACTGTACTCAGAGAGGCAAGGCGAATGCTCTCGGGTGTCAAGTATACCCGGTCGGCCCGGAACTAGACAACTTTAGCCGAACTAAGCGAGACGCGTCGGCGATGTCCGAAACCTGATTTTTGGCTGTGATGGACGCGTTGCTTTGATCAGTGTTTTTCTGAGGTGGACTGACCTAGTACAGCTCTACTCTCATAAAACGTCACTAGACATGCCTCGACAGGCTTCTCCAGGGTCGGTATACACTATATCCGATTCAGAATCGGACGACTTCGCTCCCGAGAGCTCTTCCTCCCCGAAAAGGCCTGCTTCAAATCGCGCTCCGAAAGCAAAATCCGCCCCAGCCATCACAAAGGGCAAGGGCAAAGCTAAGGCGGGCGTGAAGCGGAAAGTGGGGGATGCGGATATTGAGGATTTGCCGGCTGGCATGAGCGTAGAGAGGGCTCATGGGTCGGAATATCATGGTATTGACGCAGTGTCGGAGTTGCAAGAGGATCTATTGAGCTGGTTTGAGGTCGTGCGGTATGTCTTTCTCAAGTAGGTCGTATGAGACTAGCTGAAGGCATAGGGAAAAGAGAGGCATGCCTTGGAGGAAACGATATGATTCTAGCCTGAGTATTGAAGAGAAGGGTCAACGCGCATATGAAGTGAGCTCATTGGCCTGTCCCTGCTAATTCAAGCTGACCCTCGCAGATTTGGGGTACGCTGTCTTGACCTGAAAGGAGGAGATGGACCAAAGCTGACCCACAAGTCAGCGAGATCATGTTACAGCAGACCCAGGTCAATACAGTCATAGCATACTGGGGACGCTGGATCGAGAAATGGCCCACAATCGCTGATCTCGCAAAGGCCGATGTCGAGGTTTGTGTCAAGTCGCCTCCAAAATCTCAATCTTTGCTAATACTCGTAGGAAGTCAATGCGATGTGGAGAGGACTTGGCTACTATCGAAGAGCTCGATCCCTACTCGCCGGCGCCAAGACTGTAATGGGTGACAAGAAGTACAAAGGGCGATTACCGGATGATGTGTCGAAGATGGAAAAGGAGATTGATGGTGTTGGGCGATATACCGCAGGTGAGTAAGCTACTTTTTTGTCACAGCTGTAATTGACCAACCAGGTGCTATCTGTTCAATGGCATATGGTATACGAGCCCCAATCGTGCGTTTGTTTTCAGCGGCCGGTGTAACTAAGAGCTGACCAGTTCCAGATTGATGGGAACATACATCGCCTCTTCACGCGCCTGTTCGCTATTCACGCCAGTCAAGTAGCTCCTCAAACTATCAAATCTCTATGGGCAGCTGCATCAGAGCTCGTCGGGAGTCTACCAGTTGATGATGCGCGTCAGGGAATCGCGGGCGACTGGAATCAGGTACGTGATTGCTCCAGATGAATGTGGCGATGACTGATAGCCAGGCGTTGATGGAGCTCGGAAGTCAGGTATGCAAGCCTGTAGGGCCTGACTGCGAGGCATGCCCTTTGAGGAGTGGCTGTAAAGCATACGCAGAAGTAGGTCGATCTGCCCTCCTCAAGGCAAAACCTGACACCTATAGCTCACATCTCCACCTCCACCGCCTACATCCTCATCTACACTCTGTAACTTATGCGAGCCAATCTCAGCGACAAAGACCGACAGTCGGATACCGGCCGTTACGATATTCCCGATGCGTAAAGAGAAGAAGGCATCGAGGGAGGAAGAAGAGGTGGTCTGTGTAACAGAATACAGGTCGGGAGAAGACCGGTATTGGCTTTTTGTCAAGCGGCCTGAAAAGGGTATGCCCCCAAATTGACCGGTCACTGATCCCCTCAGGTCTTCTGGCTGGGCTATTTGAACCCCCTACCACACCAATACCTTCCGAAACACTTACATCCGACCATAATTCCCTGGCGCTTTCGACTCTCTCAGATCTCCTTGGCATGCCCACAACTTCATTAAATGGCGAAGAATACACCACTTCCCACTCGACAATATCGAACATCCCCCATATATTCAGCCATATCAACATGACCTATCATATCCGACATCTCATCCTCACTCCCCTCGACCCAGAGACAGTAGCTATACCACCTGTAGCAGCCGGCTCGAACGCCGTATGGCTCGATGCGGCCGGAGTGGAGAATGCCAATGTGGGCACGGGGGTCAAGAAGGTATGGGCGGAGATCTATGGATCGTGGGGCTCGTTTGACGCCACTGGACCTGGAGTAAAAGGTGGGAAGGCGAAAGTCAAGGCGAAGGGTAAGGCAGGAGGAGGGGTCAAGCGGAAGAAGACCCTGGAAAGTACGACGGATGGGCCGTCAGGGAAGATTGTTAAGAAGATCATGATGCCCATGATGCCTTCTGTAGCGTAGTTCCATCATGCTTGGTTGTAAATTATCGGAACTTGGCATTCAAGGTACGACCGTCAGAACTTACATTCGCCCGGCCGACCTCGGCCGACGCGTCCGTTCCTCGTCCCTCCCACACACAGGTTGTGTGTCTACCACATTTCAACTCGTCCCTTTGACACCGAGCACACGGATAGGCTTTCGGGGATGACAGCATCCTTCTCACACAACGGGGTAGCCGAAAGGACCCCATGCCACAGGGAGTGTGTGTATATATGGGCCGATCGAAAGGGATATCTATGGTCGTGAAAGCCTGAAAGGGATGTTAATTAACCTCTGAGCGCATCGAGATGGGCTTAGGTTCACACACTAGTACCCCCACGGCCCACTGATCACTGACTTGCCTCTCATCTGGCAGGTCAGTATAAAGAAACGTCTGAAGTCCCCATCTACCAGGATCCCAAATTGCGCGCAGAAATCTCGATACTGCTTGCAGTCATGTCCGACCCCACCGATGAGTCCATCACCCAGGTCTGGAAGTCTGATAACGGATCGATGATACTACCTTTCATGCTTGGGTGAGTAATCCATCTCATTGTCGCTGATTGAAAGGGGTGAAGCTGAACTAGTGTAGGGGCTTTTTTGACTGTGTGCTACTTGGGATCATCCTCGCGCTGTTTGTGAAGTGGTCAAAATATCGAAGAGAGTCAGAGTGGAGTACATTTCTTTGTGTAGTGAGTTGGTCCTTCATTTGCGTGTCTGAAAGCTGGGGCATAAGAAAATGGTAGAAAGGGGTGTAGCTGATTCGATTAGGTTGGATCACTGTTGTTTAGTGTCGCCAGCTCGATATAGTGAGTTCTGGCGCGTCCCTCACCGCTACAAGATTCACTAGGAGGGATGTGGCTAATCTGTGTAGTCTGACGGTATGGCTGTCCAAGGCGTTCGTATGGGGATTTGGGACCTGGCGAGAGTTTGCCAGACTACATTGTGAATACAGAAGATATTCCCATATCCTGATACACCCTTCAGCGGGCGATGCGGGTAGCTGATACCTCAAGGGTCATCACACTATCCCATACTGTTCGACTGGTCCACTACCGCGATCCAGGTAAGTGCGACTCTATCTCCCAGTCTCGATCGGTACTAATATTTCAGCTGTGCTTCATCGTGCGCGCATACAGGCTGAATAATAATGCGCAGTGGATCCTCATCGTTACTCTTCCAGTCATGTACGTTTGCTATCCAGGCTCTTTACTCCACGAATACTGATTGAGTCCAGGATGGTCACTTGGCCAATGCACATCTACGCCGTCGTACGTAGTAACTCCCAGTACCAGTATTTAGGCTTTGAGGAAGATGCGGTGAGTCGCTTTTCGCTTCAGGGTAGTTCCAAATGGCGGTTGCTGATAAGATGATCAGATATCTAAGGCTGGATCATATCTCTGGGTAAGTACTGTCGCCCACCTACTAGGATCCGGCCGTGAGCTGACCCTGCAGCTATCAAGCGCGATCTACGTCGACCTAGTCATCGCGTGCAGTATTGGCTATGCGTGGAAGAGACGCTGGTCAGACCCTGCTCAGGTCGGTTCCGTTAGCTCGAAATTGATCGCGTGAGATTCTCCTTCTCAGTCGTGCTACCACATCGTGTGAGGTGATAAGCTAACGAAATAGCCTGATCCTTGAAATTCAAATTCCGGGTTTACTTGCGTGAGTCTAAATCTGCTCAGAACTTTAAAATAGAGACGTTTGAGCTTATACATTCCCAGCTCTGTTTTTCTCCTCGGTACTTGGACCAAGCAGCACGTCGGCATCATCTTCCTGTAAGTCTTGTGAATGCTGCCTTATGCCACTAGCTCATACGCCTAGCGTCTCCCAGCCCAAGATCTACATTCTCGGCTTCCTCTCATCTCTTCTCGTCTTCCTCGCCCAGACCGAATCTCCCACATCGAGCCGGCAGAACGAGGCACAGGTGTATTCTCGAGAAGGCGGCACGCGATACACCCGATCTAGAGGCTCAGTCGGGCCCGAGAAGAGTGTAGGCGAAGTCAGGGTGAATGTGGATGTGGAAACGCATATCGAGCACGGCTTGGATCCTGGTATTGAGCTTCCCAATGTAAGTTGACCTGGCGGAAGCAAGTGAGGTCGATCAGGGATATGAGCTGATGTTGCATCAGAGGCTTAATCGCGGACCTTGGTCGGCTGAAATGGCCCGCGCAGACTCACGTTCGGAGCATACGGCAGGAACGGACGGTGATGGATTTACGGCGGGTGCTAGTGATTCCGACTTGAATGATTGGGCGGGGAAGGAGGGGAGAGCGGCTGCTGGTGCTGGGATTGCGCGGTAGGGCGGGCATTGCGCCAGTTGCGGGAGCTCGGGAAGATCTTGGTGGACGCCAAGGTCCAAGGAGGGGGGAACATCCGTGTCGATCTTGTCGCAAAGGAGAGATATATCTTGTCGGATCGGGCCTGTAGCTGTATCTTTGTCATCAATGTACTATACACTGCCTGCGCCTCAGACGCTGCTCATACAATCATCGTTCTTCGAGTAAGTCAGTGAGGTGGCGGGACCTTTGTCGCTTTGCCGGATATGAAACCGCCCGCCTCGTGTTTCTGACGTCATGAGTAATAAATATGAAACGTCATTCCGGCCGCGGGCCTGGAACTTGCCCCACCAACTCTGCATAGCGACTCTAGCTTCACACCCACACGCTACAGTATGCCCATGAGCACATCATGATGCTCCTTCGGCCTGTTCGGCGGCTGACAAGGCCCTCAGCAGGTTGATTTCAGAAGCTTCCAGAGATGCATGGCTGCGAGCGCGCTGAAACCTGCTGAAACGCGTACGGAATTGCCCAAAGAAGACTTTACGGCAGTGTTGATCCGGCGCGCCGGAGCGGCGAAGTCCGAGACTTTCGGGGCCAAATCCCTTTCGTGTCGTCACTGGCGAGACGTCATCGAGACGACGCCACAGCTCTCTCTGTCGACTCCTCCCCCATCTCCATCTCCGTCTCCATCTACCTCTCCCTCTCCCTCACGATTCATTCAGCCCTCTCCTTCCTCTCATATATCACCGTTCCAAAGAGAGTGAATATCTCGACCAGCCAACGGAAATTGAGAATTTGCGGTTCGAAACGCTTAAACGCTCGGCCCTTACCCTGTCAGCAAAAATTTACCAGAGATCTCGTGAGTGTCAGCGTTGTTGACAAGATAGAAAGATGAGCTGATCAATCTTTCTCTACTCTTTGCCCCCACTTCTCGCCCATCATTACTATATACCTCTACACCAATCTCAACCCTGCGCCCAAATCAGAACCTCGCCATTGTTCGCTGACAAAGCAATAATAAGCTTGTCAAACGGCCACGAGATCCCCACATCTCATTTCGACGCGTATATCATCCAGTCTAAATCCACTTCAATCAGCCCCCTATCATCTCGTCTACCTTGTTCATCACACACGTCGACATATCTTCCAGCGCGACGATTTGTGACTTGATTCCCTTCATCCGTCACATCCTCTATATCTAGATCGGCGGCCCCCGCACATTCACCTGTGCAGCAACACATCTGGCATTGGAGGAGACAATCGTTCCCCTTCGTGGACCCGGATCAGAAACGACCAGATGCTGTCGAGTTTCAAACGTGAGTGTGGTCGTAATATTTGGGCCAAAGGACGTGCCTTGATTTCATTGACGTCATCCCACCTGAGGCTGTGTCTCACCCTCTTTACCTCATACTCTCCTTCCTTGAAAGCAAGCGCTGACTTGTACTAGAGATACTGCGGCACGGCAAGCACGCCAATCAACAGTCTGCTAGCTCCCAGCCGGCCCAGTCATCATCACAAAAGAAGAACAAAGACCAGCCCCAAACCCAACATCAACCGCAGCCACAACAGGCCGCTTACTACAACACCGACATGCCCACTCAGGGCCTCAGTGCCAACACTGGTGAGTATTGTGATGGCGCTGTATGGACCGAGCTGACTTGACAGCCGGCTATGCTGCCCAGGGCCACCAACAACAGCAGGCTCAGACCTCTCGCGTGCCTCAATCATCACCCAACTACCGAGAGGAGGCCGAGCGTATAGTCGCTGATGAGAGGGCGCAGAGCGAGAAGATGCCACAATACGAGGTAAGTAATGACCGGCGCAAGGGTAGGGTCACCCGCTGATTGATAGGGTCTTGAGGCTTACAAGCTCGTCGAGAAGATGGGAGATGGTGCCTTTTCAAACGTTTACAAGGCGATCGAGCGCAAAACCGGCCGCAAGGTGGCCATCAAGGTCGTCCGAAAGTACGAACTCAACTCATCACAGGTAAGTTTGGGCTTTCTACTTCAGCTTCTCTATCCTTTTTTCCTTCGTCCTGCTTGCTCCACCTCCCACGCTCTGGCCAAGCGTGGGGTCCAGGTGGTGTAGCGATTGTTCTACAGTCTTCCTTTTTCTTTGTCTCGGCTCACATGTTCGTTGACATACTGACTGGCAAAGAACGGTGCCAAACATCTCAACAAGGATTTCAAAAAGAGGGGCGCTAGAGTCACCGAGGTTTGTTTCTCTCCTTTCCTCGTCTCCCCATCTATCCCATTGGCCCGCGGGTGTCGGAGTGTCTAGTGATATCTCCCGACCCCGCGTGAGCCTGCTCAATACCTCATCTCACATCATCGGAATTGACGATCATGATCGTTATGCTGACTTTGCAGCGTGCCAACATCCTCAAAGAGGTTCAAATCATGCGAGGCATTGACCATCCGGGTGTGGTCAAGCTTCTCAACTTCTTCGAATCTGAGGAGTTCTACTTCCTGATTCTCGAATGTAAGTACATCCCATCACATCTCAAGAAGCATAGCTGACAATCAGTGATGGAGGGCGGAGAGCTATTCCACCAAATCGTCAAACTCACCTACTTCTCCGAGGCCCTCTCGCGACACGTCATTGTACAAGTCGCCGAGGGTATCCGATATCTACACGAAGAACGAGGTGTCGTACATCGAGACATTAAACCTGAAAACCTCTTATTCGACCGCATCCCCATCCCACCATCCCGAAATCCAGCTCATCGCCCGTATGACGAGGAGAAGGAAGATGAGGGAGAGTACCGACCTGGGATCGGCGGTGGTGGTATTGGCCGAGTCAAAATTGCCGACTTTGGTCTGAGTAAGATCGTATGGGACGAGCAGACCATGACGCCTTGTGGGACTGTTGGGTATACCGCACCGGAGATTGTCAAGGATGAGCGATATAGTAAGAGTGTCGACATGTGGGCTTTGGGCTGTGTGCTCTATACCCTCCTCTGTGGTTTCCCACGTAAGTGTTGTCGGCCGGAATAATCTGGGGGTTCCTGCTGACATCCAGCCTTTTACGACGAATCCATCAATGTCCTCACTGAAAAGGTCGCCCGGGGTTACTACACCTTCCTCAGTCCATGGTGGGATGATATCTCGACCTCTGCCAAAGACCTCATTACCCACTTGCTCTGCGTCGACCCCGCTCAGCGATACACCATCGACGAGTTCCTTGCCCACCCCTGGGTCAAGGATGCCCCTTCCGCTCAGCCCCCACCCCCAACACCCCGTGTCCCTGGCCTGTCCAATGCTCCTATGGACTCTCCCCTTCTCGCTTCCATGCGCGCTGGAAACCGCGAGGGTCGATCACCCGGTATTGGCGCACTCAAAGAGGCATTCGACATCACCTACGCTGTCCACCGGATGGAAGAGGAAGGTGCTCGTCGTCGAGCCTACAATGGACCCGGCGGGGCAGGCACCCGCGGTTTCCTCGGAGGTCTCAATGAGGAGGACGAAGAGGATGACGAGGCGCTGCAATTGGAGGAGGCACGGCGGAAGCATGGCGAGGCGGTCGCTCGTCAGATCCGGGAGCATCAGGGTCGGGCAGCTGCCAATGCCGCTGCTGGCATCAAGGATCAGCCAGTACAGCACTATGTCGGTCGAGGTGGTGCCAACAGGCGCGAGGCTGAGGCAGTGTTGTATGATGGTCGGGCTGGAACGAGAGATCGAGGTGGACGGCAGAAGGAGCAGCGGTCGGCAGGGTTCGAGTTGGATATGGGTGGAGCTACATTGTTGGGCAGAAGAAAGAAGGGTCCCGGTGCCAGTCCTCTGGGTCAGGTAGAGACGCCAGTTGCGGCTGCGCGGGGTTAGGAGAGGAAGGAAGCGCATACTTATATTGTGGACGTGTGTATTGTAGCCCTAGGCGGTAGCGTAGCCGCAATAGCTATATAGTCTATCTACGCCGTATACCCATTTGCATATCTTGACGAGCTGGACCATATTGTTGCCAATCTGTGACTATTCTCATGGCTGGGCTCATCAAGCTGAGGAAGACATCCAGATGTAACGCAATGAGCCCTACCCGAGCCCTTCCGCACCCAAGCTGCATAGTCTGCGTATGAGCCCTGAGTGAGAAATCTAGATTGGTCCCTTGGCCATAGCCCCCTTCATATCAGCTGGAGCACCAATGACAAGTCAGATAAAAGTGATGAGCTCACCCCATCGACGACCATAATCTCCCCAGTGACATACGCGCTCGCTCGACTAGCGAGAAAGACAGCTGGGCCCATAAAGTCCTCCGGTGCGCCCCATCTACCGCCTGGAATCCCTGCCAGGCGGTTCTGAACAAAAGCAGGATCAGATCTAGCTGCTTCATTTCTGCAAAGCGATCAGCGATGTACCTCATCGGAGTCGCTCAAATGCGGGGACTTACATATCTGTAGCGATACTGCCGGGTGCAATAGCGTTAACTCTTATTCCATGCGGACTCCATTCGTTAGATAGCGCCTTTGTAAGAGTAGCTACTGCCCCTTTTGCAGCCGAGTAGTGCGCCACTCGCATACCTCCAATATAGCTGTTGAGTGAGGCGATATTGATGATATTCCCGGATTTACGAAGGATAAAGTGTTTGCCGGCAGCTTGGGAAAGAATGAAGAGGGAGTTAAGATTCACATTGAGTACCTGTGCATGTCAGCCTGAGTACACCATGGAGTCGAACAAAGAGATGGGCATCAAGCAGCAGGACTCACATTGTCCCATTCCTCCATACCGATATCTACACTATCGGTCCTATGCAGCATACCTCCATTATTCACCAGGATATCAATATGATCAACCACCTCCAACGCCCTGTCGAACGCCTTGGCCGTATCTGCTCGATTGGCCAGGTCGCACGCTATAATGTCGGCTTGTCCTCCCGCTTCTCGGATTTTGGACTGAGTTTCCGTATTGGATACATCTCGCTGAGCTAAGACGATCCGTGCTCCAGCTTGAGACAGCGCTATTGCGATCGCGGCGCCAATTCCTGCATGTCAGCTGTGGGTTGGTATTGAGTAGCTTGTCTGGACTTACCTCTTGAGCCGCCTGTTACGAGGGCGATCTGCCCGTCGAGGCGGAAGAGATCCATCACGGGTGCTGTGGGCGTGTCGGAGAGTCCAGGCATTTTGGTAGCGGCAAGGGAGTTTTTGTCGAGCTTGTCGAGAGCAGATGGAGTGACTAAGGTGACGGTATGAGTAGTAGTCAGATAGCAATCCAAGCGTCGTGCATCCTATGGCCTCTGGCTCGACAGCTGCCCTCAATTCGGCCCCCGGGTATCGCCGCTCAAAGGCGGACCCGGTTTCTCAAGCGTGTATAACCTAGTCCAGACGTACCGACTGCCTTTCGAGCAAGACCCTTGAACGATCTGGAGCGTGAGAGGACAATTTATCTGCACTTGGGCCGCCATATACTAGACACAGCCCAGTTTCCGCACGTCCTGGTCAAGGATCCATCCTGCCTTCACAGAGCTCGAGCCTTGGCCATGACTCCGCACGCCGATCTCATACAGATACGTCTCGTGATCTCATCCACAGGAAGGACTTCCCACTGATAGAGTACGATACACGGAGGACGCAGATGTACTATTACTCTGAACGGTCGCGCTGCACGCTGTGCTGCGAGCTCATACATGACATACCGCCTCTGGCCTGCCTCCACCCGGACCGGATTCGGCCCGGGCCGCCGCGGAAAAACCGGTGACGGCATCTCTCGGCACTTGCTAAGGGTTTCCGACGCCTCCTCAGGCACGGGCAGACGCGACTTTTCCCCTTATCGCCCATCTAATACCTCCGAGAAGATACCAGTTCCGTCTCATTCATCCTTGTCTTGTCTTGACATTCCTCAAGCGGCCTGGCTTGCAGGTCAGTGGCGGAGGGCAGTGGCGGAGGTATGACACAAAAAGGCTTTTCGTGCCTCTCGTACCGCTCGACGTCAACCAAAAACTGGCGCACTGCCGTGGATCTCACATGGACAAGCCGCTTCTGGACGTTTTTGCGACCAGTATGAGATCTCTGAGAAGGCAGGGTCTCCGGACGATCATTCTCCAAGTTTCGAAGCTATGAGATAAAGTGTAGGAAGATCGTCTCGATGAACATCCTACATCCTCAACATCTCACTTGCCATCTCTTCACTCCAACATGCTCAGCTCAATTCTATCGCTCGGTCTGCTAGCCCTCTTCCCCCTTGTAGCTGCTCAAGCAAGCTATGTCTCGCATGGCTGTATATCGTCTTTCAGCGCCGGCACTGCTCGACCTGCCGGATCAGTCGCCGCTTGCGATACCGCCTGTAGTGCCACGAAATATTTCTACTACCGAGCGGGAGCTACTATCCCATGTCAATGTTCCGATACCGATCCATATCGATACGGTCCAACGGACGTCACTTTTGTCAACAGTCAAGATAGTGGAGGGACATGCTCTGATAATACCGTCTCGGTGAGCTTTCGCCCCGAGTGATGCCCGGATCTTCATGCTAAGCTACTCTAGGTGTATATGCGCCAAACAACCTTTCGCTTTGGAGGATGCTTCACGTCTGCTACAGCCAACGGCACCGACGATCGAATCATTTCGAAAGCCGGGTCACTAGCCATTGTCGCTCAATACTGTGCCATGATGCGAACCGTTGTGTTCAGCTTGGACCCTACCACCAGGACGTACAACGGATATTGCGGAGGTCTCACAACCAACATCCCTTCTGGCCCACAGGTCTGTTCAGAGAACTCAGGTCTGCGATATTACACACGTACGTCGTTCTTCTTAGATCTGTACCTGACGGCTGACTTGTGTAGACAGCGCTCCAGCAGCTGCGTCTCAACTTGCTCGGAAAAGAGCCCGACGAGCCAGAAGTAAAGTCGAGGGTCCAAGCTACTGCCCTAAAGCTATGGCGGCATGCAATGTAGAGGGTGTCCTAGACTCGTATGAGGTAAGTATTTCTAAGTAGCTTGGACCTTAGCTGACGAATAGTGCCTCGATATCACATCAGAATTGGGTGAGTAGCTACAATCTCAGTAGGGCGTGGCTGATACAACAGAATCCTGCGGTGGATGTCTACACGGTACTTACGGCGACGATGCTGCTGCAGGATCAGGGCAAGAGTGAGTTGTGATTTCTCGGAGTGGGCCTGGCCGCTTGGACCGACGGCCGGCAACAATATCAATCGGACTCCAGCTAACCCCACAGTTGCACCAAAATGACAGGGGCTCGTAAGAGAAGCATCACTTGCACCAGCGGTCGATGCGTGGCAATGGCATGTACCAAAGGCTTCACGCTGGTCAGTGGGGAGTGTCTGAAATTGAGATAGGAAAACGACACCGTTAGGGAGGTGTGGACACTTTAGGGCTTTGTAGATTATAGATTTAGAGGGAGTCATAGGATGTAGTAGAGTGTGTGTTGTGCGAGGAGATCTGTAGCCATGTACTGCGTAGCGGATATATGCCCACGACACCACATTCCTTGTCGTTCCTGATCCGAATTGCCCAAAGAGGCATTGTTTCAACCTGTTTCAGGAACCGGCCATCTCCTCTTCCGTCTGTATCGTGACGTAATGTAGATTTGGGCCACGTAAAAACATTGTCTACATACATACGACTGTCTCCATTGGTTTCTGCCACAATATCGACTCGCTATTATGTCCGCCACATGGTCAAGAAAGACATACTGGATCACTTTGCATTGAGCCGTTCGATCGGTGACGCTATAGGAAACACTTCGTTCTCCCCACTATGCCCCTCCGCGCACATCGGATCGGCATCTTCCTCCTATTCGCCTTTACTCTGCTCTTCACCACCCTTCATCTCCGATCAGACTTCTCAGTCCTCTCTTACATCTCATCGACATCTGCCGCGAGTGACATTGGACGGGATATCACCCTTGCCGAAGAGCCTTCTGTCACGGAGTCACGCTTGTGGAATTATGTGGATGTCGATCAAGAACGGGAGGAGGAAGACGATCCGTGGGTGTGGGTGGCCAAGCAGCGGAGAAGAGGATATAGGCGGCCGAGCTGGGGCGGGTTGACGCAGCAGGGACCGAGAGCGCACGTAAGGGATAATCTCAAGCGGGAGAAGCGTTACATCACCACTTTTACCGAAGCAGGGTCAGTTCACGCGTGTATCTTTCATGCTTGAGCGGAATGGAAGACTGACCTGGACAGGTTCAACAATGAAGTAATGGAAGCTGCCAACAGTATGTTCAAGCTCTCCTTCTCGCAGATATTGGGTCAGAATATGGGAGCGTCGGCTGATTCCATTAGTAATGGCATTGGCTCTCCGAACCCAACGTATACCCATCGTACCGCCCTTCCTCCCCAGTCATGGTCATCTCAATTCCTTCACCGTCGCCTACCTGAGCGCTTCAGAGGTATTGGATTTCACCGATTTCGTAGAATACTACGGTGTCCCTGTAATCGACTCGCTTGAGCTCAAAGTTGGTCAAGAAGTTGGTATACCCATACAGAACCGGCATCGATCAGTGATATACGATGGTGAACATCCCCAGACAATAGTTGTGGAGGGTAAGAAGAAGAAGTTGAGGGTGGGGGACGTGATCCAAGCGGCAGAGCCGGAGATCGACGAGATACAATACTGGAATACCTTCCTAGCGGTGGTGGATGGTCGTGGTGGATACGTCGGAACTCTATGGCCTGCGAGTGAGTGTTTGTCATTGAAGTGCTGATCTAGTAGTATTTGAAGATACTCCTTTGCCTCGATATGCCTATGCCAATCTCTCCACCTTCTGGCAGAATGCAATCTCCCTTCCTCGGACAGCAGAGACCATCGCAAATTACTCCAAAGTCGGAGACGCACTTCCAGCAGAATCGGTCTCTCGCTTAGTCGAGCTTGACATGCCCCCATCCACTATGCAGCCAGACGATCCGCTCGGCTGTATACATCACGCGTACTCTCTACACCTCCAGCCGGAAGATCAAGATATTCACGATGATTGGCGCGGAGGAGTTGGGGCTTGGGCAGAGGCTGGGAAATACATGAAGTTCCAGCCGGGTCTGATTAGGCTGGCCGAGGACTTGCTGCGATTCTCTTTTGGTCTCAAAGTGGGAGATGACATCCCACCAGTACGTTCTGCTTTTGAAACTCGTAGCCGATGCTGATAGTCTCAGTACATGGCCGTTCATATCCGTCGGACAGGTGAGTCTAAGCTTTGGCCGTTGATCGACCTCTGACTCGTGCAGACTTCGGAGTCCACTACAACTCCAGTCAACATCAATATGCTCATCAGGCCTGGACATTGCTCCGCGATGTTCAGCTCGAGAAGGACTACGGTGTCCGCCATATTGTCTTTGCCTCGGATGAGCAGGATCAGGCATGGTTGTGAGTCTTTTGCTTGCTTGCGAGGATTGGCTGATGGATCAGAAAGCCGTTGAAAGATCTTGGCTGGATACACATCGATCACACGGCAGCTCAGACCGGTGATAGATTAGATTGGTGGTGAGTCCGCGTCGTATTGTTCGGCATTGCTAGCCCTCAACTGCCCCATCTTCGCCGAATCGGTGTTGATCTGAGGCCGGATAGAGCTGACTCGGCAGGTTTCCCACCATTATAGATTCAGTCATCCTCTCCTCGGCAAAGATCTTCCTCGGTGTACCGAGCAGTACTAGTAAGCGTCTTGATCGGCCAGACTATCAGTCACGTACTTATACTCGCAGTGAGCATCTTGCCATGCCGCAGAGTCTTGGACTGGAACGGAGGAGCGTGCCGATACGTACAGCATCCAGATTGGTATCAGGTCCCGCCAGATTGGGTATGGTCAGACCCGTTTGAGGGTATCGAAAGAACGGCTGAGGAGAGCGCTATCAGTGTGATATGACAATATGGACAATTTTGGAATCTGCAAGATTTGCGCTATTGCACTCCAGCTTTCTCTGCTTGCAAAGATGCGCCCTATACGTCAGCTACAAACTCCCTTTCGATCGATGACACGTAGAGTACTTACAGGCATCGTCAAATGCCATCTCTGTTAACATCACTACCACCCACGATCGTCCCGCCCAGCTATTCATCACCCAGCCTCGATTGATCTCATCAAGAAGAGTGTATGTAGACATCCACGATCCCTCATTTGCGGTAGAAGTCACGCCCGAAAGAAAAGTAGACTTAAAGCGTCAGCACTCCCCTCCAGTTATCAGTCACAACATAGATACGCACGCTGAAGGACGGAACGATCGAAAAGGCTCCTGAACCCCAATCGATGACTGTACTGCCAGGGACGACGCACGATCCGGAATGCGATGTCCTCGTATGGTGGCCCAGCAGAGAAGACCAGCATCTGCGTTTCGTTGTCGTCAGGAATGCGTTTGGTATAATAAGTCGGTGCTTTGGACTTGTCGCTGCACAGATTAGCCGTTTTTCAGGCTGGGGTGACTCACATGAGGTCGGGATAGAAGATATTGAACTTATAGCCGGAAACGGTCTTTGGCTTTATGAAAGTTAGCGAGGGTCTATGCAGATAGACACAAGTGGTCTAAGGCTTACAGGAGGATTATCATGACTAATTTTATCAGCCTTCATCTAATTCGGCCCAATCTTCGCACAGTGACTCACTCGTAATGCGTCTGATTGTACCTGTTCCACTCAAATCCAGTGAGGACTCTGTTGAAGTACCTCGGCTTCCTAGGTCGATACCTATCAGAGACATCAAGCGACACTACAGGTGCCTCTAGACCCAGTGTATCCGCCAAATCTCCAAACTCCTCTTCCTCCTCATCTGTATGTAGGCCTTCCTCGTATTGCGCTTCTGCCCTGACCATGCGTTCGGCCTCCAGGTCTGCGGCCGAGGGACGAGAGACAGATTTGGTAGTGTGCATTTGAGCCGGGTCGAAGTTACTGCCGGTGGGTTTGTTGGCTGCGACGAGGGCTCGTCTGGCGGCGTACTGCGATGTCAGCTTGTGCGCCAGTCCTGTATCACGAAGCTTACAATAGCGCGTATATGATCCTCTTCATCAATTACAGGCAGTCGCCTATCGTCCAGAGTCATACTCGACACCTCAGCCGGCGGAGGTGACATGGCCGGATCATACTCCTCCACCCAATCATCCTCGTCCACTTCATCATCTGCTTCCTCTCCCATATCCCCATAACCCTCCGCCTCCGCTTGCATATCCCCACCAAATGTGACATTCTCCCGAGGTGCCGGTCTATTCCCACTCTCGGTGGCCTTGAGCGCATCGTCTCGCTGACGCTTCTTGAATTGCTCCAGCCGATTCTTGAGGACCACTTCGTGGATAGCATTGAGCTTGGCCTGGGGTGTCAGCTAGAAACCACAGTCGGGCTGAGTAAGCCTACTATAGCCTTCTCAACGTGTATCTTTCTCAACACCAAATCCCAAAACTCCCCATCCACCGGCTGACCACTCCTCAACATCGCATTGGTCTTGCTCTCCAACTCATTCAACCGCCTGTGACTCAGCCCACTGACCACCTTGCCAGCAGCCACATCTACATCTTTGTTGAATAGACGTCCGCCTTCGGCATGCTCGGGGTCTTTGAGATCTTGGAGATGATGCTCGCAGACCACTAGAAGCCCCTCCCAGAATTCGATATTGATCGGCGACTTTTCAAGAGAGAGGTACATCTTGATATCCTCCTCGAGTTCTTCACAATCTTCTAGATTTAGATTCTGTGATCAGCCAAAGTCCATATTCATTGAACATTACTCACATCGAAGATCCTCCATGGTTCGTCAATCTCAAACTCGAATCCAGCATCCGCCCATCCCCATCCCTCTGCCTCTTCTTCCCGCTCCGCCTCGTACCTCCTCGGATTTGACAGTGCACCAATAGCAGCCGTATGCTTCCCCAGAGACTTGGCATCTGCGAATCTGAGGTTGATCGCCAAGAAGTCGATAGCTTTAGCCCTCTGCTCCCTCAGCCTGATCCCCGCCCTTCGCCGACTTTGCTCCAGCTGGAAGTCATCCTCCCGAGCGATCCATTCCCGCATCTGCCCATCTTCCGCCAGCCGTGCCATACGCGAATCCTCCTGCTCTCTGAGCTGCATCTCCACTTCCCTATCCGCCCTCTTCTTATTCAGCTTCTCGAGCTCTTCTTTTGCCTCCAGCCGCCTTCGGTGATCCTTCCGTGCAATCTCATCTGCGGATAGCCCTGCCTTCTTCTCCTTGTCCTCCTTCTTCTTCCAGACGAATTGCTCGCCAATGTTGGCATCGTGGAAGGGGTTGTCGGCGCCAGTGTGCAGTGACAGTTCTGCGACTTCGCGAGCTTGATCCGCTTCCTGATCTCGCCTCGAAGTGAGCCTAGACTCGGCTTTCGCGGCCTTTCGCCTATGTCTTTCGGAAGGGGATGGTGATCTAGAACTGACATGTCAGCACCAGTCACGTTGCTCAGAGTAAGGAGAGCGAGCTCACTCTTTCCGTCTCTTCTCTTTCCTATCCTTCCTATCTCGTTCATCTCCTTTACTTCTCTCACCATCTCTCTTTCGCTCCTTACGCCGCTCCCTATCTCTATCGTCTCTTCCATCGCGCCTCTCTTCATCACGGTGCTTCGCCTTCTTCCTGTCCCGCTCGGGCTCGTCCCCTCGTCGGCGAGAAGAGGTCCCGACTCGTTCATCGTCCGTGTTGTACCCAGACGCTTTTTCACTTCGACGGTCGATTCTGGGCCGAGAGGATTCGCCGCGCGCATCGGGTGAGGGCGACCTGGGCATCTTTGCTTTAGGCCTGAAAGGACTGAGTATGAATGAGGCAGAATTGTGCTCGCCTTATGCTCGCCAGTGGCCACCAGATGAGCGACTTCAAAGTGCCCCGGAACCTCCCGGAACCGTCAGCACAGATCGCGATGTCCAACTTTTCTGACTGCTGCCTAGTCTTGTACATCATGTCCACTCCAGCTTCAATTCAATCTGCAACAGCCCTACTGCGTCGACCTCGGCTATGCCAGACATGCCTCAGATCGAGACCTAGGGGTAGAATCAACATTCCCCGGGGTCGATCGTACGCAACTTCCGGTCCATCTCCATCATCATCTTCATCCAACAAATCCCGCGCGGCCTTCAGCTTCATCCCTTTATCCTTCTTCATCCTACCGCCAATACTATGGTACCTATCCAAAGACTCGTCGGCTTCGACTCTTAATCCCTCGGTCTACACCGATCATCCGGTCTCGGCAACTCGGAAGGTATCAGAACAGCACAAGGAAGTGGTGATACCCTTGCCGGCCGCCTCAGTGGCAGCCTTTGCTAGTCCACCCACCGTGCCTGATGTATCTGGGGAAAGTAAGGCTGTGACTGTCTACCATGTCATGGTCAAAAGCCCAGACCTCATGATTGAGCGGCCGTACACACCTGTCAACGATGTCAAAGCGGACGGGGAGGTGGAGCTTGTTGTCAAGCGTGTTCGAGGAGGCGAAGTGGGAAGGTGAGTTGCCGAAAGCCCTGCCGTCGCCCAAATCATCTGTGGACCCTACGAGTATCGAAAGCTGATTACATGCTCAGGTTAATACACTCGCTCAAACCTGAAAGTCCGGTAGGCCTTCGAGGTCCCATCCCGACATTTGCTCTGGACCCCTCAGCTTATGACCGCATCATCATGGTGAGTCTGCATAACCCTCTCCTCATTACGGCACCTCACTGCATATAAGCTGCAAAGGCTGACTTCATCAGATATCAAGCGGTACCGGCGTAGCCCCATTCCTCCAATTCCTCTCGACCGTCCCCACCTCATCCTCCGGACCAAAATACGACCTAATCCACGCCACCCCACCGCCCGAACGTACGGACTGGGTAGTTGACCCGGCATACCTGCCTCGATTGCAAGAGAAGCATAAGGACAATCTATCTATACATCGCTATCCAGCCAATACGCTTCCTGTGAATGAGGTGACGCAGGCGGTGAAGTCACAGGCGGGCGAGAAGGTCATGGTAGTGGTCTGCTTGCCACCAGCGTGAGTTCCACATGCACAAATCAGGGTCTCGCTGATTGTCAGTATGATGCGACCGCTTTGCGGCCCATTGACGGTGACGCTACAACAAGGCGAATTAACGGGTCACCTTCGCGAACTCGGATTCCGGGCAGACGAGGTGCTCAAATTAGAGTAACATCCACCGATCAAGATGATGATATTTGATACACATTTCACAAGAGCCTCATCCGAGAGAATCCAGCGGGACTCACTATTCATCAATTGACGATTCCCAGTACACAAACATCGCTGTCTGCCTACACACCAAGAGTCCGACTGCTGCCCATACCGATCAATGCGCATTGTGTCTCATGGGCTGCTCCTATATGTGAGTTGCAGCGTGTCTGAATCGATACTGTTACCTGTAATATCGAGGCCACGGACACAAATAGCCGCATGCCTCCGTTCACAGATCGGTCCTCGCCTACACAGGACGCGAGTCTGTTCCAAAAAAGGGCCAGTATCGCAGGGAGCGCATGTGCTCGAAGACTTTATCATACATGGAGTCTGGAGTGAATCACACCGGTACCACTGAGCGCATATCTAACTCCGCGTCCCCGAGGTTCCCGCCTCTTCCTCCATCGCCGCGGTCTCCGCTTTCTGACAGACGCTGCAACTGCTCTTCGGGTCGCAGACGCATGTATCCTCCATGCTCATCTCACTGAGCTCGCCCACGCCCACGACGCCCACCGTTATTGGAATTCCTCGAGTTTTGAAGGCGTGATTGACAAGTATCTGGGTCAGATTGCGCCAACCCGATAGGCTTGTCTTGGTAAACGGGCGGCTTGTCGACTCGCTGACTGACAGACTGGCGGTGACGGCATCGAGCGCCTCGTTGTAGTCGCCGATTGAGATGTTCCCGTTCTGAAGCTCGGACATGAGGACAGACTCGTCGTCGAGGGGAATGATAGAGAGGCCGGTCTCGCTTTCTTCGTCAAGACACAGGACGAAGTTGACAGTGAGCGGTGGGACCATCAGTGATCTGAGTCGAAATATGATAAAAACTGAGAAGACTGGTAGTTGATGGTGAGGAAGAGCAAGAGAGGGGCAAGAGAGTGGAACACATATGTGATTCCCTCCTGTCCCGCGCGGATGAAAGGGGGGGTGAGGACAAAGGGATAGGGCAGGCAGCGTGCCCCGTCTTCTCTCGCGCGCCTGACGTCGTGTTTTGGAGCGTAGCACGTCGTCTTGGTGCGGCAAGACCGCCGGCACTGACAGCGTGACATCCCCTTTTGAACCCATGAGGACAGACACACTTGGCAAGGCTGATGTGTGCGTCCCCTCTGGGGTAGATGTCTGATCCAGGTAATAACGATCCCAATGACTACAGATACCCATCATCTACCACCTCATCCGCCCTGTGCGCAGACGCGCTCAAGCTTCTCAGCTCCTTCTCCACAATCTCCGGACTGAAGAACCCTCTCCCTTTCTCTCCTTCCCCTTCCACCCCATCCCCAAGTGCCTCCCCCTTCTCAACCCCAGCCATCCCCTCATTCTCCGCAATACTCCCCTCATCGGGCCCGCCCAACCCATCCTTCTCACTCTCCTCCGAGCGTAAACTCGGTCGAGTCCCATCCGACCCAAGCGGGTCTGACATCTTTTCCGATGGTGCCGATGGTGGTGGCGAGGGCGGACGTTCTTGAATAACAGGTGGTAATTTCCTTATAGCAGCCAAGTAATCTTCCGAAATTGCCATATTCTCTCCAGACGAAATAGCTTTGAGGATCTTCCACGTATGATTCTCGTGTAATTGTCGACGGAGTGAACGCTGGATGAAAGATGAGACGACGTCAAGTGGCCACTCGTCTGGGATCATGGAGGTGATTTCGAGTGGGTCAAGATGGAGTGATTGGGCATTAAGAAGGGCAGCGGCTTCTTTGCTTGTTTTGGCACTGTCGCGTCAGCTTTTGAGGCTATTTCATCACCCGGAAAACTTACCCATCTCGCATATAAACGCCCAGTAGTTCCATCACTAGCCCTTCTTGCGTCTTGGCATCGACCGTTCCTCGTCGCCGTCGGCCCACTTCGCCCATGGCTGCCCAGGCCGCCAGTTCCGGAACGATCTGCGCAACCCTTCTTGCGATTTTGGGTGGGATGATTTCTCCGCCCTGCGTACAGAATGTCTGGGCGGACACGGAGTCCCCCACATCCCGAGCGAGGATTCGGAGGGCTGGACGGTTGTTGCCGAGCTGCACATGTCAGTTCTCGGACTACGACATTCGGATTCGGGACAACTGACCCTGCCGAGGACTATCGCATACTCGTATCTGAGCGCAGAAAGGGCTTCGAGCCTGTCCGCAGCTTTTTGCAGGTCGTAGAATGGTGAGCCTTGGAGGAAGAGCATAAGCTTTAATCGAAGGGATTTGATCGGTGTGTTGGGTGCGACCTCGGCTATGAAAGTGCAGAAAGGTTCAGGATCAGGTAAAAGTCTATATTCCGCATCTGCAAATGGTCAGCTCTGGGCACAGAATCCGAGTGCGCTAACTGACCGAGTTCTTCCAGATGATACTTGACTCCATCATCCTCCACTTCTTCACTGGCCGAATCGAGCAATCGGCCTAATAGATCCTCGTGAAATGCCTTATTGGGGGACTTTTTCGACAGCACGACATACTCCAGATACCGATTGGCAGCTTCTTGGTTGATACCTCGTAGATCGGCGACTAGTTCTGTATCGTCGAGCTTGACGCCGGATTTGCTGTTTTGAGCAAAGAGGATCTGAATCGTCAGTTATCTTCATCGATCCAGCAAATGAGCTAACTCACGCTCAGACCTCTGTCGACATCCCGAGCGACAAGCCAAAGTGCGTATTTCCGCAGTAATTCAGGATCCTTCACATATTCCAACTCCCGCGCAATCTCTTCCATGGGGTCAGGGCAGAGCGGGTCGGGTTGTTCTGCTTCTGCAACTCTGTACCGGGTCAGTTCTGGACCATGACGCTGCGTAGGACAGATGAGCTCACTGTTGCAGTAATTCAAGTACGCGGGCATGTTTCCCATGACGCCTCATCACCGTCGACAAGACGTATGGCCGAGAGATCAGGAATGGCTCGATTTCCGATAAGACGCAATCGTTGGGTGCAGCTAGTAGCGCGAGAAGCTCATGTACTATCCCAGCTTCCGAGAGAAGCTTGGCGAGTGTTGTGTCGATGACCTAGTATGTCAGCTTTGAATTTCTCGATGAGTGGGGAGAGATTATGAAACTGACCATGTCCAATTTCCTCGAGTCCATGCCTCTTGATCCACCCCCTTTCCGTCTAGACTGCCGAGTCTTCTTCAAGAACTCAGTCAACATGGCTTTGGCACCTTCCATTAAAGGTCCCCTCAGCTCCTGTTCTGCTTCTTCACTACTCTCGCCTTCTGCCGAGGCCGCTATACTCGAATGAGCAGCATGAGCTACTGTAAGATATCAGCTTATTCAAGCCATAGCAGGGGATTTGAAACTGACCAATGTCCTCGACGTTATCCATTCCCTCCAACATCCCCTTCAAGCCCTGGAACACATCCACTTCTTCCTCTGATCCGATGACTTTGCCACGAAGTGCAGGGAAGAGTCGGACGATGAGTCTAGCGTCGATTTTACCGCGGACGAGGTAATCGCCCGCTCGTTCGAACATCCCCGATTGGAATAGATGGCACGCAAGGTATAAGTGCAAGAGGCGGAGAGTAGCTTGATGTGTCGCCTGGATAGTCAGCTTGATGCAAGAATCTCAAAGACTTCGACCGATAGCTTGCCTTATCACTATCCACCTCTCCCCTTCTCCCTCTCCGTCGCTCTTCATCGACCAGAGCAATAGCCTCATCTGTCATCCCATTCAAACACAGCGCTTCTAAGCGAAGTACAGGTGGAAGTGGAGCAAGCGACATAACGCCATTGGGACCAATGACCAATGTCTCTGCTACGCAAGTCGAGAATGGCCCCTTGTTGGAAGGTGCAATAGCCTGGAGTAAGGAGGATTGCCGTGCAGGAGCAATAGGTTGACGCTGGAATCTAGGCGGAGAGGAAGGAGGAGTAAGTCCCGACCCAGAGGGCGGTTCGTCATGTATCGGCTGATTCGTCGCGGGGGTAGAAGAACCCTCGTCAGGCGGCGAAAATATATCCATGGGATCGGCAGAAGTGGCTTGGTCGGCCGAAGAGAGAATAGGGGCTCGCAGAAGGGATGTCCCCTCTTGGTCTGCACTCAATGCTAGGGCAGCAGTGGGTGGTCCGGCCGGAGCGAGTTTACCGCCTAGGAGGCGGAAGTTTGTTATTTGCATTCGGTCGTCTCGGGCGGTATCTTTCACTGAGACGCCGTAGGGGGAATAGCTGAGGGCGAAGGGGTTGAGTGTGGGATCGACGGTGATTACTTGGGGTGGGCGTTCGAGGTCGTTTAGCGCATGTACTGTTATGGTCTGATTCCGGAGAAGAGCGATTATATACCCGGCTTCAACAGCTAAATTGTCAGCTCCAATGTACTACTTCTCTGTGATGAAGCTGTGGTGGTGAACTGACTGATTGATAACGGATGATGTTCCCATTCCATAGTCCCCCTCACTGGATCTCCTTGAGTATTCAAAAACACCCCCATCGTTCCCGCGCCTGTATAGCTCGTCACCAAAAACTCGTCTTCTCCAGGTATGACGACGACATTTGGATTTGGGACAAAGTCGAGAACATCCGCGTCAATCTGACTGACAGGTAAGACTTCGGTAAGTGAGGCGTCGGAAAGGTCGATGAGCGAGTAGGTATTGCTAGAGGGGATTGCGGCGCAGAGGTAGGTGCGCGTAAGGGCGTGAGAAGTTGGGCCGGTGGGAAGGGGTATTTCCTGTAAAGTCAGCTGTGACCCTAGCAGACTTAGTGCGGTACGGGTAAGCTGACCTTGACAGCTTGCATCCTAGTTCCCAGCCTGTATAGCCCCAGACCCCTTCTTCGAACCAGGACGACATTCACTTCCGCATTCCGATCTTCTGTTCCAGGTCCGGCCCAATCCATTTCCTCGTCATCCAATATGACAGAGATGATGCCGCGTAATGGAGGTATTTGTGTCGAGGGAACAGGATCTAGGTTGGGTAGACTTAGTGCATGTAACGTTCCGTCTACTGTCGTCAGCTTGGCCATCCGAGTTGGAGGTAGTTCCGCCAGCTCACCCGATAAGACCAACATCTTGGCTGCCTTGGGTATCAGGACAATCTTACTGACTGCTCTCCTAGGAAACAAGGTATGTTTATGCCGTATTGACCATCCCTCTCCTTGCTACCTGAATCAGCTTCCCTACCTGAGTCAAGCTCCAGCGTCATGCGACCCACCTTACTGGCTCCTTGACCTCCATCGCATATCCACCACTCTACCACTCCATCCGACCGCCCAATGTACAGATTCTGCCCATATCCCTCTACACATCTCACTTCGCGTTTCCCCCCGTCTTCTTTCGCTGCTGCTGAGCTTGGGCGTTCCGGCGAAGCTACTTGCGCCGCTGAGCCTAGTAATGGCGAAGCAGTGGCTGCTGCTCGTCGACCTGCAGCTGCAGCTATGGATGTCGCAGAAGCGAAGAGGGACGAGGAAGAAGGGGAAGCAGCGAATGAGGGTTGAGTTGAGGGTCCTACTTCTGTTTGCTGGTAAGCTAAAAACCAGATAGGGCTGGATAGAGCGTACCTGGTGCTGAGAGGTCAAGGAGGTCTCTCGTGTGATACAGCTCCGACAAGAGAGGTTGGACGTGGAAAGCGGGTATTTCTGGAACTATAGCCATAGCTGTGATCGTTATATGTCGTTATATCTATGTCGTGAATGTATTATAGGTGGCTCTATCAAGGTCAGGTATAGGTGCAAGATGTATGCTACTGTGTGGTCAGTCCTTGCGGGGCAAGGCGGAGTCGGACATCGCCGACATTGCCTCAGCGGAGATGAGTTCAATCTCCATTTCCAGTCAACCAACCAAATTTCGCCCAGCCAAACTCCAAATTCCTCAACTGTACTTCTCTCTCATCTATATCCATACGCATGTATACACTGTATCTCTACCCCCGGGCTCAGCAGCCCGTCGAGCGGATGGACTGTTGACGTTTTCCACCTTTTTTCCGTTGCTCCACCCATCATATTTTCCAATTTCATTCAACCCCTCCCTTCCCCTTCTATCCCCCTTCCAACTTTTCCTTCTTCTTCCCCCACCCCCGCCCGATGAAGAGAATCGCCAACACAATAGAGTCAAGCTCGGACCCGACCCTAGTCGCCGTCGAGATTCGTCTCGGCGTGTGCTGGTCATCCATGTCGAGTGTCGGCCTGTCTGACAGTAACACTGAGGGCTTTCTCATCTCCCCCTTTCTCCATCTCTTCTTTCTATATCCCTCTTCCTTCTTTATTCCTCTTCCTTCTTACCAATCCATCCGTAGACGTTTGTAGACATGCTACTTTTGTCTCTCTTCCAAATATCCGCGTTTACTGGACTGTGCAGAGCTCTTTGCGGTACTGCGGAGGACCCCGGAACTATCTATCTTCGTCCGACTTCACACCTAGTACATCCGTAAAGTACCCAAAGTAAAGCTATAAACAAGTGTCCTGGCCACACATCACCCCTACCTATAAAGATGTTGTAGATTTCCGCTCCCGATCGAGCGATGTTTACAGATCTAGACTCCTCCCAACGCACCACCAATCCTCGCGATGCTCCCATGTGCACTGATATCTGCACCGCGAAGCACCACGCCACCCCTCTGCTCGTTCTCGCTTCCCCGCTCCTGTTCCCCGCCAATCTCCTATGCAGCTACATTGATGGTGAAAGAGTTTGAAACATCTATCAAGTCAGCATCGACGCTCATCCTACCATCCATAATCGCTAAACTCACATGATTCGTAATCCGCCTGATTACTAGCATCCCCAAATACATGCAGACCCCTAAACAAGAACCTGTAATTCCCATTTGGGATCCGTGTCCCATTGGAGAACACCGGGTTCGCTAACGAGTAGAGTGAAAAGCCAGTATCGAAGTCATTGGTGTCGTGCACCGCAAAAGTCTTTTCAAAGAGGTTACCGACGATAGGGACGGTGGCGAATGATGATTCGGTAGGTCTACAGAATTTGGGCTTGTTGTTTGTGATTTTACACAGGAACCTTTGGAAGCCTGTAATCACCGTAGACCAGTCCCCATGGTTCTCCTGGGTCTTTCGACCAAAGAGGACATGATCGTCCCGCTTCGTCATCCCATTGACGATTTCGTCCCGTTTGGCCGGAGCCCGGAAAGTGGGGTTGATACCGAGGTTGGCATCGGCCCTGACGAGGTCGAGGTAGACGATGGGGGAACCGCCAGCGTACCGGTAGTATAACCCCGGGTAGTTATTGCCGGTGAAGTCGAAGGTGGGGTTGTTATTGAAACCCAAACCATTCGCCGAGTTGATAGTAAGCGGCAGCTTAAACTCCGGTGCGCCAAAGTACGCCGAGTTGCTATCAAAGACAGGCACGTTGCCCATTCTCTGCGCAACGCCGAGGTAGGGTACCGTTGAGACTTCCGATCCCGCCTTGATCTGGATGAAACCCGAAATGATGGGGAGGGATTTCGGATCGACGTTCGAAGGGTATTTAAACTTAAGTTTAATACTCTTCGACTGTCCTGGTTTCAGGTCGAACGAGTCATCTGAGAATTTGACTGTGGCCGGGGCGTTGATTTGGGGAGTGGGGAAGTAATTTGTAAAATTGGTGGAGGGATCAAGGGCCAGAGCAGTGCCCGCCGCGAGGTTGGAGAGGGAGTAGGCCTTCTTATCCCGACCATTGTTAATGATCTGGATAGTCTGCTCTTCGGCAAAGTACTGAGTGTCATTCAAGTACAGTTCGGAGGGAGTAATGACGGTTCCGTAGTTGATGGAATCGAAAGCCTGGATCACACCCGCGCCCTGGAAAGCGACGCTGTGGAGCTGGCTGTCCGAGCGGGAGAATTGGATGGGATTGGCAGTGGCTTGCAAAGCCTCGCGAACCTTCCGGGGTCGGAGGTTGTTGACGCCTCGGGAGTTCAGATAGAGGGCGGCAGAACCAGCTGCGAAGGCAGTGGACCAGGAGGTACCGGGCGTAATGGTCCAATTGGCAAAGTTCCGATCGGGATTGAAGGGGACAACACCAATGATGTTGGTTCCCGGCGCGAGGACTTGGGTAGACATGAAGAGTTCGTACGTTGGTCCCTGCGCCGAGATTTCATACCCGATCCCACCGCTGAAGGTGTTGGTTCGAGGAGCAGGATTGTAGGTGAATGTCAAAGACGCCGTTCCGTTATTGGCAAACAACCAATCTCCATCCGCCTTGCTCACTCGACCATTATCGATAAGGGGGAAGTTCTCATAGATGGGTTCGGTGTTATCGGATTGGGCAAAGATGATGCGTTGACCACCGTTTATAAAGGCCATCCGAGCCTTGTCGCCAGAGGAGCAAGACCCGCCCTCGCGAACGACAAGGACGACGTTGGAGAGATCGACCTGTGGGGGGTTGCAGCCGGTGGGGTCGTTGGGGTAGGTGTAGATGGGGACAGTGCCGTCAAGCATGTTCTTGTAATTGTAGTATGTGATGGGACCGTAGCCTGTGGAAGTGGTGGCGTTGTGTGCGGGGAGGACGGTGCTATTGACTGCACCGGCGGAAATGACTCCTCGACCTGACGCAGGGCCCATGGCGTAGAACGGTCCGTTGTCTTCGACATCGACGTTTCCGGCTGCGGCAGTAACGACGACACCGGCCTGGACAAGTCGGGAAGCCATGACGGACGAAGCGGTCTGTGTCCAGCCAGCGACAGATTCTGCCTCAGTCAGCTTGTAACTTCCCCTTCAGACCACTAAACTCACCAAACGACATATTCACCACATCCATATCCTCCAAATACGCCCGTTGCATCGCCTGGAACACAACGTCCTCCGACGAGAAGCCAGAGCAAGAGAACACTCGGTACTGATACAAACTCGCCTCGGGTGCGACACCAGGTACGTTATACTCATTATCGTTCGCGCCGATAATCCCTGCAACAGTCGTTCCGTGTGTCTGGCACTTATCGATGGGATCCGCATCGGGTACCGGATCCGTCCCAGCGACAAAGTTATCACCGACGAAATCGTACCCTCCAGCGACTTTACATCCTGAGCCAAAGCATCCGCCGAGCGGTGTCCGAGTGTAATCGACACCACCATCAATGATCCCAATTTTGATCCCCTTGCCCTTGTTTCCTTGGGCATGCACGGTATCGGCTTTAATCTGGGGGAGGTTGGAAAAGCCTGTGTTGCGCCGGGTGGTTTGTCGGCGGTGTTTGGTCGAGTTGGACGAAGGGAGGGTGAGGGGTTTGAGAGTGGATGGGTTGGCGCGTTTCCAGCCGTCGGCAACGATGGGCTTGGGGGTGGAAGGGAGGTTCATAGCGCGCACAGGGAGGATGTTCTGGATGGTCAGCAGAGTTCAGGTGTTCAGAAGGGGAAACATACCAAGACACCGTCGATAGATGCGATACTGGTGAGATCCTAAACATCAGCACCTGCCCTACAAGAGACGCGGAAACTGGACTCACCTTGGCAGATTCAACCGAGATGGACGCGCCAACAAAGAGATCAGCCACATACTCATGGTTGACCTTGATTGATAGGCCGCGTGCCCGCATCTCAGCGTATATAGCTTCATGGACCTAAACCCATCAGCTCAGTATCCCTCAGCGGGGTCAAGGCAGCTCACGACAGTATCACGTTTTTTCAGGTTGGCCTGCTTGAGGTGATCCGCCGAATCAAATTCGATAATGTATCGATTCGGTATAAGTTCTTGTCTGCATTATCAGCGCTACACCCAAGCTCAGTCGAGAGAGAACTGACCTTCCGACATTAGGTCCGGTAGGTGGTGTTCTAGCAGACGCGCCAAGCAGGGATGCAAGCACAACCAGTCCAGAGAGCGAAGTTGAGAACAGCATGATTAGGGATAAGAGTAGAGGGAGTAATGACCGTGGGTGTGTTCTAATGAACGGGCGATTATACACAGGTCGACAAGAGGAGGTAGTAAAGGGCCGTCGTTATCGGCGGTCGAAATGGAGGTCGAAAGGAGGTATAGCGTAATTAGAGGAATTCTACCTAAAGGTAAGCCTTTGACATTCCGTGAGGATCGGAAAGGATGGGAGTGAGAAGGCCGGGCGTGATCAGATGGTCAAAGTTGTAAGACCTCGGTCGAGGAAGGGTTGACTGACTCACAGATTATGCACAGGTATCCCAATTAGACACACCGTCAATGAAGGAGATGAACGTGATCGGGGGCAAATGCGATTATTTACACGAAAAGGAAAAAAAATGAGTGTGGGGGGTTGGCGAAAGACGGATGATGAACAAGGAGGCGGGGAGTTCAACGAAGGGGCGGGAAGGTCGAAGGGAGAATGGGGGAAGAATGAGATGTCCAAATCACAGTATAGTAGTCCTAATGAAACAGATCTCAGTTCCAGAGGAATTGTAGGGTGGACGCGCGGACCGTAACGCTTGTTTGGTCCGTGACGTAAATCTCGAGACACCGCTGCACGCTGCCCTCAATCGAGGGTGAAGCGGGGATACAGATCGAGGTATTCCGAAACCCTTTGTCTGGCTATTGGAACATGTCTGATGCATAGCACTAGATGAGCCGCTTAGACTCAGATCTCGAAAGCTTGAAGAGCTAGGGGAATGCACCCTTGCCTAACGCCCACCGGCGATGCAGATGGCCATGGGTGACTTGGCGTTTGGCCTCGACGCGTCTATGCATCCATCAAGTTACCTCATGGTCTACACTGCTCACCGAACCAGACTCCAGAATGCCCAAACACCAAGGAGATAGGAAACAGTCTTCTATATGCATTTCCGAAGATTAATCATATCCACCTAGGTCTCTACTATACCCGACCCCCAACCGAAATCCAGCGCGCAACCTACTTCCCACCAAACTGGCCCAAACCCATAACCCTATCTCTAGCCTCTTCATACTTCGCCTTAGTCCCCCTGACGATTTCCTCAGGTAACGCCACCCCCTCCTTATTCCTAAGTCCTTCCTTAATGAGCCAATCTCTCAGATACTGCTTATCAAAGCTTGCTTGCGGCTGTCCAGATTGATACTCAGAAGCAGACCAGTATCGTGATGAATCAGGAGTAAGCAACTCGTCGATTAAGATGAGCTGTTTACCGTTGGGTGTGGGTAAGAGGCCGAATTCGAATTTGGTATCGGCGAGAATTAGACCTCGGGCAAGGGCGTATTCTGCTGCTTCGCCTAGGGCGGGTCAGCTTGGCCTCGTGTCGTGTACAAGGTAGAGTTAGCTTACTGTAGAGTCGGAGTGCGATATCTTCGATTTGAGATGCGAGTTCTGGTCCGCAGATCTCCTTGACTACGAGTATATCAGCTTGGAGCACTTCCCATGTGCCGTCAACAACTGACCTTTGTCAGGGTGGATGTTCTCGTCGTGCTCCCCTTGATCCGCCTTGGTAGACGGTGTAAACAGAGGTTTGGGTAACTTCTCACTCTCAACAAGACCAGCAGGCATAGAGATTCCATGCACAGTTTGACTCTTCTTGTACTCTGCCCAAGCGGATCCTGAACTATCAGCAGACATCCCTCTTCCTCCTGATCTCTGAATTGACTCAAGACTAACCAGTAATGTAACCCCTAACGATAGCTTCAATCTTAACAACCTCGCACTTCTTAACAATCATACTCCGACCCTCGAGCTGATCCCTGTACTCGTCCAAGCTACGCGGGAACTCTGCCCAGGCAGCCGAGGGGTCCACCAGCGCAGCAGGAAGGTCTGAGGCAGAGGACGCTGTCGATGAAGATGCGTCAGGCAAGGAAGGGCAGAGAACGTGGTGCGGGATGATATGGGACAGCTTGTGGAACCAGAACATGGAGAGTGTGGTGAGTGTTATTCCCTTTTGAGGTATACCCTGAGGGTGTCAGCTGTGTCCATATTCCTATCTTGGAAATGAGGGCTATAGTCAACTCACATTGTCCATAATGATGTCAAAAGCGCTTATTCGGTCCGTAGCGACAAACAGCAACTTGTCCTCATCGGCCTCATCTGGCATAGCGTAGATATCCCTCACTTTGCCTTTCGCGAGTAGCTTCAATTTAGGCATGTTGGTCTGGACCACCTAGTGAGATATGAGCTTTTCATTCGCACACCGACGATGTATTAGCTTACAGGAGCCTTGCCACCTCTACTCCCACTAGCCACTGCCACAGGCACAGCAGCCGCCGCCGCCTCATCCCGCTTCTTCAGCTCCGCCGGGGTAATCTGGTTCCCGCCCTCTACGGCCTCTTTAGCCTGCTGCTTAGCGAGCTTCTCCCGCTCCTTCTTGGCTCGCAGCGCCGCACGCTCTTCCTCCGTCGGCGGTGCCGATCGGACATCCTTCTCCTTCTTGACCTGGATCAATCAGCCACATCCACAGAAAGAACGACGGATCAAGGAACATACCTTGCCCTCGCCCTTAACAGCTGCTTTCTTCTCCTTCGCCTCAGCAACCTTCTCCGACCCACCCGCATACCCCAGTTTCTCCGCCTCTTGCCATTCCTCATTCGCCTTGAACATCTCCTGTATCGGCGTCAGAAGCTTGACGAGCGCATCCGTCACGCCATTCTTCAAATCTCCGGGGTGAATCTCCTCCTTGGCGTATTTCTCCTCAAGCTCCTCATAGCTCGAAATATGAATATCACCCCCAAATTGCGCCTTGCGCCCAATACTGAATACAGTCCCCTCGGGAGCATCGGCAGTGATGAAGCTCTTGGCTTCTCCTCTGAAATCCTTCTCTCCTCGCTCCCGAGCTTGCTCATTCCACAGACTCTGAACAGGGATGAGGACCGATTTGACGAATGCCAAAACACCGTTTCCTTCGACTTGACCAGGCCCGCAGAGCGCTGCAGCGAGTTTGGACTTTATGCTGGCTGGAGAATCGAGGAAGTCGACTTTGGATTTAGGTTCGGATGAGGACATTTTACCGCCGGAAAGTCCGGGAACCATGGCATTCATGAGGTGCGCGCGCTTGGCGTAGCCGAGTTTGGGTAGGAAGTGGGCTGCGTACATGAAGATTTTGCGCTGTAGTGTCAGTTCGCCGCTTAGACCCAGCCTCGAGTATCAAACCAACTTACTTGGTCGACTCCACCGAACTGGAAGTGGACATCCAAGTACTGCTCATCCAGCGCCTGCAACCCAGGGTAGAGCAGACTGCACATCAAAGGTGATTCGGATGACTTGACAACATCCGCTCCGGCATGTTCGGCAGCTTTGGTAGTGGTGAGTGAGTGAAATCTGGGATCAGCTACGCCGCATCGGGCAAGGGAAAGACTCACTTGTACATGTCCAAAGTGTACTCGGCGGTCAATTGGTAGCTCGTACCGGTGACGAATTCGAGCTTATCCAGGGGAACGCCCAGAACGGTAAAGACTGCTTTGAGGATGAAAGAGTAGTATTTTGTTCGCCATTTCAAGGTCTCGAGAGATGATTTGTTGGCGTCTAGGAAGGCGTGTAGCTGCGGTGCATCAGCAATGAGGCATTGGGCAGCAGCAACTCATCAAACTCACGTCGGCGAGCAGTATCTTGACCTAATGAAGATTAGCTCTGTCACCAATTTGCAGCCTGAACTGTTCAAGAGACCGCGATAACTCACATTGACACCAGCAGTCAAGAAGTCGGCAATCTTCAGCAAAGGCACACAGTAGGCGATATGCGCTAGGACCGTCAGTTGATGCCTCCTCAGACAACGTCGGGTTCACGACAACTCACGTCGACCAGTGGTAGCGCTACCTGATTTGTCAGCTTGTGCCGTTTCTACACTTGAGTATCATGGGAACGTTAGCTCACCCCAGTAGCACCGCACGACTTCATCATCCGCCAACACCTTTCTGATAATCTCCGTACTGGTCGCTTCCTGCAGATTCCGAGTGATTCGCTCAAACTGCGCCTCCTTCTCAGAAGACAGGGCGATCTTAGGCCCCGAATCAGTCTGAGCTGTGGTCTCGAACTCTAAATCTGCCATGATGATATGTTGTATATGGTCAAGAGTAAGTCTGTAGTAGTGGACAACTTTGAGCTGAGTTTCATCATGACTCGTGCCTGTAAAGGGAGGGCACAATTAGTGAGAAATGGCGGTAAACGCCGCTCCCAGACGCGCCTGATTTTCGTTTGCTTTCCGTCGGAATGCTAGTCTCGGAACGGGCCGGGGAAGGCCGGAGCGGGGAATTCCGAGGGTTTCAGATTTTTCGTCCCCGCAAAAACGCCGACTTGGCCTTTATTAACGCGACTTCATCGTCTTCATCCCCTCGCCACCACTTCACCACCACCTCCATCCACACCACACTCACTCCCCCACAAACACATCTTCAACATGTCTCTATACGTGAGTTCGACCATCCCTTCGGTCTGCTGTCGGCCCAAGCGATCATTCAACTGACTTCCCAGGGCCGAGTTAGAAAATACGTCCCCGTCGAGGTTCTCCCCATCATCAGCATTTGCGGCCTTGCCGTTGGTGGTGCCACTTACTACCTCTACCGTCTCAGCCAGGGATCAGAGGTTGTTTGGGACCGATCAGGTGACTGGAGACCGTGGGACAAGGTCAGTTATCCTGGCGTTATTCGCCCTGAGGGCCCAAGCTGACATTCCTCAGGTCAAGCACGACCAAAACATCAAATTCCTTTCATACAACCAGGACTTCTGGGCGCAGCGGAAGCTCGAGCGTGCCGAGCGGGACAAACAGCGATTGGTCGACTCCATCTAGGTGGATAGTGGTCAGAGTCGCTGCTGGCGGGGCTTGGGGATCTGTTTTATATAGAGTGTAGATTTCGGTTACTGTACGTTGTTTTGGGACTTTCATCTGGCATTTGGGATTATTCTTATCTACTGAACCCTACCCACAATAGCTAAATCTGGACGAAGAACCAGGTGTCTACTGATCTGATCAGCTCCTTTCCCCATCGACCAAGTCCCACCAGTGCAACTCACATCCAGTTGTATGCTCCGAGGCGGAGGTCATAGCCACTCCACCCAACAGATCGTATCCCTCCGCCTCCATCGCCGACAATACACTCATCATGACCTTGCGAGCCGGGTCGAATTGATCGCCCGATTCGACAGTCCAAGGATTTCCCCTTAGTTTCAACTGCCAAGCCCCCGGCTCTTCCTCTCTGGACTCTTGCAATCCGCGCAGCCACACCTTCTGCACTTCGTCAACTCAGTCCCAACACTCGGGATATCCCAACGACATGCCTTCACAGCGAGCTCGAACGCCACTCGCACTCCATCGTCCGGCGCGTCAACAAGCCGGATCTTGTCAGTACCATGCAGCGACACTGAGAAGATATACTTCTGCGCCGGCTCGCCCAGGCGGAAGATGAGTGTATCTTGGACGTGGTGTGGCCGGGCGAGATCGGTCGATACGGCGAGATGCCAACCCTTTTCGGCTAGGGCGTGTAGGATGTGCGCGATCATCCGCCGGGCGCGGACGGTGCGGCCTCCGGCGGGTTCCCCTAAATCATCAGAGTCGATTCTGTGGCGCTATGCGGAGAGCAATGGCCCAGGAGGAGAGTTGACGGGGAGTAGGAATGAACTCGAGACACAAGTTAAGAACGGGGATGCCGGCCAGACTGTTCGACATGAGGGTGATGGGGAGCACAGATCTTCAGGCAGAGCAGAGTCTGCTGAAAGGGAAAATAGAATGAAAGGTGACATCTCAGCGCAAGAACCGCCATGCCCAGAACCGACTCTTTAAGGTCGCGAGGAAGAGAGGATCTCGGATATTCACTCTGCCGAGAGGGACGGAAAATGAAATTGAGTTGACAAAGGCAGCGCCACAAACACTCACATGGCCATCCCGCCAATTTCCAATAACATGCCCCTCCACTCTCCACCTGAAAGTCCTTCACCCCAGGCGTCCATGTACGCTTTATCGCCTCATCTACCGGCAGTCTCACATCTTCGGGAAACCCAATCATGCGAATCCGGTCCCATGCGAGAGACACGGCGGCGTATCTCTGCGCTGGGCGAGTACGGGAGTCCTCATCAGAGCGGGAGAAGGGGAGTCGGGCATACAAGAAGGACTGGGAAGGGCAGGGCTTGGAGATGGTGGGAAGGGGCTGGGTTGATGTGGATCTGGATCCGCTTGGCGAAAGGGGGTAGGCGGGAGGGAGATCTGGATTTGTGTGGGCGAGATTCGATTGGTCATCGAGGTGTTTCTCGTCTGTGGGGCTGTGCTTTTCGTTCATGCTGGCTAGACGGAGTAGGGCGGTGGAGAACTGGAGAGTAAGAGGCAAGTTGACGACCACGATGGGAGGAACGGGACAGCGAAAGCTTAAGGCCTCCTTTGGGGTTTCAGCATTCCTTTGGACCCTGAAACACGCCTCACCGTCACCGACCAAGTTTATACTCGGGTGTACGGTTGTACTACTTGCATAGGTCTGTTGCTGCCATATAGCCTATGGTCTGTATCATGGCATATCCCATCGACATCTGTATTGAAGAATGTATAGGAATATCCACACCAATTCTCACTCTGGTCATGTCACCCTTGAGTCTCGCACTCCTCGCTCCTGACTAGCGAGATCTACAGCTACGCCCCTGCCGGTGCTCCATCAGGGATCGATAGAGATCTTATCAGCTCTGAACAAAGAACCAAGTATCCACTATTCTATCAGCTCACATTCGCCACAAACACCAGGGAGCAAAGCATGACCATTTACTCACATCCAGTAGTATCCTCCGAGCCTGAAGTCATAGCCACCCTTCCCAGCAGGTTATAGCCTTGCATCTCCATGGCAGTCAAGACAGCAATCATGATGAATCGAGCCTGATTGAACTGATCGCCCGATAGCGTCGTCCAAGGTGTTCCCTTCAGCTTGAGCTGCCATGCCCCTGGCTCTTCCTCTTTGGCATCTTGAATGCCAGCTGGCCAGGCTCCCTATGGTATCAGCACCTATCTCTGCGCCGATGGCTGCGCAGTGAGTAGGAGAGAAGACATACCCTCACAGCCAGCTCAAACGCCACGCGAACCCCATCAGTCGGCGCGTCGACAATCCTGATCTTGTCCCAGCTATGGAGCGAGATGGAGAAGATGTATTTCCGGGCAGGTGTGCCTTGGCGGAAGATGAGGGTATCCCTGACTGATCCCGGCCTGGAGATATCGGCCGATACTGCTAGATGCCACCCTTCTCCAGCGAGAGCGTGGAGGATGTGAGCCGACATTCGGCGAGCGCGAATCGTTCCCGAGCCTATGTTCGCCCCTGAGGGTGTCAGCAACGAGTACAGCCAGGTACGTATCATTCTCAAGGCCCGATGGCGCGAAAGAGAGATCAGCCCAAGAGTGGAGAATGGGCGAAAGGAAGGGCATGTAAAAAAGGCCATAGCGCAAAACTCACAAGGCCATCCTGAAAGCTTCCAATACCACGACGTCTCATCTACCTTCTTGAATTCCTTAACGCCAGCAGTCCAAGTACGCTTGATAGCTGCATCAATCGGCTCGACTACTTCCTTCGGAAACCCTATAATCCTGATTCTGTCCCAAGCGAGGGAGACGGCCGCATAGGTCGATGCAGAGCGGATGGAGGGATCGCCGAAGCCGGAAAGATCGAGGGGGAGGTGGGCATATGATAGGTGTTGAGGAAGAGGGATGGAGGTCTTGGAGTCGTTGGAGTAGTGTGATGATGGGGCGGAAGGGGATGAAAGGGGGTAAGCGGGAGGGGGGTCTGCGGATTGGGAAGCAGAGTTGTGGGATTCATTCGGGTGTTTTTCGTCAGCGGGGTTCATTATCGATAAGTTGCAATTGAGATACGGATGAGATGATCATTGTCTGAGTCCTGTCAGTGCATTGTATGTATACTCGCAGTACCAGGTGACGGCGAGAAGGTCCTGCGGGAACTGTAAATCTTGCTCAGAGATCCTAAACTCTGAAACACAGCTTCTGCCCTCTGAAACGTGCGTGGCCGATGCAGACTGACCCCATGGCCACACTATCGACTGAGGAGGACTATGAGGCCGAGGTTGCGAGTGTTCCGAGCTATAATGGAACAGTCAAGACAGATAAGAAAGAGGTGCAACTATGTACTTCAGTTAAGACACATATGGCGTCTGAAGGGTATGACTTTGGTTGCCACCGTCGACTACGTACTATATATACCCTCGAGAAGATCCCCCCAAGTCTACCTAAGTGGCGGTATTAGGCAGGGTTCATTGTTTGCTGACGAAGAACCAACTATCCACTATATTATCAGCCTCAACACTCTAACACACACGTCCCAACTCACATTCACTCTGATTCTCCCCGGCTCCTATGGACATATCCACACTCGCCAGCAGCTCAAATCCCTGAGACTCCATCGCCGACAGGATCGAGCACGCCAACATACGAGCATGGTTGATCTCATCACCGCGCGAACTCCACCAAGGATTCCCCCGGAGTTTGAGCTGATACGCGCCGTGTTCTTTGATCTTGGCGTCCTGGATGCCTAATGGCCATGATGACTGCCCATCAGCAATATCTCCACCTTACGAGCAAAGAGACTTACTCTGACAGCCTGATCAAATGCCTGCTTCACCACATCGTGCGGCGCATCAATCAACCTGATCTTATCGCTCTCATTGAATGACACTGGGAAGATATATCGCTGGAGCGGTGGACCAGATTTGAAGATTAACGTGTCCTTGTCCCAG
Organism: Dioszegia crocea; assembly: GCA_001600615.1. Taxonomy (NCBI): domain Eukaryota; kingdom Fungi; phylum Basidiomycota; class Tremellomycetes; order Tremellales; family Bulleribasidiaceae; genus Dioszegia; species Dioszegia crocea. The sequence goes on from BCKK01000003.1 coordinate 1,511,173, forward strand.
CCCTTTTTGGATAGGTCGGTGGATAGGGTGAGATGCCAGCCGTTCTCGAGCAGAGCGTGGAGGATGTGTGCGAGTAGTCGACGAGCAGGGACAGCTTCGCTGCCTTGGCCGTACCACTGTATCGTCAGCCCAGATCCTCCCAATCAAGTCCCTATTTGGCTCACCGGTCTGCCGTACAACTTCCACTCCCAGCTAAACTTATCATACGCGCCCTGCTTCTGGATTCCCGGTGCCCATACCCGCTGTATGGCCGTACTGATCGGACCAACAATCTCCCCGGGGAAACCAATGATCCGAATTTTGTCCGAGCTGGAGAGGAGCAGAGCGGCAAAGGTTGATGGGGTATGTGATGATGAGGAGCCACCAAAGCCAGATTGTGGTAGAGGGACTGGTGGGTATGGAGATTGCTTGGTGTCGTTTGCATAGGTCTGCTTCGGGATGTCCTCGGGATAGGCGGGAGGTGGGGCGGCAGGAGTTTGAACATACTCCTGTGGGACATCGGGACGTTTCTCGTCTGAGGAATGGCGATTGAAGAGCCCCATATTGACAGTATCTGGCTGTATTAGTCGGTCTGGAGGAATATATGAGAGGTATACTTGCCAAGGCTCTTGCTTGCAATGCTGTGTGAGGTATGGAAGATGCTTCTGCTTCTGCAGTGTCAACCTAGTTAAATCTCGGATCCGACCCACGCCGAGCTCCGATATCACCCACTTCCAATTCCACGTCATGCCAGAATTTTACCCAGAGCTACAGCCTCCACTATCGACATCCACCACTTGCCATGTACCATAATCACAATGGCACCTACACCAGAAGACAGGTTCGCAAGGCTCAAGACGGATCCTCGATTCCGTCGACCAAAGCAGAAACAGCTCAAAGTCGAGATTGATGATCGATTCAAGGACGTGTTGGAGAGTGAAGAGTTTGGAGGGAAAGGCAAGGGCAAAGGAAAGGCTTCAGATGGTGAGTCTGTATGGAAGGCTTGGATGTACTATTGGTGCTAACTCGCTTCAGTCAAAGTGGACAAGCGCGGCCGACCTCTAGCTGGGTCTCACCACCAAGACCAGCTCAAGCGATTCTATCGACTCCGCTCGGCCTCCCCTTCTGCTTCTGGCTCTGGAGATGCAGCTGGGGCTGATGCACCTACATTCGTCGATTACGCTCGAGGAGATGGATACTTGTCGTCTTCTGGGTCCGAAGACGAGGAGGAGGAGTCCGAGGCGGAGGAAGAGGAGTTGGAGATTGGTGGCAAGAGGCGAGTGGCGCCCAGGCCGGGATACGACGCCGCGGACGATAGTGACAGCAGCGAGGGCAGTGAAGCGTCGGGGAGTCATCTGGACATTGATCTGGAGGAAGATGAGGAGAGTGCGTTTCCTCTTGAGGTGATTGGGGAGGGTGAGGAGGAAGAGGAGGAGGATGACGGGCCGACAACCGACCCGACTGTCCGGATTGCAGCTGTTAATCTGGATTGGGACAATCTACGGGCGTCGGACTTATTCGCAGTCTTCAACTCTTTCCTCAAGGAGGGTGGGAGAAAGATTAAGGGTGCGCCAGAGATGAAGGGGGAGGGAAAGCTGTTGGGTGTTAAGATATACCCTAGTGAATTCGGGAAAGAGCGGATGAAGCGGGAAGAGATGGAGGGGCCTGGTGGGGGGATGTTCTTGTCGAAGAGTGGGGAGGGTAAAGCAAAGAAGGGGAAGGGTAAGAGCAGGCGGGAAAGGGAGGAGGAGAGCGATGAAGATAGTGAGAGTGAGATGGGTGATGAGAGTGGGGATGAGATGGAGTCGGGATCGGACGATGGGCTCGTCGAACTTGATTCGGACGATGAGGATCAGGATGAAGACGAAGACGATCTCAGTGGTGAAGAAGAGGATGACGAGGATGAAGAAGGGGAGGAAGATTCAGAGGACGACGGTCTACCCGCATCTGGAAAGGCTGGGAAGCTCGACATCATGTCGGACGTATCCTCCGATGCCGGTTCGGAGGACATCGATATGGATCAGCTGCGGCAGTATCAGCTGGAGCGGTTACGGTAAGTTTTACTCATGCTTCACGGGTGTGCGTTTGCTGATGGTCAGATACTACTATGCCATTGCGACATTCTCTACCGTGGCTGCTGCCGAGCACGTCATGGCTGAATGCAACGGCACGGAGTTTGAGCGTACAGCAAACGTCATGGACCTGAGCTATGTACCCGACGGTATGGATTTTTCGGATGACGAATTACAGTAAGTCCTTGGCGAGTTGAACGATTTGGACTGCGCTAATTGTGCCAGCGACGAAGCGACGAAAGAACCCCGTGGATACAAAGGCACAGACTTTGTGACTGATGCGCTTCGCCATTCGAAGGTCAAACTCACATGGGATCAGGATGATCCAAACCGGTCGAAACTCACTCGGAAGGCGTTGACGAGGGAAGAGATTGAAGAGCAAGATTTCAAAAATCTCGTTGCGGGCTCAGACGACAGTGGGAGTGAGAGTGACGATGGGAGTGATCTGGATGATGGAGCTGGGGGTATGCCAATTGGTGTGGGGACAGGCGCGGCTGTTGGGAAAGGTGGGAAGGGGAAGGAGGGGGATGTGGCCAAGGGCGCAGATGCCAAAGCTAAGAAGGCGAAGGTTAAGGAGAGGAAGGATAAGCTGAGGGCATTACTTTTGGCGGGTAATGAGGAAGATGGGGATATTTGGGGTAAAGCCGGATTAGGCGGGGTGGCCGATATGGCTGATGGGGATGAGGATGAGCGTGGAGGGAAAGGCGGGATGGAGATTACTTTCCGGCCTGCGTTAGCTGAAGGTGCGCCGGCATTGGAGGATGATAATCTTACTACGCTCGAGAGGTATCAATTACGGATGAAGGAGAAGAAGTCTAGGAAGAAGGAGAAGTTGGAGATGCGGCGTGGGATGAAGGAGGGGGATGCGCCAGATGTGGAGGAGGAGGGCAAGAAGGTTGTTGAAGCCGATGACTTCTTTGGTGGGGAAAGTGAGGAAGAGGCAGTGGAGGAGAAGCCGAAATCGAAGAAGGAGCCCAAGTCTAAATCGATAAAGGACAAATCTACTCCTGTTCCTGTTCCTTCCTCCGCCTCCGCCAAACCATCCAAACCTACCCCTGCCCCAGCGGCCATTCCTGCCGATGTTCACTCCGACCTTCAGCCCGCGGACGACAAGGAGCATTTCTCAATGAAGGACATCATCAAGGATGAAAAGGGGGATGGGAAACGGCGTCGGAAACGGGCGAGTCAGGCCAAGAAGGAGGCCCGAGCCGAAGCTTTGGGTCGAACGAGGGAGACTGAATTAGGACAAGAAGGATGGAAGATTGATGTGAAGGATAGCCGGTTTAAGGCATTGCATGAAGAACCGGAGTTTGCTATTGATCCTAGTAATCCTCAGTGAGTCTTGTCGACTTTTGATTAGGGTCATTGGCTGATGGGTAGCTTTACGAAGACTAAAGCTATGAAGGATCTTTTGGCTGAGCGGGCGAGAGTACGAGAGGGCAAGCGGAAAGATGGGCCTTTGGGATCGGGGGAGGCACCGGCCGAACGCGCGCCTAAGAAGGCTGTGGCTGGAGCGGGCGGGCCGAAGGAGAGAGATCTGACGGCACTGGTGCAGAGTGTGAAGCGTAAGATGGAGAATGGTCCTAGTGGGGCGGCGGCAAAGAGCGGGCGGAAGCGGCATCGCAAGTAGGCCCGGGTCGACGTTTGGCGGTGCGGATGTCTCAGTAAGGGTTTTTGATGCTGTAAATTTACGTTTTTGCGATCTGTGATTGCATCGACATGACTGTAATATGCTGACATGGCTAATGAGCGTACTCACTTTGGCTCACCATACAGTATGCTTGTAATTGGAAAGGTAATATCCCGTTCGCTGTACTCATGAGCCGTTATTAACGAGTGAAACCGACCGAGCGGCCGAAACATCACCTGCCTCGTCTGGTCTCAAAGCACTTTACCTTACTCTTGCCTACTGATATTGATTATTGTTGCGTCCAAGACGGGGCGGGCTCCTCCTGCCACCGGTACCGTCAAAACAACAAACCCATCTCAGGTGCTATATAATCCCCTCAGGCCAACGCCGAGTCTTTATCCTTCATTCTCAAACCTCACCATCTTTGTTCTCTCACACTTCTTTACTAAATCTTCGTCTTTGTCTTCCTCTCCTTCGTTTACTCTCTTGTCTATATCAAACCTACCACCTACGTCTATCCCAGTACAAGCCAATAAAACCCCACCACCGACACTCCACACACAATGTTCAAATCCATCATTCTCCTCGCCTGTGTCTCCCTCTTCGTCGTCGCCGCTCCTGTCCCCGCTGGACAAGGTGGAAGTGGATATACCGGTAATGCCGGTCAGGCCGAAGGGGGCAATTTCCAAAAGTCATCATAGTACGTTCTTCTTTTCCATTCCTTTCTTACACCCATGTTCTCCGCTGCCGGCCTGTCTAGTCGAGAAGCCTACTCTTCAGAAGACGTAGCTAACAACCCAGTGGCGGCCTCATCAATGCCGATATCCTCAACCTCGGATCTGGCAATGCAGGCAAGGGCGGTTCAGCCAACTCCGGCAATGCGCTCGGTGGGGGTGTAGCAGGCGGATGCCAAGCGGGCGAGGGCGGAGGTAAAGGTGGTGAAGCTTACACCGGTATGCCCTTTGTTGCAGTATGACCGAACTTCAGCTGAACGAACTAGGTCTCGGTGGTCAGGCCCACGGTGGTGACTACGCCGAGTCATCCTATGGCGGTCTGATCAATTTGAAGGCGCTCAATATCGGGTCTAACAATGCCGGCAAGGGCGGAGAGGCCAACTCGGGCTCTTCAGCTGGCGGTGGGGTTGGGTGCTAAGCGTTATGGATGCCGAACATTTGCGCTGGGCGCGGGATTGTGTAGAGTTTCTATGTATAGTTTGGACCGGTCTATGTTGTCCATGTCACTTCGTGTTTATTCCGATCTGTTGCGCTTGGAACTGGGCGAGCGGGCAGTCATGTATAGGTATATCAATGCATCTGTCTTCTTCTTCTGGCTACTGCTACTACCTGACTTCAATCGGAGGAAACTACATATCGTACATACAAGAGAATAAGAGGAAGGCCGACTACATCTGAAGAACAAGGGTCTGGGCGGACGAGGGTCCGAGAAGGGAAAGTGAAGGGTGGGGAAAGACCGTCCAGGAATGAAACGGTAGAGAGAGAGAGAGCGATTACAACGTAGGTGAGAGAGGGAGAAATCGCGAAAGGGAAATTGAAGAGAGGAGAGGGGGACAGGTTGATTAGGGATAGGAAGGTGGAGTATATTCGAGTGGAAAAAGGTATTATAGGCGGACGGAGATAGTTTGGGATTATGTTGGATTTTGGTAGTTCGGACTATGGGCCAATCAATCGGGTCTCCTCCATCTGGAAGAGGCCTCTAACACGGGTGCCATCGCGTGGACCCGGCTCAGCTCTTCCAGAATGTCCGCTTGACGGGACTCGCAGCGGCTGTAGGTGATGGCGAAGGGGTAGGGCGGGGAAGGGGTTTGGCAAGGATGAAGTCGAGGCTAGGTGCATGGGGCTGACGGTTGCGGGGATCCTCCATATCATCCTCCTCTTCCGAGTCATACCTCCTCTGCGCTGGGTAGTTCCGGTGAGGAGGGCTGGGTGGGGGGTACGCCACAGACTGGGGAGGGTGGTGGGAGTGATGCGAGTGGGAAGAGTGTGAAGAGTGGCCATGGCCATGATTATAGGGATGGCCGTGCGAATGAGGGGGAGATACGTGTCTGCCCGACCTGGATTTATCCCAGTATGTCGGAGCGGAAGAAGGGTGGATGGGTCTGACTGTTGGACCTGAAACTTCCGGTCCGTGCCCAAAGTTATTATGATGAGAAGGAAGGTCGGAATTGGTATGCGAATACTGTCGATATCTAGTCTGTCGATCAATGTCCCGATGGACATTACTGCTCGATGCTCGAGCATGGTTCGATGGACCCGGAGAGTAATTACCAGAAGGAGATCGACCGCCCATGGGTCCAAGATGGGGTACACCGCGTGAATGAATAGGTGTAGCGGTCCTACTCTTCTTGACGATCCGACCCCGGACCGGTTTCTTCTTCCGATTCTTCATTCGCTGATCCGCCTTGTCGTACTCGATAGCGTCGGGGAGTGTCATCTCAACTTCGATACCGTCCTTTCGCAAGATCCGGACGGGGATGGCAGGAATGAGCATATTGGCAAGATCGAGCTCTGCGACGGGTGGGAGGGAGGGTGGGTTGGGCAGAGAGTTGTAAGCTGCGTGAACGAGTTGTTTGAGGCGCAATGGCCAGGCAGTGGGGTCGGACGGTGAAGTGGGGTTGCATGAGGAATCGGTGGTAAGGAATCGTTTCACTGTGATGTTAGCTTTGGCCGAATGATGAGAGGGGAGAAATTACGTTCGGGGTTTGTGCCGTGGTGGTTTTTGAGAGTCTGGGAGTGGGAACTGATACGCTTTCGGCCGCAGTATGTGCCGATCTCCAAGGTGACCCAGAGACCCAGCTGCTCGTTACGACCTCGCATTTCGCCAAAGAGTCGGCGCTGTTCGCGACCGGAAGGAGGAAGGGCAAAGGCGGCTGGACTGTCAGCTGTTGAACAAGATATAGAGAAGCCAACTTACCCTGCTCGTAGACCCGCTTCATCTCGTCTGACCACCCGTCCGTCTTGGCTTTGGGTGTGGGCGGACTTCCATTCGACTCCTCACTCCCCCTCGTCCTCTTACTCCTCCCTGTATCCTCCGTCTGTCCAGACGAGTCCGAAGACCGTCTCTTCTTCATGCTTGACATCCTGGTCGATCCTGTAGAGTCTGATGAATTTGCAGATTCTGACGCCGAGGAAAGGGTTACTTTCATAGATACTCCGCCCAGCGGAATAGCAGCGGGTGAAGGAGGGTGTTCTTTTTTAATTGTAGATGGCGCTTCGCTCGATGTCCGCATAGATAGGCCCAAGAGCGCGAGGGCCGCGGCGGATTGGGTTTGGTCCTGCTCCGGACGAGGTGTGGTGAGGCGCGATGAGTACTCTTCCTGTGATGGAGAGTCGGAATCGGATGGGGAAGGTGTGCTGGATCGTGATGAGTCGGAAAGAAATACGGATTGCTGGTGCGTCGCGGGATTAGCGCGGTGTCGTTCAGTTAAAGAGGGTATGGGGTCTGTTTGCATCGCCACTTGGACTGGGTATGACTGGGTGGTTGGGGGTTTGGGTATTGGGACTGTGGAGGGGCATGGTGAATTCGAGTAAAGGATGGAGTCAAGGGAAAGAAAACAGGTCAGCGATCTCCAGGCACAGGGTATGGAAGTAAGCTTACCGGATCAACACGTGTAAGCTAAGCGGGTGGCGGGTGGAGTGGTATGGAGTTCTAAAGTGGTGTGTGGGAATGCTTGGTTGGTGAAGGTGCGGAGTAGTATCGTGGGTGGAGATTCCTTGCAGATGATATCGATCCTTATAAGAAGAGTTGGAAAATTGGCCGCCCGTAAGACGGATGGAGAGAGGAAAGAAAGTGGAAGGCCGAAAGAGGGGATATGACCGATGGTTCGAGACAAGACAAGGTGTGTCTCGGATCGGTCGTCCGAGTCAGCGTGATCAACGGCAAGCGGCTAGAGCGATGATGCCTTGGCCGTCCAGTCGATGCATGGGGATGTTGGTGTGAGACGCGACCTGTTTGGTTCGGTGGCTATTCACAGGCAAGCTCTGTCGATACTTTGCCGGAATGCCAGTGTGAAAGCTAGACTAGCGGTGAGGGGCTAATCGAAGTTGGAGCTACTGCCTGATCGTCAGCATTTGTTGTTGTTGTCTCACATTACACGATACCGGTTACGACTGCTAGGTACGGTAACAAAAACTTTGATGACGTACAGGTTGTGTGCGTTCCCAGAGCTGGGGCTTTGCTGTACGGATGTACAGCTATGTTGATGGATAGGGAGTGTACGGGAGGTTATAAGTGGTATAGGCCAAGAGCCGAAGAGCGAAGAGGTGCAAGGGTGTATATCTAAAGTTGTTGTGCCATGCACCCGATGTGCGGGGTTGGTGGCGGGAGACGCGTTTGGTGTATTGTGACCAGACACCGGATGCGATGTGGGACAATATACCGGAAGGGTTGACGGTGTGAAGTATAGCTTTCACCTCTTCATTCGTGGGTGAGGTATAAGGTATGAAAGAGAAAGACGGAGGGGGAAACAGGGCGCCGCTTTGATTACTTCCTGGAGCGGCATTTTAACATGACTCCATCTTTCCCGACCCCCGTTCACCTAATTTTACGGCATTAAAATTTGCCACACATTCCTCCCATCCGCCGCTTTCGGTATGCAAACCCCGATGACGAGTTGTGCATGCTACGAATGTATACATGGTATGGAATGGAACCGATGCTCCAATGAGACCTGCCCCTCTCAGCCTCTATGACACACTTGTAGCTTTGGAGCGAGGTAGAATGGGGAATTGGCAGCGTTTTTATTGGCTAGATCTGTGTACCGATCGGGGTGATGGGAGGAATGCGGATCTGGCTGGAAGCGGTAGTTTTCGGCCGGACTTCCGATATGAAACCGGAACCTTAATCCGTGCCTGCAGCATTCCGATATCCCCGGGATAAAATCAAAAGAATGTCAACTACCCTCGGCGCGTCACTCCACGACCACCCTTACCTATGAGAGGTGTGTATACTCCTATCAACCTTGAAGACATCAGCAACCCTCTGGAGGCTATGTCGTCGAGCCACAAACTCAACGGCGAGAAGCCCGCAAATCAGACGAAAACGATAGATGACCTGTTTGGTCTGTCGGACGAACCGAACGATGACCCGTTTAACGAGCTTGGGCATGATGAGCCGGTAGTGGAGGTGGACGATGCGCCGGATGCGCCGGAGCAAGAAGAGAGTGTAAAGGCACTACAAGTGGATATGGAGGGGGAAGATAGCCAAGACCCTTTTGCTGGGATAGGAGAGCCGGCAGCAGAGGAGGCCGAGCCTCTGCAACCGGAGGAACCTACACCGGTAGATGCGGCTGAGCCAGAGCAGGAAGTGGAGAGTGCAGAAGTGTCTCAAATGGAGGTGACAGAGCCAGAGGAGGCAGATCCTTTTGCTGGGATCGGTGAGGCGGTGGAGGAGCAGGAGCCGGTAACGGAAACAGCGGAAGAATCCTCGGTCGAGGCTGCTTCTGAAGTAGACGCTGCCGAGCTCGCACGGCAGAAATACTACGCCGATCTATTGGCGGAGTTCGAGGACGATGTCGTACCGTCTCCAGGAGCCGCCGCACCGGAGGTGACAGCTGCATCCGAAAATAGCCGCGAGCTCGATCTTCCACCCTCTGCACCGACCCAATCTTCACAACTACCCCCTCCCGTCCAAGCCCTCTTTGGCGAGGATGACTCGACATTCGATGACTTCCTCGGTGGAGGTGCGGACGAAGCACCGACGACACCTCTTCCGGGCTCAGCTCCAGATTTGTCAATTGAGAACTCCCCAACTCCTCAACATCCGGGCGATACCTCCGTTCAGAGCCTGTTCTCGAATGCGAGTGATTGGCTAGATGACACGACGATGGATGAGTCGTATGCTGGTCAAGAAGGCGAGGGGTCGAATGCCGCAGGGCCATTCTTGCCGTCAAGGCAGAGTCAATCGACGGTGGAGGAGGATGTGGAGGTTCCGGAAGGATGGATAGATGAGTATGGGAATTTTGCATATTACACCCCAGAGGATAAAGAGGCGGTCAGACAGACATTGTTAGCTGAGCGAGCTGCAAGTCGGGCTACGGCACCTGCTGTTGATGGTGAGCTTTGCCTTTCTTGCCTTTCTTAAGATGCGCAGGAGGAAGCTGATCGATCAGTACCTCAGCCTACAGGCTATAGTGAAAATGCCGCTCGGCGAACACCTCAGCCCGACCACCCCTCTCAATCCACCTTACCCGCCGTACAACATCCATACGCTCCACCCGTATTCTCTCGACATTCCACTGGTATCCCCACACCACAGCCTGCGGCCAATGTCAACGCCTACACCCCAGCACCAGTCACGAGCGCCTATACACCCGCCCAACCCGCCCAAACTTCATATTTCCCCCCTACGCAATCCCAACCCGCGCCATATGATCCCTATGCTCCTCAATCCATCGCCTACACGCCGCTTTCCCAGCCTACGCCACCTTCCACACAGCGCGGCCCTTCACAGACCGCGCCAGTCCCTCCTAAACCCCAGCGAGTGGTTTCAAACGCTTACGACCCCCCCTTCCTCCGTCCCCAGAAAAGCTTTATAAGGCCCGTCACGGCCGCTCCGGCTTTCCCACCGCCCATGCCTGTAAGAGGCACACCGCCTGCTCCTGCGCCTGCACCTCTCCCACCCTCAGGTCCACCCAGACGAACACCTAGTGTCCCACCTGCCTCATCTCTTGGTCTTAGCCGACTAAACCCCCCCATACCCGAGACTCCATCATACGAACCCCAATCCTCCTATGAGCCCAACTACTCATCAGCACCTGCCACTTCCAATCGGGCCGCACCGCCCAGCCGGCCATCTTCACAGGCCTCCCAGCGGAAACAGCCAATACCTAACGCGTTTGATCCTCCACTCCGACCACCCAGCGTCTCCCGAGCTGTATCACGCTCGACTTTTGAACCTCCTCCGCCCGTACCCCCTATGTCACTCCCTCTTGCACCTCCGCCTCAGGGCCCATCTCGGCCATCCAGCCGTGGAGGTCAAAAACGCGGTACACCGATGTTTGAGGCGCCGCCGCCATTACCCATCAAGCGGCCTACTGCGGAGGTGGAGGACAGGTATCGACAGCCAGGCATGCCTCCTCCTAGGGCTATAACGCCTGAGCAGATTCCGGTGGAGACTGTAAGACCGAGCGGCGTGCCGAGAGATGCAGGATGGCCGCATTTGACTGGATCGGCGGAAGATGACGATTCGGCTCCGGCAACGCCTGGATTTGGACCAGAAGCCGAGGCATCCCGGTTCGGAAAGCCAGTAGAGGAAGAGGATGATCCGGAGGGTGGGAGATGGGTGGATGATGAGGATGTGGGCAGTGCGTCGAGGCAGATGGACTTTGGAGAAGAGGATGGGTATTCAGCACGGCCGATACACAGCACCCAGCAAGCTACTCAGCCGTCGTCCTTTGCTCCTCCTCCTCAGCAGCAACCTCGACAACCTCCTCCCCCTATAGCTCGTCAGCAATCATATGACCCCTACGCCCCATCCGCCTCAGGCTCGGCGCCGGCTCCCGTACAGGATGCATACGCTCCCACACATCGCAATCCTATATCCCCACCTACTCCGACTCAGGAATACTCTCCAATCAGCCACATCACATCTCCACCCAAACCTCGACCCCCTATCCCTGCCTTCTCTGCGCCATCCTCCGATCCCTACGCACCATCGTCCTCCAAACCCACCGAAGGTGCCTATCAGCCCTATCAACCTGCGGCTATCTCAATACCTGTCCAACCCCCCACACCCTATATGCCATCGTCGGACCCGTACGCGCCCTCTGGCGCAGGCCCGTCAACTTCGAGCCTGTACGCGCCTAATCGCTCAGTCTCTCCAGCACAGAACTCCTACTCCAATCTATACGCACCCGGCCGCTCCATCTCCCCTGCGCAGAGTTCCCACCTTAGCGCCTCACCCCAGGACAACAATTACTTCCAATCCATGCACATCGACACATCGTACGTTCCTCAACAGGTACTTGAACAGCGGCCAGTATCCGAAGACCCGCTTGGAAGATGTACCGTCTCTGCCAAAAATGCCCCTTTGGCAATATTCGGATTTGGCGGTGTGCTCGTCACTGCTTTCCCGGGATCCGCAGAGGAATTGGCGGCAGTCGGACATAATAGGACACCATCGTATGGTTATGCGTCTGGCAGGGGACAATTGCTCATTCGTCCGCTGGCAAGTGTGATGGAAATGGGTAATGGACAGTCTGATTCAAATCCTTTCCCAGGTCCATTACTGCTTGATCCGTCTCATCCCAAGGGGTCAGCAGGGGATAAGAAGAAGAAAGAAGGCGTGTTGGCGTATCTTGATGCAAGGGCGGATGAGATTGAGAGGGCTTTGCCATATTTGAAGAGTAGCGCGTCTGGGTCGAGGCGGGAAGAAGAGGGCAAATTGTTGTTGATTCGGTTGTTGAGTGCGCTTGTGATTGGCGACGGCAAATTCTCAGGAAGGTCAGTCTTCAATTCTTTCCTGTTGTTCAATGGAAGGGCTGACAATTCAGCCCTAAAGTGGAAGAAGCAATGAAGAAGGCCTTGGCATCTCCATCAGAATCTCACGCACTCATCACACCGGGCACACTCAACTCACCAGCCTACCCTTCATCGACCTCTGGATCGTCCAAACCTCTCTCTGCGCCCGGTCAGCTTTCCACCCTGTCTACCCTCCTGGTCATTGGGGACAAAAGCGAGGCCGTCGAATACGCCGTCAGCCACGGCCTCTGGTCACATGCTCTGGTCATAGCCAGCTCGCTCGGTCCAGAAGTATGGAAAGACACCATGACCAGGTTTACCAAGGAGGAACTGGCGGGTGAAGGAGTTGCGGGTCTGAAGGCTTCCTATGCCCTCTTTGCTGGATCTGACGCGTCGATTGGTGAGTTATTTAAGGCGACAACGCTGATAGTAGTTGACGATCTCTTCACTGCTGCCAACATCACAACCGATCCTGCCAAAGATCAATGGCGTGAAGTCATCGCGTCGGTTGTATTCAATGGCCGACCTGCAGATCTCGCATGCCTCGATGATCTCGGCGGGAAATTCAGCCAGCGCGGCTTGCTCAATGTCGCTCATGCTTGGTAAGTCTACTTTTCGACTTGGTGCTAATGCCAGCTCTCTCCTCTCTCCCACATCACCCTTCGTCGATCCGGCTCCTGCCGCTTTCGATCGGCCAATATCCCTCGTTCAAAACACACGCAATGTCGATGCAATCCTCTTTGCTGAGATTGCCGAGTATGCTCGAGCGGCCATCTCTGTACCCAAAGGCCTCGAAGTGCCTTTCCCCGGTCTACCAGGACTGTTGCCGTATAAACTACAAAGGGCCTGGCAAGCTGCCGAGCAGGGCGATGTGGATTCAGCCAAACGGTATGTTCCCAATTCTTAACACTGGCTGATGTTTAGGTATTGCCACGCCGTAGAGTCCACTTCGAAACTTGCCAAAACCGGTCCCGCACTCTTACTCCCTCACTACATCTCATCCCTCGAAGACCTTCTCGAAAGACTTACCGGCTCACCCTCTATCGAACCTGCCAAGGGCCTTTCGGCGCGGAAACAAACTACCAAACCCGGGTTGGATAAACTCGGTTCTTGGATTGGAGGACGGATCACTACGTTCATCGCAGGTGATGACGATTCGTCTTCCACTGCCGCTGCGCCTAAAGTTACTCCTGCGGCCAAGGGGTCTGCGCCTGCTGGGGTTGTTGGACCTTTCAGTCATTTCAGCACCATCAGCCCTGCCCCTTCGACGGATGTTAGTCGGAATGGCAGCGTCAATGACTTTGCCAATGGCAATGGAACGGGGAACGGGAATGGGTATTTGGGTGTCGGATCTAGATCGGTTGGGATGCCGTCCCCGCAGAATGAGGTTCCGCCTTCTCTGGCGGGTGGAGGATATTCCGCCTGGGGAAGTGAGCCGGCGGCAGCGGTGGCCGATGAAGGGAATGACGATACTCCTTTAGCGGACGATGGGGTGGGAGAACTTCTTACTCCTATGGCGGCTATGACGTTTGGGGATACTTCGACGTCATCGTACGCACCGAAGAAGGTGGATAGGGAGGAAGAGGATGATGAGGACGATTTAGGATTTGGGAATGCTGGATTATCCAGAGATCGAACGCCTCGACCGGCCGATAATGGGGATACGAAATCGACGGCGGCACCTAGCAAGAAGGCTGCAGATACCAAAAGCGATGAAGGGTCATTATCTAAGGATGATGGTGCTAAGCCTGCTGGATGGTTCAAGGGCTGGTGGGGCAAGAAGGAAGGAGATGCGGCTGGGCCCGGACCGATTCGGGCCAAATTGGGAGATGATAATGCTATGGTGTTTGATAAAGATCTCAAACGATGGGTTGTAAAGGGTGTAAGTCTACCCATTTGGACGAGAGGCAAACCTGACGATTGTAGCAAAAACCCGAAGCGGCTCCAGCGGCACCTCCACCTCCTCCCCGCTCTCAGACTGTATCTCCTGGTAGATCATCCCGTCCTCCATCAGGTACAGGTCCACCCACTTCCCCATTCGGTACGACACCACGATCGGTCTCCGGATCCGCATTCACGGCCACCTCTCGAAGTGGACCGCCTCAACCTCGCTCAGGACTCGCCGAGAGCGTTACGGCTGAGCAGGCTCCTCCGGCTGCTGCAGCGCTTAGTGCACCGAAACCCTCAGTTCCGGGTAATGGTGCACCGCCACCTCCTGGGCCAGGAGGAATGGGTCGGCCGCCAGGTGGTCCACCTGGAATGCCTAAACCGCCACAGGGAGCCAGTATTGACGATCTGCTCAGTCGACCACCTAGTAAGCGCCCGGCAAGCGCGGCGGGTAGGAAAGGAGCGAAGAATCGGTATGTGGATGTATTCCAGCAGGTGGCGGAAAGTAGCTAGCGGAGGAGACTTCAGCAAGTGCGTGTGTGCAGGTGTTGGATCGGACTGTTACTTAAATGCATACAAGCGAAACCTGTCTTCGTGCCCCTTTCCATCCTCATTCCTTCAACTACTCGGTGCTAAATCCTCGCGAGAATCCTCTGATGCGCGCCATCACGGTCTGGGCGTAATGCCACGCGGTCAAAGCTGGATCGGGGGGTGCCACATCACCGTGAAACGCCGAGGCATCAATAGCTTTGCCATTGAGACCCCGACGCCAGGCGTCGGACGGATGAAAGTAGTGGACGTAGAAAATCTCATCCTATCCCATCAGCAGATATCCGACCGCCAGAGATTCAGGCTCATCGCGCCATGCGTGACTCACTTTGTAGTATAGTGACCATTTTAAAGCATCATAGGCGCGATGCAAACGCTGATCTAGCAGCATACCCGCTTTAGGGTCGTACGAGTCGTCTGCATCACCGTAAATGGCTGTGTATACCTGAAGGTCTTAGAATATGCTTCACAGCGGACTTTGGCGCAGGCTCACATCCTCTCGGGCCCAGGGCACAATGTGCGCGGCATCGCAATCCGACCACAGGCTGCCCGACACTATACAGTGCGTGTCTCGAGCTAACAGAGCTGATCTGAAATCCGAGTGGCAATCAGTGAAAAGTATCGCGGTACGACGTACCTGGTCAGAGGCACTTTTTGACCGATCGCTCGTGGTCCTCATCTCAGTGCCCACAGCAGGCAGCACCGATGTGGCATTGGTTGGTCCTGGTGCGAACCACACCTCGCTGTTTTTACCTACATGGTTCAGTATTTTGTATGGCAACGTGAAATCTAGCGCTTGACTGACCTGCTTCAATGAAACGGTATGTCCCCTCGGTAGGCTCGTGAGTTGGATCCACCGTCACACCATAACTATCAACGATAGAGCCGTGATGTTGTGGATCGGCGATCGTAAGCAAGGACACAACGAATGCGATGTAGCTCCAGGTATTGTCGCCGCAGCTCGAGAGGAAGTCAGTGGGAAATCGGGCAATCAAGGTGCCAAGGCATGACTCGATGACTACTTTCGGGCTACGTGGCCATGAGCTAGAAGCCTTAGTATATTGTTCATCCTTGGGCATGCTGAGTGGTTACTTGTCGATGCTACTGGTTACCAATCTGGTTACCGCAGTGCTGTGCAACTACGAAAGTGCCACAGCTGCAACTTGAAATTTACTTCCGCCAGAGTTGACCGGACCTCAAGGCCTCAAGAACTTCAATCTCACTGCTACATTCTCTAGCTCAGCTGCCTGCACACCATGACGGCCCTCCTCCCGCCCAATCTCCTCAAGCTATTCGCGCCCCGCCCGCCAGTACCCTACCTAAAGCCCTTAACGCGAGATGAAAATGTCCGCGGGCCGAATAAACTCGTCGGTATTGCCCCGCTCAAACAGCGATTAAAGGACGAAGCGGACGACGATGAGATCAAGCAGGGTCTTGCCGATAAGCCCATCACGCGTGTAGAGGGCGCGGCTGGAGGTAGCGGGACAGGAAACAAGACCAATGGGAAAGACGCGGATGGAGATGTTGAGATGGGGGAAGTGAAGGAGGAGGTTTCGCAGGATAAGCCTGTTAAGGCGTCGAAATCTGCGCCAGCGGAGGTTGCGGGGAAGAATAAGAAGGGCAAAGAGAGGAAATTGCCTAAGCCTAAGAATGACAAGATATCAAGGCTGGGCGTAGTGGGTCAGGAGGCTAGGAAGATGAGGAAAGAAGAGAGGGTGAAGCGGAAAGAGCAATACAAGAAGGATTCCGAGGCGAACTGTGAGTTCTCTAGCTAAGGCATCATCCTGCACAAATAATGCGTATCTTCGCTTGGCTGACTCTGTAGACAAACCCAATGAAGACCCCGCCGCGGCTGGTGACCCGTACAAAACTCTTTTCATATCTCGTCTGGTGAGCAGCTTCTAGGTACTCGATATCCCGAGCACTCAAGCTGATATTTTACAGTCCAAGAAAGTGACGGAAGATGATCTAAGAAGAGAATTCGAAATCTACGGCACTATCGAGCGGATACGGCTTGTTGTCGACAAAAAGGGCCACAGCCGGAGTTACGCATTCATCGTCTATGAGCGAGAACGCGACATGAAGGGTGAGCTTACTCGACGTTCCATTTGTTTGGTATACGAGATGATCGAGACAAGGCTGACATGTTAGCCGCCTACAAAGATGCCGAAGGGATCCCAATCCACAACAAGAAGATCCTAGTCGATGTTGAGCGAGGGCGTACAGTCAAAGGCTGGAAACCCCAGAAGCTAGGCGGTGGACTTGGTGGTCGACCCAAGCCGATAAAACCAGAAGAAATTGCTGCTCCACCACCAATGATGGGTGGGTTTCAACCACGAGGAGGATTCCGAGGCGGCTTTGGCGGAGACCGAGGGGGTGGATTCCGAGGAGGCGGGGGAGGCTTCAGGGGSGGGTTCGGGGGCGGTGATCGCGGTGGGGGTGGAGGCTTTGGTGGTCGAGGCGGGTTCGGGGGTGATCGTGGTGGCTTTGGCGGGGACCGTGGAGGCTTCCGGGGCGGTTTCGGAGGTGGGGATCGAGGAGGCGGCGGTGGAGGTGGATTCAGAGGCGGGTATGGCGGGGGAGACCAAGGCGGTGGTGGCGGAGGATTCGGTGGAGGGGGCCGAGGTGGATTTGGTCAAAATCAAACCGGGATCCAGGACTCTGGGTACGGTGGTGCCAGTCGCGGTGGAGGAGGTGGTGGCGGCTTCGGCGGAAGAGGAGGATTCCAGGGTGGTGGCGGAGGTGGCTATGGGTAAGTATATTCAGCGTATAGATAGTCGCTTTGCTAATGTTGCAGCCAACAAGGAGACGCATCAGGCGGGTATGGAGGTCCACCAGGCGGAGGTCACAAGCGCGATCTGGACGGCGGGGCAGGTGGTGGAGGGGGAGGTTACGGTGGTGGTGCCTATGGCGGTGGAGGTCCACCTGGAGGCGGTATGGGGAGTGATGGCGGATATGGCGGAGACCGCGATTCGAAGCGACCGCGATATTGAGCCAGGGATGCGGGAGGGATGTTATAAGTATAGGGTAAAGTATAGGTTTCGCCGCGCCGGATGTCTCATACGCACAGCGAGACAGCGGGATGAGGGTTTGATGGTCCGAAAGGGCTTCTCTCGTCCCCCGGGGTAGCGGCGGCTAAGTTAGGGTGATGATGGACAGAGGTCAAGTATTTAGTATCCCTCTTTTCCTTCGGGGCTTTTGTGCTCATCAGCAAAATGTCATGTGTACGCTTCAATGATTAAGAGTGGGTATAGGTAGGTGCTATATCCTGATGTTTAAAGTCCCACGACTAGCTCTAGGATCAGTAAGGTAAGAGGCACCAGTGAGTGGATAGAGAGGGCGAGAGAGTGATGGGGGCCCGGAACGCGCTTTCTGATTCCTTTACACAATCTTTGAATCTTATGCTTCTGGCGTGTACTCATGTATGGTCTCTGTCTCAAGCGAAGTCGGCTATGTCTGCCCTCTCACCTGGCTTTGTACGCAGAGTCAGTACATGAACCATCGCAACCTCAGTATCTAAGGCACAAGCTTTTTCGACCGAAGATGCCCCGTGCCGGCATGTTACGGCATTTATGACGTCTTTGCCGCCGGCCGAAACGTGGGAACCAACGTTTCACATCCATCTATGGCGTGATTTATCGCAAAATCTCATGTCAAAGGCGACTTGTGGCATCTTCAAGTGGCCCTCCATCGCGCATCTATTCTTCGTCGATCCGAGCTCCCTCCATGCACGGAGAGTCCACAGACAGCACGAGATGGAAGCGCCAAGTCAGAGGAACAATCTATAAAAAGAAGCAAGTCGATACAATCAGCCAATGTCGAGCTGTGAGATGATGTACCGGGGCACCAGGATTATCAATCATTTTTGGCCGCCCGCACCTCCACTGATCACGCAAGCTGCAGTCTACGCGGTATGGCGGGCTATGGAAATATGCCTGCCTGCTTGTCAGAGCTGATTCATCTTTCACTTCTTATATATCTCTTCTGTTCATTGTTCTCGTCTCTCACCTTCTCCTTTTCCACCTTCTGCCGCCACACCAAAAGATCTGCTGGCCTCGACCCAGAGCATCAGATCACTCGCCTCTCGCAGGTCTCATCCCTTGTCCCAGGCCGAAGAATTAGACTTTAGACACTATGGTTGGAGCAGCCTTCAAACGGAAGGTCAAGAACATTGTGGGAATAGACGACAATGCGCCACCAGTCGTTAGCATTTCGGACTGGGTGTCCCAGAACGAACGTGGTGTCTTGCCAGCTGTAAGTTCGACCCTACCTGTATTTGCGCCCAAAAGCTCACTCAGCAGGTCACTTCATACGTCCGCTCCCTCTTCCCCTTCATAGAATGGGCGCCACGGTATAACCTTACCTGGCTACTTGCCGATCTCGTTGCGTGAGTCCTGATCTTTCGCTGAACGTTACCTTAGCTAACCCCTCAGCGGCATAACAGTTGGTATGGTCCTCGTCCCCCAATCCCTATCCTATGCCCAGCTCGCCAACCTTCCCGCCGAGTACGGTCTGTACGCCTCCTTCATCGGTGTCCTCACCTACGCATTCTTTGCCACCTCCAAAGACGTCTCCATCGGCCCCGTCGCCGTCATGTCTTTACAAACCGGGATTGTCGTCAACTCAGTCTACGAGAAGCTTGGCGACAAGTACACCAAACCCCAAATTGCCGTCTGCCTCGCCTTCATCTGTGGCTTCATTGTTCTAGCCATCGGTCTGCTCCGGCTTGGATGGATCGTCGAGTTCATCCCCCAGCCGGCAGTATCGGGGTTCATGACCGGTAGCGCTATCAACATTGCTGCCGGTCAAGTCCCCGCTCTGCTCGGTCTGGCAAAGAGGTTCAACACCAAGGATGCGACATACCAAGTCATCATCAACACTTTGAAGAATCTGCCGTACTGCTCGTGAGTTTTCTGACCCTCACGACGTTGGACTCTACTGACATCCAGACTCGACGCTGCATTTGGTATCCCCGCTCTGGTGACCCTATACGGTATCAAATGGGGCTGCCAATGGATCGGGCAGAAGTACCCCAAGTATGCCCGACTCTCCTTCTTCGTCAGCTGCCTCAGGCACGCATTCGTCATCATCATCTTCACCGTCATCTCCTGGCGCGTCAACACCAACTCTGCCACCTCGCGCATTGCCCTCGTCGGTAATGTCCCCACTGGTCTTCGAGCCATCGGCCAACCCCGTATCACCTCAGAGCTCATTGGCGCAATGGGTGGTGATCTACCTGTATCCACCATCATTCTCCTCCTTGAGCACATCTCCATCGCCAAGTCGTTCGGTCGGTTGAACGGGTACAAGATCAACCCCAACCAAGAGCTCATTGCTATTGGCGTCAACAACACCCTCGGATCCCTGTTCGGTGCCTACCCTTCCACCGGTTCATTCTCCCGCTCGGCCCTGAAATCCAAGTCAGGCGTTCGTACCCCCGCGGCCGGTATCGCCACGGGTGTCGTCGTCATTGTCGCACTCTATGCCGTCGCACCCGCCTTCTACTTCATCCCCAGCGCCTCCCTCTCTGCCCTCATTATCCACGCCGTCGCCGACCTTGTCGCATCCCCCAAACAATCCTTTGCATTCTGGAAAGTCAGCCCCCTCGAATACATCATCTTCGTCGGTGCCGTCCTCTGGTCCATCTTCTTCAGTATCGAGTCGGGTATCTACTGGTCACTCGCCACCTCCGTTGTTCTCCTCCTCGTCCGTCTCGCTCGACCCAAGGGACACTTCCTGGGTCGAGTCCGCATCCAGCCCGAGAACCCAGAGTATGGAGGCGCGCGTGACGTCTACGTCTCCCTCGAAGGAGACAAGGGTGCCATCATGGATGTCAATGTTGAACCCCCACCCCCCGGAGTCATCATCTATCGCTTCGAAGAATCCTTCCTCTACCCCAACGCGTCATACATTAACGACCGCATCGTCGATTACGTCAAATCCACCACCCGCCGCGGAAAGGATTATTCACACATCAGTAAAGGCGATCGACCATGGAACGATCCCGGACCCAAGGCCGGCGATGAAGAGGATGCCGAGCTTCAGCGCTCGCGCCCTCTTGCTCGTGCTGTCATCCTTGATTTCACCGCCGTTGCCAATATTGACACCACCGGTGTCCAAAATTTAATAGACACAAAGAAGGAGGTGGAGAAGTGGGCGGATAGGAAGGTGGACTTCCACTTCTGTGGTATTCTGTCGCCGTGGACTAGGCGGGCGCTAGTTGCGGGTGGCTTTGGGACGGGGGCAAAGAGGGACGGTACGAACCGAGAGATCGCTCCGGTCGTGCAGCATGGAGGGGATGTCTCGTCACCCATCGCTCAAATCCGGGGTCCACATGACGAAGCATCAGGATCAGGATCTCGCACGCCATCGTCAGAAGGAGAGTACAGGGCGGAGAAGATTAGCAGGTCGTCTAGTGCCACAGACATCGAGAGCGGAGGAGGACGGGATTTGGCGGGTTCTGGGGCGAGCTCGCTTCACACTTCGAACCTGCTGGATACCCGTACGCCTATGTTTCACTTTGATCTTGCAGCAGCGTTGGCGTCACTGGAAGGGTCTAGGTAGAGTCAGAATAGAAGAAATTAGATCCCAATACTTGTATTTCCATATAATGTCGCATAGTTTATGACATCGGGTTAGATTACGATGAATCAGTCTTGCATTGTACGGACCACTGTTCTGATGTCAAGAAGGGCCTCTCCCATTGATTACGGAGCTGTTTATGACTGGCGGGGCAGCCTCTGTAGATGTAGTATGGATCATGGTCAGAGAAGCAGAGAAGAGGTTTGCCGCCACTGTGTTTCAGATTTAGCCGGAGTTTATCCGGGGAGATTAGTGGCGAAGGGGGTCTGGCTTTGGCTGTCCATTCTTGCCCTTCATGCCTCTCAGTAGATATCCGCAGACACATACATATGGACCATGCGCACATTCACACTTTTCCAGGGCGAGACACTGGAAATAGCCCGATGGAGGCCTCGTCTCTGAGCCCCAATCCCTTCTTGCATATTGGCCCTCAATCTCTGACCCTGCCTGCCTCTCCCCCTAGAAGGATGCGCTAAGGCGGTTTCCACCACCTGCCCATACTAAACAGTCATCGCTCCCGATGTGCCGCCTCGAATAAATATACAAATCATTAGTAGACCTTCACAGGATGAGAGGTTAGTACGTCTGACTCCAGTAACAAACATCAGCGCTCAGCCCTAGTCTCGTCCTCTTGTTTCCCTTCTTAAACATGACCGCCGAGCCACGTACCATCCTATTACGCTGGCAGTCCTTCAGTACATCATCGTCAGTGGATGCAGGACAGGGTATACAAAGGTTGCATTTTATACCGGAATTGGAATCGTTCTTCGCGTCGAGCAAATCATGCCCCTCCCCTATAATGTCAGCTTGAGCTTCTAGTACGAGCACAGCTCTCGCAATCAAGGCAGCGTACACTAGGATGTTGTTTCTGTGGATATCAGCGAAGTTCAATATAGGAAAAACACGGTTTCATCCCCTACTGCTGGAAATGACTATCTAGTGGATTCCAGACTCACATGGGGATGTGAATGAGCTTAACGATGAATCCTATACTTCCCATAACCGCAAAACCCATGGCGATGGCGCGACAGAGCTGCAGGTACTCTTGAGACTGTGTCAGCATGACACCAGGGCGAAAAAAGGTTGAGACTTACCTATTTTGCTGGGTTTGGTACATCGGTTCACGAACTGCAGTGTCAGCGGGCCGTATTATTCTCGACGAGTACCTCAGCAGCAAGCTCGACGCGTTTCCACCATAGACCAGCCTCCTCATACGCCCCTTACTAGCCTCCAACGCAAGGGCATGCGACAGTCCATAATTCCGCCTGACGCAGATCTCCTCTCCCGCAATTCGCGCCATCCCACGTCCAAAAGTCGTACCTGAGGCTCCGTGCCTCCTTCTGACCTGCCGCCAACCACCAGTCGAAAGTATTCCAGCCGTGGCCCTCCCATAGGGCGAGCAATTCGAAACGCGAACGCACCTGTGTGCCCTCCTTAATGAAATCCCTCGGCAGGTCCGCAAAGTCCTTCATTCTTTCGGCCATTTTCGCTGATGCTGATCGAGACGGCTAAGCGGGAATTTGAGGTGGTATAGATGGTAAAAGGTATGCAATGCTGAGCTGGCTGTATGTATAGCTTGATTGACATGGATGACTTGCTGGAAGGGGGTGGTGGCAGGTTTGGTTCCGGCCACATCCGTGCGTACTTTTTGGCAGAATTCCTCATTTTGGTGCATATGACCGATGCCCAGCCGATGCTGGGTGATGCATCGGAGAAAATGCATACATGATTAGGCCTTCACTCCGCTCCACATAGTGGCGATACCAAAGGTGAAATCCCTCCAGGCGCCGCCTCGCCCCTCCTTCATCTGACCCGTCTGGAATCCGGCCTCGCGCATCCTAAAAAGTCAGCCTGACCTTGGAGAGCCGCTTACATTGTGGCGAATTCAGCTTGGTTTGGAAATCTGGCTATGCTCTCGACAAGGTATTGATAAGAGTCCGCATCGCCCGCTAGGACCTTGCCCATCAAAGGCAAGATCTGGAACGACCATTGGCGGTAAACTCTGAGAGGTCAGCGAGATCCGACCATATTGACCTACTCTCCCAGAAGGGGATTTGACACCTTGCCGAATTCCAGTACCCCGATCTTGCCTCCTGGTTTCAAGACCCTGTACGCCTCGTTCAGCACAGCCAACAGATCCGTGCAGTTACGAATTCCAAATGAAATGGTATATAGGTCGATCGAGTTGTCGGCGATGTGTGATGGCAAACTCTGGGCATTGCCATGCGTAAAGGCAATCTGAGGAGCTGAACGAATGAGCTAAAAGTAGTGGTCACTCGGACCGAAGTAACTAGTGGTCACTCGGCCGAAGTAACTCACTGTTGTAATATAAAGTCTTGGCCACACGCTTTCTCCCCTCGTCCAGCATCTCCTTATTCAGATCCACAATCTCAACCTCCACATCCCGACTTGAGAACTTCTCCCTCGCACGGTCCAGTATTCGCAGTGCGATATCTCCCGTACCACCAGCTACATCCAAGCATTTGAACTTCGGGTTTGGTGGCCGAGCGACGGAATCGAGCGAGTGAGGGTGGTTGTGGAATGAAGGCGGTAAGCGGGGGAGCATGGATGTGACGAAGCTGTCCTTCCATAGTCGATGGACACCGAGGGACATGGAATCGTTCATCAGGTCATAGTTTGATGCCACGGATGAGAAGACACCTCCAACTGCATGGTCAGATCTAAACCCCCAATTATCGTTCACAGGTCAGGTTTGTCTCCGCAATCGTCAGACAGGTCAGATCTGTATAGACCCTCACAAGTAACTCACCTAGTGTCTCCTTTTCTTCTTCTGGAACATCACGAAACCCGAAGTGCGTCGTTCGGCCGGTGCTGGAACCTGTAGGGTTCGATGGTCCGGCATGATCGGGAGTAGGCGAGGGCGTCGATTGCGTCGAAGACGAGGCAAATCGAGGAGCCACCAAAGCACTC
This sequence comes from Dioszegia crocea, assembly GCA_001600615.1. NCBI lineage: Eukaryota > Fungi > Basidiomycota > Tremellomycetes > Tremellales > Bulleribasidiaceae > Dioszegia > Dioszegia crocea. The sequence continues at coordinate 1,535,280 of BCKK01000003.1, forward strand.
CTCACAGACCCCGTCCGAGCAGCTGCCAGCCTTGATACGATCGTTCTTGATGCCATGTTCAGTAGATGCGTGATAGTATAGCTGGTCAGGCTTCAAGCATGTATTTTGGAAGACGATGATCGGAAAAATCAATCCGGATTCCGGATAATTTCCTGCGGATAAATGTCGGAGTGATTTCGGATCAGCAGGCCAATCCACGCTCATTTCACCTTGGCTATATGTCGAAGCGGGTATGTCGAAGCGGAGCCAGTCCAGTATATAAGAGAGGCTGCAAGACCGCCTGCGACCGCCCACTCATCTACTACTCATAAACACTGAAGCGCACAATGCCCTCTCCCGCAGAGCACATTCTATCCGATCCCAAATTGGCCGATGTCCTTCCCTCCTCATTCGCATATGGCTGCGCGTCCGCCTCGCACCAGATTGAAGGCCACATCTCTGCGGAAGGCAAGGGTGTCAATGTCTGGGATGTGATTCTGAAGGATAAGAAGGGTGAAAATGGAGAAGACGCCTGCAATTCTTACGAGCAATGGCAGGAGGATGTGGATTTGTTGAAGCAGTATGGGTGCAACACTTACCGATTCTCCATCAGTTGGGCCAGAATCTTCCCTGATGGTACGTATTCTACCTACCTTGCTGGAGCTCGACACATGCCAGCCGAGCGGCGACAGGCGTTACCTCCGGGTCGGCGCGTGTGTGGCGGTTTAGCTTCTCGATTTTGAGTGGGCCTAAGCTGATTCCTCAGGCGACTGCACCAAAGCAGCCAACGAAGCTGGGCTGAAGTACTATTCAACCCTCATCGATGCGCTGCTTGAAGCCAACATCCAGCCCGCCATCACCATCTTCCACTGGGACCACCCGCAAGCTCTCGAAGATAAGTACGGCAGCTTCAGTGATGAGCGTATCATCGATGACTTTGTTGGATTATCAAAGGTGCTCTTTGAGCGCTTGGGGGACCGCTGCCGCTTCTGGATTACGATCAACGAACCACACATCTTCACCGCGTTCTCTAGCCTGACGTACATGAAGACTAGATGGGACAATGATTCATCCTACGGCAAGTGAGTCGTGTCCGAATTTCCGAATTAGTTCTATACTGACCGCTTCCTCAGGCTAGCTCGAACTTTGCTCCTGTGCCACGCAAAGACTGTCGACCTGTACCGTCGCAGATTCCAGGCCGAGCAGAAGGGCACAATCGGCATCACCTTTGTAAGCTCCTTCGCCTCGTCTAGTCTTCCCAGCTGATCAAACAGAACTGTGACTGGGCCGAACCTCTAGACGACTCGTCTGAGGCAAAAGAGGCAGCGCAGAACATCCGCCATCACGTTCTGAGCCTGGTACGTACTCTCCACGAGCTTGAAGCCCACCTCTGACGTCACAGTATGCCGATCCAATCTTCCTCGGCTCATGGCCCGAGTACATGAAGAAAGAGCAGGGCGAGGAAAATCTACAGTTCAGCGAAGAAGAGTGGAAGTTGGTTAAGGGTTCTTCGGAATTGTGAGCTTTCCCTGGTGTAGATCATGCCTTGTATTGAGAAAGGCGGCTGACAGACAGCTTCGGCCTGAATCACTACGGAACCTCCTACACGACCGGAAAGCGTCTCGATCGGTCCAAGGCGGATCCTTTCCGCGTAGGCTTCGGGCATTATGAGCAAGTGTACGAAAAGGACGGTAAGGTGATTGGGAACAAGGGACAGAACGGGCATCCATACGATGGTGAGCAGTAGTCTTCTACCCGCCCTCTGTCAACTCAGCTGATATTCAAGTACCATGGGGTTTCCGGAAATTGCTGCAGTACATTGCGGACCGATATACCCGCGCCGACAACCTCGCCATCTACATTACCGAGAACGGTTTCCCAATCCAGGACGAGGATCTCCTTACGCGCGAACAAGCAATCGACGATATTCAGCGTCAGACATACTATGCTGGATATCTCAGGCAGCTATTTGAGGCTAGTAGAGATGACGGGATCAACATTGGCGGATACATGGCCTGGTCTTTGCTAGAGTGAGCTCGGTCCCCTTCAATACCCCAGGCCGAACGCTGGTTGGAAACCCGCTAATCGATTAGCAATCTCGAATGGCACAATGGTTACAAGCCAAGGTTCGGGATCACAATCGTGGATCGACAAGATGGGTTCAAGCGATATCCGAAAGATTCAGCATTCATGCTGAGGGATATCTTCCAGCATGTGATGCAGAAAAACTAGGCTGTAGGGATATGTAAGGTGAAGAATTGGTATGCTGGAGTCAAATAGTATGCAGCAAAGATCTCAGCCAAGATACATTCCTGATGGCCTTAAAGCAGCATCGCAAATACAACGTTCTCGACTCCTGTTTCCGCATTGGCGTTCCATCATCTAGGAGCCAGCGCAGCAACCATATCCGCGTCCCTTCGTCGTCTTTCTGCACGTTGTTGTGCCTGTGCGGTAGGGGTGCTACCCAGAGCTCGAGCCGTCTTGGCGAGGATGACAGCCAGTCGATTTGGCCTGACGGCGGCGTAGTTGCCTTGTCTTATCGAGGGTTCGAGGTAAGCCGCGACAGCATCGGAGAGGACGATGTTCAAAGTCTGACGGTATTAGCTGAGATCGGCGGCAAGAACGTTCGCTGAGGTCCTCGCTTGATAACCAGACTCACCAATTTGATCTCGTCGAACACACGGTCCAAATCAGGTTTATCGAGGCGTTTGATTTCAGTCTCTATGAACGTCACGTCTGCCAAAACGCTCGACAGCGCGGCCTCATTAAGCTTTTGAACCTCTTTACCGCATAACGTAGCCTACCATTAGCCCATAGCCAATACGAGACTCACCATCAACCAAGTTTGAATGCTCTGCAGTGCACTAGCATAGGCGCGCGTCTTGACTTCCTCATTCAACCCGATCAACACCGAATCGACATACGCCGTCAAAAAGGTGATCATTTCAAACACGTACGTGCTCGGCTCGGTCGATGTGGATTGTGGCCGAGCCGGCGTCCAAGAGTATTCGGCAAGTTCAAAGAATGAGCTGAGTTTGGAAGAGATTACGGTGTTGATTTGAGATTCGGCCAGTGTTAAGGTGCGCTGGAAAGATTCTGTCGAGGATAGTTTGACTGGCCCGCCACGTTGGGATGCACTGGTCATCAGCGATGAACGTATCACGAGGTTAGACTTACCGTAGACCTGCTAGAACACCCTCGAGCTCATCGCATGCTGTAGCGAAATGCTCCAGATTCACTACGACTTGGGCGATTTGAGACAAGTTGTTCATCCCCTTCAGACGTTTCCCAATCTCAGACGCGACGTGGTCCGTCAACAGTCCGTCTAGAGACTAGATGATTGTTAGCTGCGGGCATCCCGTAGATGGATGGTACGTTAGCTCACCTTGCGTAGAACTTCGTCAATATCAAGATGATGTTGACTGGCGACACCATCTGTAAATTGGTAGAACTGATCGACGAAGTTTCGGATGTTGATGCAGCACATAGGGTAGGTTTGGGAGAATGGCATTGGTTGAGGGAAGCTTTGCCTATGCCTGTCAGCTGAATGTTCCCAAGAGGGCAGGTCCTCATCTAGCTTACATGGCCAGAGATTCTTTTTCGCCAAGCGCAAGCCAGCACACACCTGCTACTTGATCGAACTCCTCTGCATCATTCACCATCATGGGCTGATTGTCGTCATCCATAATGATCTACAACGTCAGCTGAATCCTCATCCCTCGAGATGTTCCGCTAAGCTCACTTGATCAAAGTCCACACTGAACTTGCGGCGCAGTAGATCCGAGTATCGCTCGAACAGAGTGATCAGCAGTCCATTTAGCTCAGTGACGTTATATCCGTAGTCCTGATCTATCAGCTAAGGTCGGTGATAATACATCGGGACATTAAAGCTCACCTCCAATGTCTGAACGAAAAGCAATACCTCTCTTTTTACATCCAAAAACACCTCGGCATCCTCGCATCCCTTTAGACCACCGCCTACGACCTCCACCATCCGCACGCACATCTCATCCCATAATTCGTCGACGTCATTCTGGCTCCTGAAATCAGGCATGACCCGCGCGACATGCGACTCAATGATGAAGAATCCGACGAGTTCTTGCATCAGGCTAGGGAGGGTAGTGGGGAGGGTATGGGGTGATGTGGATAGGCGAGAAGTCAGGATGAGGTTGAGTTGGGTCTGAAGGATCAGCATAGGTCGGGTGAGTCATGCTCAGGGCTATACGCACTTTTCGATCTCGCTGATAGTTGCGTTGTATTTCCGGCTTTGCATCTAGGGCCTCGTGTATGTGTACACATTGGAACAAGGGTCGGAAATCAATCTTGATCTCGTCGTTATTGAGCGCATCAACTGAGGTATAAGCTGCAATCTTCAAATCTACATGACGAGTACTAGAGGCTTTCAACTCACACCCTGATCTTTCGTTATACACCAGCTCCAGAGCCCCACCGACTCGCGCTAGCCGCACGCCGCCATCACGCTCCCGCTTAGCTCTCCACTTCTTTATCCGGTTGGTCATTTGCTCCTGAGCCAGCATGCCCACTTTAGCACTACTCTCTCTAACGTCAAAGAGCCAGGACTTCGTAGAAGCCGTCACGGCGTCTTTGATGGATAAACGGAGTGAAGGGAGGGATGATAGTAAATGGGAGTAGAAGGGCGTTTGGGATATCGAGGGTGGTGGGAGGTGTAGTAGATCTTCCAGAGACTGTGGTTCGGTCAGCTAAGCAACGACGAAGGGACGTGGCAGGCAACTCACTCGCAAGGCACCCCAATACTTTCCCTCTCTGATCATCTGTCCAACGCGATGGACCAGATCCAGGAGTCGCAAACATGTCTGCAGCGTTTCTATCGCGTCGTCCATATGTCTCGCGACCTTCTTCTGCTCCAGCAGTGCTCGCTTCTGTATTTCCATCAGTAAAGATACTCCTGAATGGAGGGAGAATGGTGCTAACCTTCTCACCCAGTGACCGCCCAACATCCCCCATCTGCCCATCTAGCTCCCCAATCCGCCGACGGAGATGCACCGTCCCTTGCCGAATCGTCAACAGCGTCTGGACGCTGGATACGAAGTCCTTCAAGACTCAGCTTTCACTCCATTGCACCATGATTGAGTCTGACAGCTCACCTCATAGTTCTCTTCGCAGATCTTCTCAATCTCCCGCTCTTTCTCCTCGACGAAAGTATCCAACGACCGGAGATACAGCTGCTCAGAATCGGTATCCTGGATGGACTTAATGAGCGGTGCAAGCGCTTCCAGATTCTCGGTATTTGAAGAAGATGGATCTATAGAGATCTAATTCATCAGCTAGTGTGACTCAAGAAGCAAGGGGTGTGGCATACCTGCTGCAGCTGAAGCTCGAGCTCAGCCGAGGTGAATGTCGGCCGTGCTTTCCGAATCATGCTCGACGGTACTCAGTCGGAATCGACCAGTATTTCTTCCAGATTTCGGGGCAGAGTATCTCGCAGATGAGAAGGCTGATATGCCCACTTGTCCGAGGTCTTCTGTTGAGGCGAATATGGGTGTATTCACGGTGGTATGGACACTAGCACTGTGATCCCCCCTCGTCAACCTTTGGTGCGTGCCTGAATTACACCGAAGCCCGTGCGCATTTCCGATCTCCGACGCGAGCCATGACTTTCGCGCCTTATGATCTTGCTTATGACTTTTGACCATATCTTGAGCCTTCTTGAGCCTTAGATACACCCTCAAGACAGCAAATACGGGCCCCGCTGTCTCTATTTGCGAAACAGCAGCCCAAATAATACAATGGCAGACGATTTCGTCCTGCTGGAATCGGCAGACGGTTACACATTCGTCGTCTCTCGAAAAATCGCCATGGCGAGCGGGACCATGAAGTCTATGCTGGAAGAAGGAGGTGAGCTTACTAATGATATAAACTTGAGTATAGCGCCCTTGCCTATGTGTCCAGGAGCTGATTCAAACAGCGGCCTTCGCTGAGTCCGAGTCGAACACTGTGAAACTCGCATATCGGTGAGATACATGCCTCTTGTCCCCTGTGTTGCGGACAGCGCTGATCTTCGCTACCAGAGGGGTCATACTGCAAAAAGTCATTGAGTATCTCGCCTTCAAAGTACAGTATGCGGATGTGACGACGGAGGAGATAACGGAGGATTTCACGGATCGGATAGATCCTTACATCGCCCTGGAGCTGTAAGTCCTCTTGGTCTGGGTCAATAGCAGTGCTGATTCTATAGTCTGACAGCGGCCGACTTCCTCGACGCATGACCCACTCGACTCCCTCACATCCAGTCACCGCAACCTGTATAATACCGCCACCGATGTATAATAACACCTCTCGCTGCGAATCTCTGGACTTCAAACTTCTTCTGGCTCGGCCTCGCACATGCCGTCTGCTGTGGACTCTCGCTATCGTCTCGTCCACCTCCTACCTCTTCTAAGCCATTATGGGCAACTTATGCTCCGAACGAGACGGAATGATCAGGACCCCGTTGCCGTTGCCCTTCAATGAAAGGCTTGGTGCAGATCTCGCTCCTTACCCTTATCCGTCTCTGCTGATGTTTGGCGAGTGCTTGTTGGGATGCTGGGCAGGTCTACCTGTCTCGGTAACGCCAATGAACGCGCATAGACGAGCACTTCTGAGATACCATCAGTTGTCAGTGAATAAGATACTCTGGCACAGTCATCAGGGGATCCTTGCTCTATTACAAGCACAGGGACAGTACAATCAGGCTCTCCTCTCTGATATTATCCTTCTCTCATCGGTGGTAAGTACATGGTGAGTATTAGGTCATCTATCGGGGCATCGCCCGCGGCACGCAGCTTGAGATGAGCGCTTGACTCGTGATAAGGTGTCAGTAAACGTTATGATCGCGAGGGCTGCCAGGAGTCCTGTGACACGTTGAGCACTGTTCAGTCTGCGCCGCCATAGCTCAGGCCCATGCTGGTCTGATATAATGAGACGGAATGCATCATGCAAGACGAGGAATGCTGTTCGACGGCCGGTTAATCAAATTGCCGAAAGGTTGTCTTTCGACCGAAAGGCTTCTTCAGCTCACTATCGTACGTTCATACCACCTACACGATGCGCGCCTATCAGATATCCAAGCTCGCCCACCCGTCCGAGATCAAGACGTACGTCCTGGCGCTGTTCTTTCAGTTGACGAAACGCTGATCAAGCCAGATCTGACAATGTCCCCGAACCAAAAGTCGCCAAGGGCAACATCCTTGTCGACGTCTACGCGACTGGTCTGAACTTCTTCGAGTATGTTGTTAAGATCTGCGATATCAAGGCCTCGGTGCTGATAATGCAGCATCCTACAAGCTCAGGGCAGATATCAGAGTATGTCTACAAGACTAGCTCTGGGGATAATAGCTGATGGATAGTGAAACCACCATTACCTTTCGTCCTCGGAGCGGAATTTGCCGGCGTGGTCAATGCCAGCTCTCCAACCCCGAAGGGGTGCAAATATAAGGCTGGAGGTGAGCTCCCGTTCTCTCCAAAACACTCGAGACTGAGCTTACGTTCTCAGATAGGGTATACGGCTTTGCCCAAGGGGCGTACGGAGAGCAGGTCTCTGTGAATCCCATGCTGCTCTGTCGCGTCCCAGATCATCTCAGCTTCGAGCAGGCGTCTGTTGTTGCCATGTGCGTTCTGCCTCGGTGTGAGGTGCAACTAGGCTGATTGAGCAGAACGTACCCGACCAGCTATGCGGGTATAGTAGACCGCGGACAGGCTAAAGCCGGTACGTCAATAAACTGACTCCGCCGTACTGAAAGCTGATCCAAACAGGTGATTGGGTTCTCGTTCATGCCGCAGCTGGAGGAGTCGGAATCGCGGCATGTCAGATAGCCAAGGGTATGTGACATGCCAATCCAAACTTTCAGCTCACACAGTGCACAGTCTCTTGCTGACGCCCAGCTCTCGGCTGCAAAGTCATCGGAACAGCCTCCACAACAGCCAAGCGCGAAATCTGCATGACCCGAGGTGGTGCCGACCATGCCGTAGACTATACCCAGCCCAACTGGCAGAAAGAAGTCATGGCGCTCACGGGGGGTGCGGGCGTCGACATCGTCTATGACCCAGTGGGCATGATCATCCCTTCTTTGAAGTGCGTAGCGTGGAATGCTAGATTGGTGGTGGTGGGCTTTGTCGCTGGGTCTATCGAGAAGGTACCCGCGAATTTGGCGTTGTTGAAGCAGGTATCGATAACGGGATTGGCATTTGGTCAAACATACCGTAAGTTCATGCAGCAACAGAGGGGCCAAGTGCTGATGAAGTATAGTGAAAGATCCCCCTGCGGCGTTCAAAGTCCAAAATGAGGTGTTCAAACTTCTTGATTCCAAGAAGGTGACGCCGGTTACTTTTGAGCCAGTCTATGAGGGCCTCAATGAGGTGTCGCGCGGATTGCAAGATCTGGAGGGGAGGAAGACTTGGGGGAAAGCGGTTGTGCGAGTGAGGGATAGTAAGGGCGGGGTCATTGGCGGAGGATCGGAGCAAGGGGTCAGGGCGAAATTGTAGTATCTATACGCGGAGTTTGGACGTGGAAAGTCACTGAGCCTTGCTTAGGATATCTGCAGCTAGTTTCAGATACTCGCGCGTGCTTACCCCTGGCCTGCTGTTTCCTAGGCTCACAAAGGGAGTGAGTGGTACGGCTCTTCCTTTGATGGACGTACGGCTTCGAGCCTCGGAGCCGTGCCCGTACGTGACCCCTCCTGATATGTACTCTACATTACACTTCGTTCACCAACAGCCGTTATCCTGGCTACTCGTATCCGTTCCACTGTCACAGCCTCCACAAGTTCGAACTCACTTCCACTATGTCTACCAATGACACCCAAACGGGCTCGAAAGAGATTCCCCGGACAACCAGCCCCCAAACCCTCGACTCCACGAGTGGCACAACCTCGTCATCAACAGCCGGAGGTCAACCTACAGAGCGTGCAGTCGGCGCGGCGCCTCAAATGAGAGAGGCAAGTCAAAGGCAAGATACTGCCAGATCGACAAGCTCAAACCACTCGTCGGTTTTCAGCAAAGCTCCTCAGTCCCGTCAGGACAGTGGGGCAGACTTTGACGGCTATGTGCCAGCGAACGAGGAGTGGGCTGCGCCTCAGTGAGTGGGAAGCGTATAGTACGTGTACTATCAGGTAGATTGAGGGGCGATGGGCGCTACACCTCATGAGGGCGGGGAGCAAGCGTGTGCGTATTAGGGGGCCGGGAGTATGCGGTTCGGCCTGAATCAATGCACGGTACATGCTGAGCTGTCAGACCTATCCGATGCGTGTTGTCGCATGAAGTATGATTAGCTCCGGTTGGGTATTGCGGTATGATGCTTGCTCAAAGACGCAAACAACCTCGGCCCAAGCTCCTGACCAATGCCGACGCCAGCTTGCTCCATACGTGCCTTTGAATCATGACATCGATATCGCCAGAAATGAGGGCTGCGTCGAACCATTCTAAGATGATGAGTACAGCAAAGAGGATCCGAAAGACAGTCAGATATGGCAAGGTAAGTGTTTCGTTTAGGATTAAGGCAGTGATGATCTCAGGCCACTATGTGTCCTCGGGGTCGATACGTCGTTTTTACACAAAGGGATGGCAGCCGGATCCGACTCCGCCATTGTTAGCTCCCGGAAGTCAGGATCATGACATGCTTAAGATTGTCAAGCATGTTCAATCGCGAGAGACAAAGGTCTACAAAGCGACTACGACGCTCCCTCGAGCAGCTCATCAATGAGCTCTATGTTTTCTTTAAGGGCTTTCCACTGGATCATCAGCATCGGTCATGATTGAATATGGTAAGGTGTAAAAGCGTACCTGATCCAGGTTCAAGCTGATACCTTTCTTTCCAGGCTTCATATCCCCACTAGCCTTATCTTTGTATGTCTAGTCGTGTCAGCTGATGCTTCTTGAGAGCTGGACTACAGCCCAGCACGAGGCAAACATACCTCCCGGATATCGATCAACATTGCCCCTTTGAACTCGTTGATAGTGACACGCTTATATTCGGACAACTGACCAATCAGCTGTTACTCTCTCTCGATCCAAGGGTCACGCCCAGACTAGCACTCACGTTCACACAAGGTCTCCCTTCAGCCGTTTCCTGTTTTGTGCCGATCTCAGCACCAGACTCTTTCGCCTTGGATTCAGGCTTGACTGTCGATTTCGATTTCTTCCCTTTCAGCTCCTCTCACTGTTTGGTATGCTAGATTTCACGGCTCACTTTACTGGTCTCCGCCTTAGGCTCAGACTTCCGCTTCTTGGAGGGCTTCACCTACACTGTCAGCTTCGACGCGTCGCCAATCTTCGAGCGGCACGGACGAAAGGTTGACTCACCACTTCTTCTTCAGATTCTTCAAGGAGCTCATCCTCATCTGGATCTTGGATTCTGGGCATCGCAACGGTGTTTCAAGGTGGATAGATGACAGTAGGCAAGATGTATAGATGGTTGGTGGACATCCTCCACATCGGGTCCGATCACCTTTCGGCTTCGGGCTTCGGCTTCGGATGTCCGAGCGGGCGTCATTAAGAGGCCCGTGCGTCAAATCGGTTTGCCGCAGAAGCAAAAGTTCGCCTTCAATCTTACATTCACCCTCTTGCCTATAGTCATCTACATCGCCTTCCCATCAGACATGGCGCACCGTCTGGCAGAGATATGAGCAGGCCCTGCAAAGTATAGCCACCGAAAAATTGATATAGCTCGTCAAAGTCGAAACGGCGGTAGCTGCGTGTAGGCTACGTCTGCCAGGGAAGCACAGCAGATATTCTTGGTGAGTTTCAGCTAGGAAGGCTTCGAGCTTCGTAGTTGTCGTACTGATACACAGTCAGCAATGTTGTCGAGGATACTCTTATGTGCTGTGGCCTCAGCGGCAGTCATCAGCGCTGCCCCACTTCAAGCGACATTCTCCTCCTGCGAGTCGAACTACAATGCCGCGGCAGGCATTAATCGGTTGAACGTGTCCAGCGTTTATGCAGATCTTGTACCTGGGTACAGGGCGGCGCAGCTGGGTCTTGCGGGAGAAGGGTCAGACGTATTGAGGGTGGACGTCTTTGGGACTGTTGGATCGACAGTAGTAGGGTTTGATGAATCAACAAATAAGCTTGGTGAGTTGTTTCGTTTATTGCCGACATCTTCGATATAGCTAACACCCGCAGCTACTCTATTCACGGACACCAGCATTGGCGGTATATCAGTCTATAAATCCGCATCTTGGGTTTGCAATTCGATCTTTCCCGCAACTCTTCCAACCCCCTACACACCCTTCAACACGACCTACTGTCCCTTACCTGCAGGACCCTTTGCCCTCAATCTCACTATACCTCTCTACCGATCATACGCCTTGACGACACTTTCGACCCAAGTACGGGTTGTCGACACTTCCATATCAGCCAACACGCTCTCTTGCGTCAATATCACCTTCACGCCCTATAATCACGACGGATGGTATTACCACCTGTTCCTGTGGCTGCCAGCGGCGCTTGTTGCTGGATTCTGGGCAACGAGCTGGGGAGCGAGATTTGCGGCGGGCTGGGTGGTGGGTAGTGGTGTTGCGGAATATGGAGTGAAGGATCAGCATGGAGAAATGAGGGGGAAAGAGCTGGATAAGGCGGGTAGAAGGGATGCGAGGATGCGGAAATGGGGAACGATGCTGGTTAGTGGTCTAAGCGGTGAACGGTTGAGCGTTAGCTCGGGATTGTTGAGGTTTGGTGAGTCAGCTGCGTAGTGCCTAGCTTCCGTATGGGATCAGAGTAAAAGCTGACACGGTAGTTACTCCTGGATTGAGGGACATCATGTATCACATACAGTTCTGCACGATGTTGGTCATGATTGCTGTGACTTGGCCTGGATTTGCCTGTAAGCTGAGCCGTCGGAGTCTTCCGTACCTAAAGCTGACATTGTAGATCCTATCGTGGCTAAGCTAGCTTGGGCAGATCTGGTATGGAGTAAGTTGACCATTCCTCTTCCCGATTACTTCCTAACCACCAGATTCAACAATCATTTCCGGTACTGCACCTCGAGTCAGCGCATACCCTACCAGCGCGACACTCCCCTCGGCCTTTTTCACCCAAATCTCAGACACCCTCTACCCCCTCTACCTCGACACAAACACCTTCAACCCTCTCCTCGACCTCGGCACATCCTCACCTGGCATCGAATCCTTCGCAGCTGCAGTAGGTCTCAGACCACAAGACCTATTCGGCACATGCCTCGTCATATTCTGCATTATCGCCGCTGCCATCATCATCATCTCGGTCCTGATTTGGGTAATCCACGCCACTACCGAGACGTTCTCATCGGATCGACGTCGGACACCGGCCACACCTGTAGCTGCCAAACGTCAGAGTTACGGTACAGGCAGTGCTAGTCCAGCTGCTAGTATAGCCGGCGATAAGCTGTACGATCCCAAATCCGGCACGACTTCCCCAGGTTGGGGAAACCAGCTTGATCAGCTCCCCATTACAACCTCTCAAGAGGGAGTCGGACGACCGGCCAGAGGCGGACCCACTAAATTCCGCCGAGCATGGTGGCGTTTCCGACCTAAAGGAGAAGCAGGGGCTTTCCACGCTGCGGCATTATACGGCAACTTACTCCGTCTCATCCTCATCTTTCACCTCCCCATTACGATCTTTAGCACCTACCAACTCGTACTCGGTTCGCGCGCCTCCATCGTTTCCCGAGTCTTTGCCGCTTTGGCCCTTGTGTTCATTTCAATCCTCATCCCCGCGGGGGTCATGTGGAAAGTGTACAAAACGCCAAGTGGGAAATTGTACGATGCCACACGAACCCTCTTGGCCATGGGCACAATGTACAATCACTACGTGATGGACAAGCAGCTCTTCCGGCTGTGTCCATTGTTGGCGAGTCTCGTGACGGGGATAGTTGTGGGTGCGGGCCAGGGAAGCGGGATTGCCCAAGCGGTGATCGTTGTGGTCGTGGAGTTGATTATGCTTGTTGCGCCGGCATTGTGGTATCCCTGGGGCGAGGGCGCTAGTATGGGTGCACCAAGTGTCTTCAAGGGGGTAGTCAGAGTGATTAGCGCTTTGCTAGTTATGCTTTTGAGTCCGGTCGTAAGTCTTTACCCTGCCGCCTGTTTCCAGCTAATATCCAGTTCTCAATGACTGAACTTGCCCGAGCTTGGATAGCCTACACCGTCCTCCTCCTCAACGCAATCGTTTTCCTCTTTTTCCTCTTCATGCTCCTGACGAAAATCGTCGAGGGCCTCATCCGCCTTTCTGGCGGTGTCCATTTCGACGAATCCACCCACCCGCTCGACGGTGGAATCTTTGCCGCTATAGCCGATCTCGACTGCCTAAATGGCGTAACAGGCGGGAAAGCGGCCGCTCGGAAACGGCGTAAAAGGGGATCGAGACAATTACAGCGGAATGTCTCTGCCCAGGGCAACGTGACGACTCAGCGGATGCTCGATAAGTATTCCCAGGGGATGAGGGAGCCGGCAAGTCCAGAATATGAGACTCCTGGGAAATACCCCAGTCCATATCCACGGATGAGCGAGGGTTACTTCCCAACGGTTCCGATGGGTATTCAACCGCCGCTTGGACCTCCTCCAGCGATGGAAAGGCATAGTTCCGATTCGAGGACTGAGGAATTGGCGGGCGGCGGGAATATTATGGATGCGTGGAGGACTCGATCGAATGAGGGTTATATCACTCCTGCGTCACCTTACGCTCCATCGATTGGGTCGGGTTATCTATATGCGTCAGGCTCGAGGTTATCTCCACCTGCGACTAGTGCCGGAAACGGTGGTCCCAGTCGGAGCTTCTCAGTCGTTAGGGGCGGACGGGCAGATATCGATAATCCCTATGATGTGCAGATGGGCTCTGACAATGGTCAAGTCAGAGGAGGAGGCGTCAATGAATTTGGCCGATCACTCTCCCCACCCGTCGTTCGCGTCAGTCACGCCACGATGCCCAGTCGACCCTTGCACCAACGCGAATATTCAAGTCCGGTGATTATTGAATCCCTCGATGCGGCCACGCCGGGCGTGTATGGTCCAGTATCACCGGGTGGGAATGGGATGTACTCTACGTATCCTACCAATGCCAACAAGCGACACTCGGGATCAGGCGGCATGGAGCCGGTCGAACTCGTCCCTCTCCGTCCGCCAGAAATGACCATTCCCAAACGTCGATCTTTGAATGATCTGAAGAATGAGGCGGAATCGGCCGCGTCGGAGGATGAGTCGGAATCGCCTAGGGGTAAAGGGAAAGGCAAAGAGAAGAGCGGGAAAAGAATGTGGTTTTCGCGTACTGCGACGGAAGACACGGAGGAATCGGATGATGAGCCCGGACCGAGTCGAAGGCGGGGTACGAGTCAGGGTAGTAAAGCCCAGATGGGCGTTATGGAGATGGGGTATGAAGGAGGGGAAGAAAAGAGAGGATGGAGGAAGAAGTTGGGTCTTGGGCGGAAAGTGCCTCAAGAGGAAGATGATGAGATGAGGGATGAGAATAAGGCGAGGAAGGACGCTTTAGCAAATGAGTCAGGGGCGTTGTTTGCGGGTGTGGAATCGCCAGTTAAGCAACGGCCGAAGGGTGTGCCGGCGTCAGCGAGATGGTCGAGGTCTAGTCAGGCTGTAGGGCCCGCCGGATCGGGATCAGGCGATGGCGGTGGAGGGAAGAAGGGATTTGTCGTCCATCGGAAACCCCAATCACCATCTACCAACCCTACACCCCTTTCACCGCCTTCATCTACTGGTAGACATCGCGCACCCCTCATTCCTCTCGGACCTATCCCCACTCCCGTTCGTCCTGGATCAGACGAAGAAGAAACTCAACCCCGAAGTTTCAGAGTTAAGCGTATGAATCGACCCACACCTACTCCTGTGCCTTCGCGAGGTGGCGAAATGCGCAGTCTGCCAGGAAGCACCAAGGCCAGTCCGCAGGGTTTGCAGGCTGGCACTATGGATAAGGTGGTTTATCCTCCTCCGCCCGCCTCAGGGAGGAAGTTTGAACCAGCGGGCGGTGCGGATAGTGAGGGTTCTGATGGTGGAGGAAAGAGGAGCTTCAGGGTAATTAGGCAGGCGCTGCCAGGTGCAGGGTCTAGAGGGCAATCTGCGAAGACTACGTCAGTCGGATCTGGCGTTGGGGCTGGGGCCGAGGCTGGCCCTGAGTCGGGAGTTGGGAGCGGAGAAGGGAGATCGTCTTTCGTTGTTCATCGCTTGACGGATCGAAATGTCTCATCTGGCGCGCAATCAACGACGGAAGAGGTTGATGTTGGAGGATATTCAGCGGATGCTTTCGTGCCTTATGGTTCTGCGCGATGAGTGTAAGCTCCGAGAGGGAGTTTGGGCAGGGGAGACCAGGTTGGGATGAAATCGACACGGGATGAGACCTGCTTGTTTGTGCTTTGGCGTTTCATATATTGTGTAGCGTTTATATACGATCGGATCGAGGATAACGTAGGATTAGAAGGGAGGAGGGCTATAATATAATTAGGTATTTAGACATCTGTATCACGATTGACTCCAGCTTGATGCGACCAATAGATATGAGTTCTCATGTTGCATAGTCTGTCTGTTTTCGTCAAATAGAGTTGGCATAATCACAAACACGCATCATTCCTCGCTTCCTACCCACATTCACACTCAGCACTCCCTGCTGTAAACAATCCCGTTCCATCCAACCACTAGTGAATGCTGTTGTCCTTGAATGAAGCGCGCTGAGTCCAGGCACTACAAAAGATCAGCTCCAGTCTCTTCAGATATTTGACTCAACACTCACTCCCAGTACTTGAATACGGCCGGGTCGAAAGCGTGACCGCCAGTCTTCTCCTGTAGCTTCTTGATGGCTACATCGGATTTAGATCCAGGCTCAGCCCCGGCATTAGTCACCATCCTAGCGAGCCAGGTGATGATGTGGACTATGAAGACTGTCAGCTGGGTTCCCTCGTAAATAAGCCTCCAAAAGAATCATGAGCAACTCACAGTCTGGTTCTCCGGGGTTGGCACCGCCTGCAAAAGGTCCCTCAGTCTTCTTGATTGCCTGAGTGATCACGCCCCTGATCACAATACCGGCCGAGTTCCACATTTCCTTCGTAGCCTTGTAGTGCGCCTGCTTGGCTGCGTCCTGGTCTCGTCAGCTGAGGATCTTGTGTTGGGGTGTGCAAGAATGAGCTGACATCAGGGTTACCAGTATAAAATTCCAAAAGCTGCTTGTTTCCGGCCTGCTTGTCGGTGAGGAACTTCTTGAACTCTGAAGGGGCGGAGGGGGCGTAGCTAAGCTATCAGCTTTGGCCCTGCAGCGCAGAATCAAACGGCCGAGGAGACCGCTTGTCCTGAGAACGCGCGGAGAGGACGCGCGGAGGCATCATTCGGATACGCTAAGAACTTACTGGTCCAAAGCCTTCTGTCTGCCCTCGAGGAACGCTTTGGGCATCCCGTTCTTCTTGGACTCGCGGTCTTCCTCTGAGATGGACATGAGTAGGGTTGCATTGGGGTCGTGGTTGGCACCGTGGACCTGGAAGTCAGTCAACACTATTGCCCGGATGGACCGAGACAAGCGTCCATAACTTACCTCTTCAATGATGCTGGTGCTGGTGTGTGCGGACACACGGGGAGGGTGAGGAGCCCGCCTCAAGATCTCACTGACGACTTCCTGCCTTCGTCAGCTGGGACAATGACTAATGACCAGGTCCGCAACATGCAGCTGAATGGTGAACACGTACAGTAGAATCAGTGTAGGTCTTGCCGTCGACGACAAGAGTGGGGACAGTGCCGTTAGGGTTGATCTTCAGGTACTCAGGGTCGAAGTTCTTGCCCTGGATTTTGAGCTTGGACCTTGTCGCGTGTGGGGAACAGAGGAAGCGTCCAGCTCACCTCGGCAAGAACAACAGAAACCCATTCGATCTGATCAGAAGGGATATCGGCCTCGGCAATGGCGATCTTGGGGACATTGGCCCAGCACGATCCGCCAAATTCGTAAATCTCTAAAGCGGGGCGTCAGCACGATTTGATGATGGAGCGCTGAGGAAGCGTTGTGGGAAGTCTGGAATAGGGTCCACTTACTCATCTTGGAGTCTGCCATTGTGTACTTTCTGTGGTGTCCGTGTATATCAAGGGGAAGAGGATGGAAAAGTTGATTGTTAGTGATGGGGTTGGGTAAGGAATGTTAGCAGTAACAGGGTGGAATGGGAGAAGCCGGGCTCCACCCAGATTCAGGCACGCGAACCGTGCGTCATACCTTCACGTGACATGTTCCAGTAGAGCTCGCGCTGTCAAGCTGAGGGTCAAGGCAAGACCTGGCAAGACGATGTTGGACTGTACTGTCGACCGAGCTTATCACGGTCCTCGCTCGGATAGAATATGGGGATACGGAACATCAAAGGATGGCTGCCCCAGAAAATTGAATATACGTGATGTGAAAGCAGACGCAAGTGGTCATATATTTACTAAGTCGGCGTGTACAACTGATCTATCTATGGTACAACTCAGCAAGGGCGACTTAGGAAGACCAGTCTGGACTACTGCGCGGCGTGAAGATCGGGCAGAAGTGGCTGTCTAGCCTCCCTCAAGCGCCTCCAACTACGCCTGGCTATTGCGCCACACCCTCCCATTCATCCACCACATAGGCATTCCCCCCCTTCCTCCTCATAACCTTCACATCCCTTTCTCTTTGTTTTGTCCGCCTCTTGGCCTCCCTCCCTAGTTCCGCCGAGTTACCCACTGGCGCCGAGCCAGGGACCGCCGCCCAAGCCGCTACCTCAAACTGGACCGCCTCATCTTCGAGCAATGTCGTTTGCGCTATTCGTCTTTGGGCGCGAGTGCGACGTACACCTCGGACGAACGAGCCGATCTGTAGTATCAGCATAGATTCATAAGCAAGGCGCGAGTCTGGAACTGCGCACCAGCCTGACTAGCGCCATACGGAATGCCGGTAGCGGACTTACTTTTGCAAACAGTATGATGGCCGTTATCCCCAAGACAATGATACCGGCCGCAATGGTGAAGCGGATGATCTTGCTCGTGCCAAAGCTGCTCGCGACATCTGAGGATGTGGGTGTGTCGGTGGGGGAAGGGTCAGACATGGGTTTGTCATGTCAAAGCGGAGGTGGTGGGTGGCAAACTTGGCCGCGGCCGGAATGATATCCGGGTTGTTCGGGGCTAATTTCAGGAATTGCCTCATACGGAATTCGGGGGTTAAGGGGGTCCATCAGGGAATGATGCGTGTGTCTCAGGGTCCAAGATCTCGGCAGCGTGGAAGTTACTGTAAAAAGTCTAGTCCGGACGGGTGGCTCGGGTGTGGGATGAGGTGAGCTGAAAGGAGGGTGGGGTGGATGTTGTGTGTTGTGTGTGTATCCTCCATCTACCCATCCTTTAGGTTATCTCTCAACCTAACTCTATCCAAGGCAACACCGCCCGCTAATACCCACATCGCATATCAACAAAAGGGCAGCATTCATAAGCCCACCCACTCTCATTCCCACACTTTTAGCTGCCGATACATACCACTTTGTCAGCACCGTCAGCCATTTGTCAAACTCAGACATAAAGGCACTACGGTTGCTTTGCCTACACTTTGACTCGAAAGGCACAGACTCAGCCTATATACGCCGGAGCCGAGATCGGCGCGACTCAACCTTGTCGCCATCATCAACAACAACAACCCTGAGGTGATCCCTTGCCCCATCTCCTCACCTACATGGCCTCCCACACCATGCCGCCACCTACCCAACCCCAACCCGTTAATCGGAACGGACGATCATCACTCGGGATGCAGGACTCGGTCGCCGGGCCCTCATCAATACGCATGGGCGCTTCGCCTATGGCTGGAATTAGCTTTACAAATGGTGGAGGCTTCTCGTTTGACAAGAGCGGCGGCAGGAGTGTCAGGCAGGGAAATGCAGCTGGAAGTTACGGCGCAAGATTCTATGGCGGAGGGTGAGTTTTAGGCCATATACATCGGTGGCGAGCTAACTGTACAGCTTTGATTCTCCCTCACATCCCTTTTCAACCAGCATCACAATGGACGGATCGTCCTTCAATACCTCCTCTGCAGCTTTCAATCTGCCCCCTCCCCTCTCCACATCCGCTTCGTTCCGAGGTGGCCGATCCTACGCCGCCGCCGCTAAAGGCGAGCGAGACCATCCCCTCCGTAGCCATCACACCGGCAATAACCCAGGCGCCCTATCCACGTCTTTCGCCAGCATGTCATTCCAACCCATGTCATTCTCGTTTGGCGCGGGATCATACTCCAAATCCCAAGTCCACTCGCTCATGGCGCGTGACTCGAGCGCAAATCGGGCGCGAACCGACGCGGAATTGACGCGCACATACGAATGTTGCGGAAATACACATCACGGCCTGCATGATTTGTTAGAGCACGTTGAGGATGCTCATCCATTCATGGATAGCGAGCCTGTACCCGGAGAAAGACCCACACCACATATAGGCTTCTCGCCACAGGTGTTGGCGATGGAGATGGATATGGACGTGGCGGAAGCCCCAAATTTAGGAACTATAGAGGAAAGGGGTTCAGGTGCTGGTTCACCTAGAGATTCAATGTCTCCTAAAACTGCACCTCCTATACCTACCTACCCTGTCCCAACCTCCGCATCATCGTCAAAACCTAGTACGCCAAACGAAGGCGCACCATCACCCGCCGCGTTACAAATCTCAGACATCCTTACGTCACCTTTTGCGAGTTATCTCGTTGGGTCCTCAAAACCCCCTACCCAACCCCCATCGGCAGCTAGCAATGCTTCGACATCATCCTCACCTCCAGAAGTCAACCTGACTACCCCCATGACATCCCAACAACCCTCTCCGGTCTTTGCCGTACCCAAAGTCGGTCCCACTCGCGGTTTCCTCGGTTCCACCTCTCGCCTCCCACAACAACGATTCGACCGAGCCTTTAATGAAGTCGTTGCTGGGTCACCTAAGAGTGCTGAATCGCAACTCCCCGGTGCGCCTAAACCTCCTAAATCGAACACCCCCACCGCTGTCGCTCCAGGCGTCCTCTTCGCCTCGGCAGTGGCAAATTTGGGTATTCCTACCACCCCACCTATACCCGGTCAAACCGTCGACTCTACTACCACTCAGACCACCGCACCAGGTGCGGCGCAAGATTCTACATTGGGAAATGTGGCGTCGGGGATCGCCGGATCGGGCTTTGGCGCAACAGAACCAACACCGAGCCCCTTTACAATTTCTAAGCCTTGGCGATGCCCCACAGTCGGTTGTAGCAAGGTCTACAAGCAGAGCAACGGATTGAAGTACCATCTACAGCGCGGTATATGCGACAAATCTGTAACGATTGCGGTCGATAACGGGCTCACACTCGAGGAAGCAGAGGAAAAAAGTCGCCCTTTCGTATGTGCCGTCGGGGCGGGCTGTACCAAGAGGTATCGGCAGTTGAATGGCCTTAAAGTGAGTTCCCCCGCTTCTCCTGCTTTCTACGACCCCGGCGTGGTGATCACAGAGTCAAAACTCCGACTTTTGGTTGAGGAAGATGATCTTGAGTCGGGATGATGTCTGGTGTCATACTGAGACATGTTTCTAGGCCTGAGCTGATCCCTTTTTAGTATCACTACCTCAACAGCGCAGAGCACGGGCAGTACGGCTTGCGTCTGCTTCAACTTGGGACACATCCAACACCAGCCTCCACAGCCTCAGGGAGCAATTCTACCCCAAATACGACCCCTTCCGCCCCCAAACCCACCCCGACTGCATCTACCTCTACCCCCACCGCCTCTTCATCTACTCCTACCCCCACAAATCCCAGCCTGAGCGCCATCAGGCGACCTATCCCCACTTCCACATCGACAAATGCCACCGCGACCTCCTCAGCCGCCACTGCGTCAACTGCTTCTCGACCTTACCACATTCCTTCCCAGATCGGGGCCACTCGTCCTCGGATGGGCGTCTTCCCTACCACTGGACCAGCGCACGGTCGGGCTCCAGCTCCAGGAAGTGGGATAGGCGGATTAGCCGGTATTGGGCGTGCAGGAGTGCCCGTTAGGCCGTCTGTACATTCTGCTACGGGCGGTGCTGGCGCTGGCGGAATGCAGGGTCAAAAACCTCCACCGGCACAATTACCGCCTATACAACGAGGGAGGGATGCGGTGTTGTTTGCGATGGATCTGTAAGGGTGGTGCTGGCGGTTGTTGGTTGTTGGTTGTCATGTCTGAACTGTATCATATTTTTATTTCTTCACTTATTATCCCCCCTCATTCCCCCTCCACCCAGTTCAAAAACTCATACCGCTTCGGTATCACATCACAGTTGTATCTATGGTCTTAGCCCTCACTACCCTTACCCCACATCACACCTCGAATTTTCGTCTGATATCTTCCTCCCACCCCCCCTCTTTACGTAGCTTGGCTTGCGCGGTCCGGAGAGGCTGTTGCCATTGTTGTAACCTCTCCTTTCGGTATTGCGCCGTAATAGTATTATGTCTTTGGTGATGACTTGATACATATATGCATTGATATAGATTTCCAATTCCTGTACCTCCAACACATTGGGCTTCCGAACTCGAGCAGGATTTGATATACAATAGGGGTCCCTAGCAGTCAGCATCGCTTTCCCAACTGATATAATACTCACAATCGGGCCTGTTTCACCAAACTGTGGAATGCCTTATTGTACTCATTATTCCTGAAATTTACATTGCGTTGGATGCAGGATGCAGCACCAAGCGGGGCAAGATACAGAGCGAGGACCCGCGGGTCTTGCGTATAACTGTGGAATACGAATTGGACAGAGAGCTCTCGAAAGTTTGCAAAACCTGGCAGAGGGGGTTTGAGTTCCGCGATTGTTGACATGGCCGTGCCCTCCTCTGGGTGCTCCCAAGGGGTGCGACCGAGTTGGAATTTGATATCGAGGACCTACAATTGAGGCAGCGCTGAATCCAGGATTAACATGACTGCCCGTAGGTCCGATACGCGACGCAGAACGGGAGCGTGAAACTCCAGTTTGCGCAGACCGGGCCCGAGTAGTGTTGTCACTTCTCGGAACCGGGCGAAGGACAGAGGGGTCAGGTCGAAAGGGAAGACAAATTGGGACCAAGGCTCGCACCCGTGGAACTTCCGCTGCGTGATTGTCGCAATTTTGTTCACGAGGACGTCTCCCTCCATTTTCGAGTAGTCTTGGAAATCACTCGCTGCGATCCGGCGGTCAAGCTCAGGGTTCTGATGGAGGTACCGTCCCCACAGTTCATGGCTTTCATTGGCATCGGCCAGATCCCGAAGCGTGGGATCGTAAGATATGGTTTTGATACGGAGTGTGTGATGAAAGTTTATACCGTCGTGAGACGGTATAGGAGGCAAGGTGGGCCCGGTCGTTTTGGGGAAGAGCATGCTATGGACTGGGAGGTCGACTGTAATGTGAAGGTCGACCGAGATGTTCCCGTCGCGCAATCGGACGACATAAGCATCATCCAATTCGCCAGTAGGGAATTCGTTGAGGATAGTGTTGAGTCGTGGGAAGATGCCTTGCCAGCTGTTGATGTCGTTGAGCAGCCTCTGGGGATCGAGTAAGACACGGGGAGGAGGGAGCTTGAAAGCCTTGCGGCAGATTTCGGAAAGTGGGCATATCTCGAGGATCTGGACCGCTCCGCAGTACAGAGGGGATCGTGGCTATTCCATCAGCACATTCGCGACGAGTAAAGCACAGAGCACCAGACTTGGTGGTCCACTCACGTTCTTACGCGTGAATTTCTTCAGGTTTGCGATATTAATCGACTTGAGGACGATATCCACAATGCTCGATACCCCATTCGTCTCAAGCGCCATCATCCCAGAAAACGTCCGCCTATCCAAGAGGGTGAGTATCATATGCCTGATATCGAGTGTTTCCCACACTTTTTCGGGCGGCAGTGCGGCCGACGACTGGCTCGTCGGCTGCAATAGCAGGCTTGCCTCGACGCGTAAATTTTCGCGATTGGGCTGGGATTGTAGGAGATGAGGGCAGAGCTGCCGCTGATTTGGGCTGAGCGGCATGTCTGGCCGAAGTTCGTCGGGGAGGCATGACGAGTAGTAGGCGCAAGTATCCGCCGGGGATAGTTGACAGAGGATGAGATATTGGGTGAGTGAATCTTAACATCGGAATTCGGACGGATCGAAAATTGAAAGAGTCGCGCACGCGCAGTCACATATCATAATTCGTACACCCCTACCATAGCCCCGCCGTAGCATATATGCAGCCAGGCCTAAACTGTAAACATATCCAGAATAAGAATTGACTCAGAAACGAACTCCAGCGGAGCTTCCGAAGCTGACTCTGTCTCGCCCGACAGCTTTTGTTTCGTCGTGAGGTGTTCCTTTGCTATTTGAGCTGTGTGGTCGGGATTGTCCATTCTGCCAGATGTGAGACGTTATGATAGGTGTCAAGAGATGTCAAGAGATGATTGAACAGCAATTTTCTCACCGCTAGGGTCAAAGCGATCAAAGTTTGGGGCGCACACACGCACACACCTTTCGCTTCGCAACGATCGCATAGGCCCATCTTCGACCCTTTCACGAAATACTCGACCCGATACCCAACTGACGCTCACAAAGAGTGGGCCACGAGTCCCGAGACTGGCGAAAGCGATTCCGAATACGTCAATCGAGCATCATGTTCAACTTTCATGGTAGAGTACCCAGTATGTATACCTCCCCATTCATGCCCGACCGAGCCTCCTTTGAACGCGCCTACAGATTCAGGCACGGCGCGGCACGTGGCATTCCGGCGGAAACGGCTTTGGGTCAAATTTTCACCAGACGAGTCTCAGATTTGCATCACTTTCAGTACATGCCACACCCGAAAAAATACACCTATCCATCTATAAGTTTACACCTCCAGGTGACAGCCGATAGTAAGCGGAGTTATTCTATCGACTAGTCATGTCAAATCATCACCCACAAACTCTGGCCCTTCTCGTCTCGGCCGCCCTCAATTCCACCCCACCGGGCACTCCGCCTGGCAGTGTGAAGGGGCGGAGCGAACCTCCACCAGACGATAGGACGACGCAGAGCGGTAGTACACCTTCGGCAGCGGCTCCAACACCGACAGAGACATACCCCGTGTCTAATGCGCAGACGGGCCAGTCATCCACCTCGAAGCCCAAGACAAAGCCTAGATCCTCTTCGTCCGCTTCCCAAAACCCAAAGGCTTTCACCTGCACCAATATAGGTTGCAACAAACAGTACAAGCAATACAATGGGTTGAAGTATCACCAATCTAAAGGGTAAATTTGGACAAAATAGAAAGAGAAAAATAGGACCGAAACGCGATTGGGGCCTAGGGTGACCGATAGGTGTGATGGTGTCAGTGGGGACTCAAATGGGGGAAGGGGCACCGGGATCTAACACTGGGAGCTGTCGGGTCAAGCGAATAGAGCTGATAGTCCAGACAATGTGACTTCACAGTCCGAGACGCCCATTTCCTGGGACTCACAGCTCAGGAGGTGGAAGACTCGCGGAGGCCGCACGTTTGCATAGGTGGGGATGGATGTACTAAGCGGTATCGGCAGAGAAATGGCTTGAAGGTGCGTAGTGTTCTCTCCATACCCTCTTCAACATCCCTGGCTATCTCCTTCATGACCACAAGACCAAGGGTTCCAAATTTTGGTCGAGATCGATGATTCTTCGAAACATTTGATGATCTGAGCTAATCTCTTTTGCAGTATCACTACCTACACTCCGGTCTACACGGAAAACAAGGCCTGGAGATGCTCCGAGACGGAACACATCCTACGCCAATGGATCTACCTCCGGACGCCCTCAGCCCGATTTCCCCATAGTCCCACCTCGCTCTACCCCCTCATTTCCCCTCCCACTTCCCTTCCCGCCCTACCACCCTATTACGCTACCCTGTCCGCCCTACCACATACTTCCGCTTCGC
Organism: Dioszegia crocea; assembly: GCA_001600615.1. Classification (NCBI taxonomy): domain Eukaryota; kingdom Fungi; phylum Basidiomycota; class Tremellomycetes; order Tremellales; family Bulleribasidiaceae; genus Dioszegia; species Dioszegia crocea. The sequence goes on from BCKK01000003.1 coordinate 1,560,080, forward strand.
CGTCACACCAAGACCACCTCGACCAGGTCCAATATCGCCCCTTTCGACTGGGGGCAGGCGACATCACCCAAGATCCGGCGCAAGGCTGGCTGTCGGTGTCATCAGCCGATGAGGGCGTATGACCTCGGCCCAGGCGGCTGCTAGAGTGGGGAGGAGCATTTTGGAAGCTAGTGACTCCAGGCGAAAGAAGGATGACAGGGGAGAGGGGTGATGGAGGTGTATCTTTAGTAGATTAGTTAGATGTCTGTTGTCATAGCTATAGACCATAGATCAGAATTGTACATAGATAGATTGTATATCGCATGTTCAACTTAACGCTCTACACTTCCTATCAGCCTAAGCAGGATCCCCGGACTTAGCTTGGCCAGCCGTCAAGCTCAAGGCAAGACAGACATGTCATACATTAGGTCCAGATGCCTTGTAGGTTCCGGGGGATCTTTGCCGGCCTCGGCGTCGGCCGGATCTCTCACCGAAAGGCACCCAGGAGACAACAAGCTATGTACCATCTCATATCTAATCTAGCCATCTCCAATGTCCAGCGATCAGGATATAGCCATGCTCTCTGTCGTCCCTTCTCCTCAGCCCACGCTGAGGGGTGATGAGCCCATTGGTAAAGCGGAGCAGGCACCCGGACCTCGACTCGAAGACTTACCTCCGGAAGTTATGGTCTTGGTGTTCCATACCTTGGGTATGACGGATCGGATGTCTCTGTTAAGGGTACGTCTATCTCAAATACTGCAGACTATACTCTCTGAAGTATGGAGTCAGTCCAAGATATATGGAATTGACACTTGCAGACCTCCAAAACTCTCCAAGGGATATACAACGAGTCCTCGACACTGCAATACGACCTCGCACTCCGCACTGCGGGCTATCTTGACGTACCATTCGAATACCCCGAAGTCACTGAAGACCTCCCCGAGCCAGAGTCCATCGCAATCGCGCCGAGCGCCAATCCCGCAAATGACCAAGAACGTGGTCGTGGTCGAGCATCCGCACGATCTGGCGATTCCAACGTCCCGGCCCATCCCTCCATTACATTCCCATTCCGCTTTGACCCGCCACTTTCCGAACGGGTCCATCGACCCTCGAAACGACCGTTGGGTGCAGCTGAGAAGGCGACTCTGCTTATTGAGAGAGAAAAGCGATGGGGGAAGTTAAAGGAAGTTGAGGAACGGCGATTTCAAATCAAGGGTCCGGCGGGTGTCTATGAATTGCAAGAGGGGATCTTTCTGATGTGCGATTCGTATGCTGAGTCCGATGATCGTCGGGTGAGTCTATTACTGCCGAAGCGGATTTGGTTGACCTTTAGCCAACGGTAGTTCGGCTTGTACCCCTCCCTTCCGCCCAAGATCCCGATCTTGATAACCCGCCTATCCCACTAAAGTCCGCCCGGCTCCCTTTCGCCATTGCCGATGTGACTATGGACCCCACCCAAGATCTCATCGTCGTGAGCGAGTACCGGTAAGTCTACTGTTCTGCAATGAGAATCACCCTAATGGCCAGTCCTGCATCTTCCAATCCCGCTCAAACCCATGGTCCCACACACCGATACCACCTTTTGACCCTTTCGTCATTCGCGCCGCACCCTCTGGCCTCACTCTCTATCCTTGACTTCCCACCTTATCTCCATCCCATCATGTCCAGCCGACAACTCTTGCAAGTCATGGGTGATGTCCTAGTAATCCTCGTCAGCCGATTCATTGCCGCCTGGCCTATCGCAGGTGTTCTGATGGGTATGCCACTAGTCAGCAGTGGGAACGAAGAGGAAGTCGTTTGTTGGAATTGGAAAACGGGTCGAGTCTTATCTGTGAGTTAGACCCTATGGCTAATTCTGATATTTAGCGCGCCGCCTTACCCGAAAATGGCTGGTTCGCCTCATTAACCGTTCTCACACCTACAACATTTATGGTCACTTCCACCTCCAACGTTTCTCAACTTATGGACAGCGAGCACCGGGGCGCGACGACCGCATCAATGTTCCCACCCGTCATTCAAATATACAGCTTTGCTCCTGATCCATCTGTATCCATAAACCCTTCCCAACCGCTCATTTCTGAGTTCCACGACGATACAACTCCACGACCTATCCTCCTGACGCAATTGGAATTACCACGCTTTGCACCCGGAGCGAGCGTTGCGACATTTGACGTCAGACCCGATCCAGCCTTCCCGCCTAGAGTTCCGGGCGCGAATGGAGAGTCGTCAGTACCTAGGATAGGGGGTAGTAAGCCCTTCACCCAAGATCCGAGTAAGGGTGTACTGGTCTTTGATTTACAGGTTACGGAGCCTGCGGAAGGACCCGAGGGTGTGGAGAATAATGAGGTGGTGCAATATGAGATGTTTGTGCTGCGGGATTTGTTTGTGGATTTGGCACAGAGGGGCGAGGAGAGGCTGAGCGTTGCGAGGGAAGAAGGGGGTCAAGATGGATTTGAGCGGTCTAAAGTTGAGGAAACCATAAGGTGGGAGGATTGGGGAAGGGACGGGGCAAGGTTGATGAATGCCTCTATGGCTCGTCGGTCCTGGGTGAGTCTTTTCTCGCCATCTTTGTCTACCACCAAACTTCATCTATGATGCCTGGCCTCGCACGAGGCGTATCTCTGCTCATTACCCCTATTCAGCATCTTTACAATACTCTGTTCTCCGACCCTAAATAAAATAATGCTAATTTCAGGTATGCTCCTGCTCCGGCTACCGCTTCATCTCCCTCATTCCTTCTGACGACCTCCCCACCGTCACAACCGAGCTGAACGACCCGATGAATGACCCTCCGCGCCGATCCGACCTTCGACTTATGGATTTCTCGCCTTACTCTGTCCGCCGCCAACAGGGCCTCTCCAAACCTACCAGTGCACTCTGGGATAAACTCCAAGACGTCCCTACATCTTCCGCCCCTGTCCCCCTTTCCGACACCGACATCCGTTCCCTCCTCACTGACATGGGATCATGGCAGGAATCGCTCGATGATCCCTCTTCCTCAACCGAGCGAGAACGTGTTTTCGAAAGGACCAGACGGCAGTATGAAAAGATGTTCCACGCCGAGTCTGCTCGGGCGGAGAGGAAACAGTCCGATCGGGCAGATAGGGAGCGTGGGCGAGGCCGAGCAGGCGGGACAAGATCAGATAGCGCCAGTCAAAGTCGGAGTCGGAGTCGAAGTCAACATATCCACGGTCGACATCATCCGCCTAGCGGTAGTCATAGTCGGACACGACACCATTATTCGCCTTCCCCAGGTCCTGCTCCGTCCCTCTTTGCACCGGAGGGCAGTGGGAGTTTGCGGGAAAGGCGGAGTAGATCTCGAACTCCCCGCTCAGTCTCACCCTCTGCCATCTTCCGCCGGGCGTCGCAGCCTATTAATATGGCAGGACCGATCGAGACGCTCGAAGGGGAGGATGATATTATGGAGGATGAAGAGGATGAGGATTATGAAGTTAGGGTGGTCTTGGCTCCGACGGTGTTGGAAAGGCGGAAGGTGTGGCGGGATGATGTGATTTCGGGTTTACCGTTCAAGGAGGTTTGGAGACGGAAGGAAATGAGGGCGAATGGGGTCATGATTGATGATCAGAGAGTGATTGTTGTTTGTGTGAGTTTACGTCCTCTGGTCTTTGCCTGCGATGATGGAGGTGCTGGAGATGATCGCTGACATCTATAGACGGAAGGAAGAAGGGACAGGCAGGATTGGGATAACGTCCGGCAGTCCATGACGGTGCTGTGCATGTAGTGGAAGGCGGAGGGGTGTCGGCTTGGAAGAGGGGCATGCAAAGTATGAATTGCTTCTCACTGGTATCTTGTGCCTGATGCGCATACATTCACCAGCAGATATTGAGAGACTCAAACCTCTTTGTAGATTAATGCTAGCTCAGAGTGGGGGGCTAGAGACCAAGGCCCTGCCCCTGAGTCCCGGCGTGCAGCGCGGTGGTCGCCCGATGGTACCACTGCGTCACGCTGTCCACCTCATCTTTGGGGGTACCACTTCCACTGTCCGATATCGACACCTACGGCGTTGTTCCCGCGTACCCTAGGCTGACTATGATTGAGCCGCTCTCCGTGTATTTCCTTCACGCTAGTCAGAAATGAGTGGCGCCACTCTCAGCGGGTCTGAGCTTGGACACATTCCGAAGCAAAGCGGCCGATATCACCTGGCGCCACTTTGAGCTTGGACCGAGGAAGGGGGCTGCCCGAGGGTCGTACAACAGGTTTAGCTATACATGTCACAGGGCTCGGCCGTGATCTATTAGTCTATGACGCCTTCTCTGCATCTGCCGCCGCCGTTTCTTGCCCATTCGCAGGTTTCGCATTCTTCTGTAACCACTCTTCCGACTCCCAAACTAGATCATCAGCTCAAATGTCCCCATCGCCCTTAACAACACAACTTACCAGCTCTGTCGAAACCCTTTCCTGCTCCCCCCTCACCACCACCAGCCTTCTGGAACCGATCTGGCTGGGCCAAACTACACTTCAAAAACCTTCCCCGTCCTTGATATCCCGGCAATTCATTTAGGTCGTAGTTGTCGATAGCTTCTTGTGCATCGGCAGCATTTGAGAATGTCAGAAATGCGAATCCTCGATGTTTTGATGCTGCATATTAGTCTTGCTTTGTCTTTGCTAGTAGAGTTGGCATACGCTCATTCGCTTCGGCCGGTAGTGATATTTCTAGGATGTCGCCTGTTGGGTCAGATAAAGTAATGGAGGGCATAGGATGGACGTGTAGGAAATGGACATACCGAACGTCACAAAGGCATCAAGAAGCTGTTGTTCATTCACTTCGGGTGAAAGTCCCGCTACGTAAACTGTAGATTTCTTCGACGAGCCTGCTCCTGATGGTTGTGAGTCCATGTTGCTGTGATATGTGGAGAAGTATAGGTTGAGAGTCTACAGGAGGGCAGCTTGCAGACTGATCTTGGCTGAGCGAATTCAAGCTGAGCTGGCTAGTCGGCGATCGCCGCTGGGTGATATTACGTTGTCAATGGGGCCCCAGATTTGCGTCAACAGGCCAAAATGATCACTAGATGTCCTTTTGGCATGCTTGACACCCACATCTTATAGCCAGGCTGCGTACAAGACACTCTAAGACGGCACGGAGGCTCCACTGTGGATCGGAAAGAGGTGACCTCAAAGATGCTCATTGACTGACCCGCAAACGCCCGCCAAGCAGCTGAGCAACAAGGTTAGCCGCCGGCGCGATAACAGAATGCAGGAGGAGGGATGGCGTTCAGGTGTGTGTGTGCTTGTGTGTTGACCCCTTATCGACTCCGCCTCAACCGCCCCGCCCGAAACCCTACCTAATCTTTATCCGAAATCAACGGATCAGCCGAAATCCGCTAAATCCGCGATCGGAGCTCGCTCGGGGTCAAAGGGAGGGGATGCAAGGCGCAGGGACGGCGTTTCAGCCTATGTCCCTCCTTTCGGGCGGTATCTGCATCGCTTCACAGACGCTTCGATCGACTCTGTCCGGACCGCCACACTGGTCCTTGCCGGAAGTCTGCAGCTGGGAGAGGCGGATGAGAGAGTGAGAGTGGAAGAGCGCTGAAGCTCGGCGCTCAGCGCTCAGCCTAACCCTACGCGTCTTCAAGCCACCTTCACGACGCCAACCGAGGTGCCTGAGCCGCCCGGTACACACACGAAAGGATGCAGATTGGATCGAAAGGAGGGTGTGTCACTTGGATCGGGAACCAAAGGAGCGGAAGCAGGCGAGAGCGAATTAGCGCAGGTCCCAAGGGGGAAGAGTGTGAGAGGTTGGGCTGAGGCTGTGTGGATTGTTGGAAGGGTAGATAAGGTGAGCAATCGATCAGGTCAGAGCACGAATAGCAAGCACTGACTTGTGCTAGGAAGCCTGTAGAAAATCCATACAAAAGCGATCATTTATCCCCCATCAACGTACATCATCGCAGCGGTGATCTCGGGAAAAGAGGCGAAATTTGCAAGGTGCGTGATGTGTCCTCTCCCCCTTTCCTCCCCCCGTGATGTTGACCCACGCTTCCGCGCCTCTCACATGACCCCCCTTCCACTGTCGAAGCTTCTACATTCTAGACTATAAGACTGACACCCTCAGTCACTGTCATTACGCTTTCCCCATCACACTCGATACAATTGGATGTTTGGCCGACTCCAACCCACATCCAGCATCCAGCCCATTGATCACGGCTCTTCTCGGAATATAGACGATAGCACCGTTACCCCTACCCCCTCGACCAACCTCACATCCCCTCCCCCTTCCCCCTTCAGAAGCAGTAGCCTCGCTCAGCCCACTGGCGCTCTTCATCCAGCCACTCTTACCCCAATCTCTACCGCCCTACCCAACCATTCAGCCCGAATACCATACCCTCAGCCGAGCAATGGCCATCGTCATATCCTTCCAAAGCCCGTTCTTCCGACTGGCGGGACAATCACCCGTCCACCCACCGCCCGTCTATCCAATTCGGCTGGTCTGCAAGGGCTAGCCGACGCTGCGATGATGAAGGAGGCGCAGACGGGGGAATCACTGGCGGATAGGAGACTCCCTCCTCCTCGTAGTTCCAGGCCGGCTTACGCTAGCCATGGGAGATTTTGGGATGAACAACTATCGCAATCAAGGGGGAGACCTATCGTGAGTCTGCCTGCTCTTCCTAGCTGTCCCGAGCAAGAGTTTGAAAGTGGAAGAAAGCTGAGACCGTCAGCCACCAACCACCGCCACACCCCGCCCACCCTCACATCAGCCATCATCTACCCACGCGCACTCACCTGCACCCTCTTCTCCCAATCCCTCGCGCGTCGCACCGCCCATACGGCCCATCCCCCCTCCCTCGTCAGCCACACCTACCACCTCGATCGCCATCCCTTTACTGCCCAAACTCCCCGTCGGCCCCAGACCCTTCGCTCGACCCAAATTTAAAACCCCTCATCCCCTCGCCGATATCGACCTCGACAGGGAGTACAATCCACCCACAGTCGACGAGTGGGAACAGCGGGCCTTGAAAGTCCTAACACTCCCGCCTATACCCGCATCTTGGTATCCTCCAGCTCAACAGGCAGCTATGGCCGCTGCAGCTCTACAGCGCAACTCGGTCCCATCCCCAGCTCCAGGCACTACTCGCTCGACCTCGTCTGAAGGGTGTCGACCGCCCAATCCAACTCCGCCAACGACCGCTATTTCCCCCAAATCCAATTTCCCCCTCGCCCCCGCCCCCATTCCCTTCGATAGCCCAATTGCCAATCCACCCTCACCCGCATCACCCATATCTGCCATCAGCAACCCAAATTCAGCCACTGGCAAAGCTCCCCGGGCCAAACGAGGCGGAGACCGTCGGCCGCGCGCCACACCCCACTCCTCCGTCTGGGCAGAGGCCGTGACCCAGCTTGCGCCGCATGACGAGACGGGTCGTCGGATCCATCCACCTCCAGACGGCTCAATCCCACCTCCACCCAACAGCAGCTCGAGGTCGGACCGGGAGATGTCGGAGAAGAGCGCGAGCGATGCTCCGCCCAGGAAATCGACTTCCGATCCTGGATATCTGGCGGATCAATCTCGGTCTCTGGCGTTTGAGGCGCACTCGACACACCGCCGAGCGTCGCTGAGGGTGCAACGTCAGCCTGGGAGGGAGGATAGGCGGGACTCGGACTCGGTCGCTTCGTCTAGGTCTTCTCGGTCGGAGGATGGACGGGATTCAGGGGAGGCGCGAACATTACAGGGGCCAACAGTCGTGAGTTTAGCTTCTAGCTCGGGTCGAGTCTTGCTAAGACCATAGGCGAGATCAGTCCACGACGCGGTCTTACAGCTCAATGTCCAGCTTCAGCTTCAGGGTCAGACGGACAGGGCAGGATATAGGGACTCTCTGGCGGAGAAGGATCAGCGTATCAAGGAGCTAGAGACCGCACTTGCCATAGCGACAGAAGCCTGAATCCTCTACACAACTCAGCAACTACCTGCAGACTCATAATATCAATGGCAATCGAAACATACAGCAGCGGGCAATACAAAGAACACTTCTAAACTACGTCCCTTCCCTCACTACTATCGAGCCTGACACATCCCGCATCCCCAAGTTACGCCAAATCTTATCTCACTCCCCAACGTCTTCTTCCGGGGCGAGTGGGAGGGGAACAGTACTGGATAATCAGTAATGCTTCAAACGGAGACAATGAGATAGTAAGAACTTACAACTTGAGTTTAGCTGCCCGATTATGAAATTTGTTGGCTGCCTTTACGTTGTCGAGGCTGGTGTCCTGGAACACGCAACGAGGCGACCCCAAACCAAAGAACAGCTCTGCGACAGTTCGTCGTTCGAAGCGGTGCAAGCCCTTCAGCTGGAGTCGTCGGACGTTCCGCATTCCAAGCAAAGGTTCGAATTCCCCAAAACTCTCCAGCGCCCCAGTCCTGACAGTCAATACGCACTCGGTCAACAGTGGTAATGCTTCATCCAGGGCATCAACCGCCGCCTGACAATTCTCGATCCCCCCAAAACAGCTCGTGTCTAGATTGATCCGCCTGATCTGAGGATCTATCGTAGCCACAAGGGTCTTGAAGTGATCCAAAGTCGCCATGGCTGGTGGGTCGAGATAAAGACCATTTAGGACCGCACAGCCATCGATTCGTCGACGCCGTGCGAATTCCAAGGTGGCTTCCATTGACGTGTATCTCCAGTGAGTCTCACGGTCCAGGCGACTCGTATCGACTGCGACAACCCGCCGGTCTAGCATCGTTGTAGATGGACACCATTCTGCCAAAACATCTTCTCGTCTCTGCGCTAGCGCTGTGGCATTTGCCAGATCCAGCTGCTGTCCGCAGAATATCCACCTCCTCCATTCCTCAAAGTGAACAGCTATCCGGCCGTGGTCAGCGCTCCCATTGTGGACGCACCAGTAATATCCGTGATACAGTCTGACACGTATGGTATGAGTGATGTTGATACCGGCGTGCGTCGGTGCATCCGGGAAAGTTGGGGGAGCGAATGGACGGCGGCCGATATCTATGCGCAGAACGGTTTCGATATTGGCATGGGTGATGATCCCGGTTTTACTATCAAATCGGATGATGTACGCATCGTCGTGCGGTCCGGCTGGGTACTGGTGGCGTATGGTATGGAGCCCAGGGTACTTTTTACAGTATAGGCGGACACTTCTCACTAACGCCGAGTTGGGCGAGGGATCGAACCGTACCACGGGCTTCTCATCATCCCAGACTGGGACGAAGGGGGTTGGGTGGGGGGAGGTATCGAGTATTCGGACAGTCGCACATAGTGCTCGACGTCGTTCCTGCTGATCAGCTCAATATACGTACCAGTAAGTACAGACACATACGGTTTTGCGACTGAGTTTATGGCCTGTCCTTAGGTCGATACTTGAGTAGAGGAGCCCACCGGCTGCAGTGGTGCATGCCTTGCTCACACGTAGCAACACCGCCAACGATGGCTTATCCAGCCAGCAGAATATCTCGAGCCTTAGCTCTGGAGTCGCAAGAACACGCTGAGCGGGGCACAGTGACACTGCCGCCGGCGAGTCCGACATTGAGTGGCAAGAGGGGGGTTTTGGTGGATAGGGCCGGGTCCAGGAAATATTGGTACAGTGCAGTCTGCAACTAATAGTCCTAGCCTATTGAGGATATGTGGGGGAGGGGGAATTGTGACACGATGAGGGTTGTTCACAGACTTATAGACTGGCTGGAAGTCGAAATCTCAAATTAGGGATGAGATGTGAACGAAGAGTGAATCTTCCCACGCGAGGTCCCTATATAGACCTCAAATGAGACCGCCAGCCATCGGGTCAGTCAGGCACATGCACCGCTTTGAAATGGCTATTCAGGAACAGAGTCAACAAGTCAGGTGCCACATATTCGGCAATATGATTCGCCGAAAGTCGCGTTCGTGGATGTCGTTGCAAGGTGCCAGAGATTGATGACTTTTCAGAAAAATCAAGTCCACCCTACTTCGTACTAGGGACACACAGTTCAGGACTGGAAGCTTATGCTGGGCTATCAAGATATCGAATATACAGGCAGTCGGTGGGGGTCAGAACACGGCGCTGGAGAGACAGACTTTCGACCGGGTTTGAACTGAGACAAGACAAGATTTTCTATTTTGCTCAAAAATCCAGTCGATACACCTGCGAATGTGCGTGCACTAGAACGGCCTCTCGTAAATGCCCCAAAAGCATGAGGAATGTGTTTCAGTTGTGTCAACCCGCAAATTCGCTTACATAGTGTTGTAGGCAACACCCTTGGATGCATATTGAGCCGCAAACGCAGTGCCAACTTGCGCCAAATCATACTGCATCCTCTTCATTCATCCCACTCTCCCCTCTAGATATGAATCAAACAATACGGCACCTCCACATCTTCATCATCCTCGTCGTTGCACATAACCTCCACCAGCAGGTTCTTGACATGCGGCGGAATAGGCTTCTTGCTGACATTCTCGACGAGGTCCGACATGCGCATGTTCATCCGTTCCGCGGCCTAAAGAGTGAGCTTGCTGCCTAGACCGCGACAGTCACGCATGTCGGAATCTGCATAACTCACCTTCTTGGGAGGAACGAACGATGACCAAAGCATAGAGACACCTTGGCTGACCATGGTGATTTCCAGCTTGTGCTCATTCTTGAAGAAGTCGAGTAGCTCTTTGAGCGTGGGGTTGTTGGGTAGTTCAAATCGGTCCCACAGAGTCCATTCGGTTTCTCCATACTGTAATGTCAGCTTGCACAAAGCGTAGTCGCCATGTCGTAGTCGCCATGTTGTAAACTAACCTTCTGCTTGGCAGCGGCGATAGGCTCCGAGAATCCAAAGAAGGGCAAAGCGAGGTTGACGAAACCGTTCTTGTAGTCCTCAAGCTTCTCCTTTTTGTCGATAAGCTATACTTTGTCAGCTAATTCCAGTCCCGGTATCCGGGTACGGCACTCGCTTACCTTGTAGAGTTCGAGGCACACTAACCCGACAGCCAAAGCCGTCGTCGTAGCAATCGCAGGGATGATCTTTCCAGCAATCAACTTGGTCTTGTGCCTGTCCGCCTCTGTGATCTTGTAGTTCCTAGCTCGTAGGTTCGATGCGGCAGTGATGAAGTCGATGTGGTGGTTGGTGTCGTCGTCCTTCTCAAAGTCGACGGGTGCGAGACGGAAGCCTGCGAGCGATGATGGGGAAGGCAGAGATTTGACAATGGAGTCTACATCTTCATCTACGATCGGTCAGCTCGGTGGACTATATCGAAAGACTCCGTTCCGTCCAACTGACCATCATTAGACCCCTGCTGAACTGGGTCGGTCTCGCTAATCTGGATCTTGACGCCTGATTTGGGTTTGAATTCGGGGATGTTCATACCCTGTACGACTTTCTTGAATAGCGCTGGGTCTCGCTCGCCCTTCAGACCGTAGTTGAAGGCGTGGAGATTGGCCGCTGAGACGAGGTACGCAAAGTCGAGAGGCTAAATAATCAGCTTGAGCCTTGCCAATCTTCACGGCATCCCCATCTCACATCATCCAGGCTAAACTCCAAAGCATCCGGAGCTCGTTTAGGTCCAGACCAGAATGGGGTCCCGTTCGAGTTGACCTGATCCTTCGGCAAGTTGAACAACAACTGCTTAATCTCATTTCCGTAGTCCGTCTCGTACTGCATCCTGGCCCACTGGATACACTCGGCGAAGGACGTAGGTCGGTCCTTGACGAGGTATTTCTCAATCTGCTTGAGCTGGTCGTGATGCTGACCCGAGGATTTGAGGGTAGTCTCGACAAAGTTGGGCTGGGAGAGGTAGAGGTTGACGGTGGTAGGGGGGTTGACGAAGAGTGAGTCGAAAGCTTCTCGAGCCCACTGTATTGGTCAGCTTCGTTGTGTTGCAACCATGAGCAACAGAAAGCTACAGAAAGCTGACATACCTGAATAGTGTGCTCAATGGCGTTGGGGAAGTTCTTGACTGTGCAAGACGGGATCGACTTCTCAGGTGGGTCCTGGGATGAAGAGTACGACTCGGTGATGAAGGGTACGACAACCTGGGTGTTGGCTTTGGTGCCCAATGTACCAGACTCGAGGAGGGGCTTCTGGTAGAAGACACATCTGCGGTCCATATATTGACCTATGTGGGTCAGCTTGGGATCAAGCAGAAGGAATAGTGCTCAAGATCACTCACGAGCCATGACATTGTCAAGCGCGTTGGTCACACCGTCTACAGCGGCAAAGAACTCGTCGCCGTATGTGTCTGGATGTCAGTACTCGTCCACATGATACAATAGCGATTCCAAACCCACCCTCAGTCTCAGGCCCAACCCTATCCTGGTGCGCAATGATCCTCCCCTTCAACTCAGGGTTCATCTCCGCCACTGCCGCTGCCGCTGCCTCAGCCTTGAAGTGTCCAACATCCTTAGGACGGAACAAGAACTGTCGATTGAGGTTACTCTTCTCAATCGTGTCCAGATCCGTAACGTGGATGATTCCATCTCCCTTGCTTCCCAGACCCATCATACTCCAGTTCTTAAGCATCTCGCACCCGATAGCCCCAGACCCAACGAGGAATTGCTTCTGCGACGCAATCTTCTCGTGGAACGCCTTGCCAAATACCGCTATTTGCCCATCGTACCTCGAGTTGAGGGGTTGGCAGTCGGCCTCGGAAGGAAGGGTCGACGGGAGTGACTCGAGCGAGTCGAAGTACATGTTCTGCTGCATGGGGTGGAATTTGGCAGAGCAGGCTTTGAGGACCTCCTGAGCGACAAAGCCACCAATGACGGCAACCATAGGGGATAGATCGCCAGTGGCCTGGAATGCGAGCGATTCGAGCACCGACTCGTTGAGGTCCTCCTCGCCCTTAGCGGCAGCGTGGATTTCCTTCGCAGATGAAACAATCTGCGCGGCATCTTCGGCGTTTCTGGGACGGGGTAGGCGATTGTTGGTTTCGTAGAACTTGGAAAGGGCTTGGAAACCGGCGTGTAGGGTAGCAGGGCGGTCCCACTTTGCGAAATCGGTAATGAAGTATTCGGGCTGGGTGAGAGTCTCTTTGAGGGAGCGCTGAAGTATAAGCTTGGCACGTGCGGGATGACGGCTCAGATAACTTACGAATTGAAGGATCTTGGGCATCTTAACCTGAGTGAAGATACCTCCAGTCTTGTATGAACCCAGACCGTTGGTGTTTCCTATTGTGAAAGTGTAGGGACCTGATTTGTGAGCTAAAATTCCCGCGGAAAAACTGATACGCAACTCACCCTTGGTAGTGACTTTGCGCGGCTCGGACGAGTTAAGTCCCTCCATACCCTTCACCTCGGTGAAAGTTACAAAGTCGCCATCTTCTAGTCCGTGTCGGGTCTCGTCCATACAAGTGACGAGGGCCTCTTCGCTCTGTATCGTAAGTTATCTGCAGAGCACCAAAAGAGGAGAACCGTGTGTTCAAACGTACCTCTTCCACATGTACGATCATCCCGGATTGAGGGTTCTCTCCAGTCGAGTCAACACAGGCAAAGTCTTTCCCAAAGTCATTGAAGACCGATCTACTATGTCAGCTATAGACCACGGCTCTTCCACTCGTTCAGCTCACCCAAACAGCCCCCGGACATCCGCAGCGATAAAGTAGATTCCCTTGCTCCTTGCAAACTCGTCGATCTCAATTTGCTTGGCTACTGTGGCATTTGTGAGGACGACAACCTGTGATTATGAGCTGGTATGCCGATGCACTACGAGGAGTCAATAGCTCACCTGGAAAGGTGCGATCTTGTCCGCGGTGATATCTCCCGACCCCTCCAAAACATTGATAGGGACATAAGAGTTGAGCTCAGAGAGCCGAGGGGCAGTGACAGCCGCTCGTGATTTTCCAACGTCGGCTTCGCGCAGGAAGAACTGATCTGTCAGCTGTACCCAACATCGCTAAGCGGCGATTAGCTTACCTGTGTACCGAGGTCTGAAATCTCGACTGGGCTGGGATCATAGATCGTCACTGACTTCACACCCGCCAGCGCAACATTCTTGGCTATCCATGGTCAGCTTCTATCCTCAGATCGGCAGGTGATATGAAGCTCACCTATCTCGACACCGAGACCCTTCATGCCGACGATAAGCACATTGGATGCGGCCATTTTCTTCATGGCTACATTGGTCAGCTTTGGGCCGTGAGAAATACACGGGGTTTAGAACTTACCCTCGTGTCCGAGGACGTATCTGGAGAGTCAGCTCTATCCACATCGTAAATTCGGATCAGCTCACAATTGACGAGAATAGAGACCCTCTAATTCATTCATCAGCTTTCTCTCCAGAATATTCTGAGCGAATTCCTTAGGGGGACTGAAACATACCATCGACTGTAGTCATTAGCAATTGGTCTTCCAGAGGCAGAGGCTTGCAAGCAATACAACGTACTAGAGTCTCCGGGCACGACGGAGTCCACCTCCATTTCGGAAGCCATGGCGTAGAGAAAGCGAGGGGGAAGGGAGGGTTGATAAGCTCAATTGAATCGGCGTCGCACAGCGGCTGTACAGTTTTGGGCGTGGGAAATTGGAGGGTCTCGAGTGATTACGTTCTCCGCTGATGTATGCTATAGTAATCCTGCGGGAGTGATAGGGAATTGTGATTGTATGAGCCAGAAGGAAAGAGGAGGAATGCGGAGGAAGGGGAGCTCAAAGGAGAAGCTAAGCTCGAGTGACATCCACGTGCGGTGACGATCGAAGGCGAGTTACGTCAGCTACCCCGCTTGGACCTGGTCACTGCGCGCTTCTTTGCCTTCCTTGTTGTCCACGTCTGCCTCTGCCTCGTATGGAGCTACAGATTTATATGGGCCGCAGTGAGCAGCGAGGGGTGCCAGAGACGCAGAGGCTCCTGTAAAGAATGACACCATGAGGCGTTGGCAGAAGCGTGTCTGAGCGCCCGAGTGGTGTTACAAAGGCATTCACAGTTTCCGCTGGATCGGAGCTTGTCCTGCTCCACTTCCGCTCAAAGCTTGAGGTGGAGTATGCAGTAGAGGAAGGCGGGGTCTGAGAGCTCGGAGTTGGAAAGAGACGTGAAGCCCGCAAAGGTTCACGATGACACAAAAGCTTGAGGAGCCGATTCAGGCGAGACCCCCTAATCCCTTCTTCGCCTTTCCTTTGTCCTCTAGCCCCACATTTGGGCACATCACCCCAGTATACTCAGTACTAAGAATTCGAAGTACTCGCTGTTGTATACCTCGTCGTATCTGCAGCATGACCGAAGTCCAAGTCAACGAAGCCAAAGTCTTCTTTGCGCCACAAGAAGCGGGTCCATCGAAGGGTACGATCGCTGTGGATATGGATGATGTGCTAGCGTGCGTAATTGGGGCAGTTCATACCGAGAGTATGACTATGAGCTGACCTTTCTCCAGACAAACAAATGCTACGATCGTTGAAAGTGCGTATACATATCCGCTGTAGCGTGAGCACTTGCTGATTCCATAGTGCACAACGCCAGATATGGAATGCAGCCTCCCTTGACCCTTGCCGATTTCAAGCACTGTACGTCTGCATCTAAGTTCTAGCCTCGGCTACATACTGATCGGATAGATCTATACTGGAACAATCGAGGCTGGGGAGGACCCAAAGAAACCGCAAAGATGGTCGTACGTCGTGTTCCTCCCCACTCCGATTCCCCCACCCTGCTGACGGTCGCCATTACCTCTCGCCAAAACTTCCTGTCGCTGATATACGTACTGACCAGCCAGATGGAACTCTGCGACGCAGGCTTATATGGCAAGAGCCCACCAGTCCCAGGGGCTCGAGAAGGCCTACAACGACTGAAAGATATGGGCTACCGGCTAATCATCATCACCGCCAGAGGCGAAAGCAGCCGGGAAGTATCTGAGGATTGGATAGCGCAGTATATGCCTGACTGTGAGCTATGCCCGACTCGTGGTTCACTGCGAAATAAAGTAGCTGACCCACCCTGCAGTGTTTGACGAAATTCACTTCACTGGCGCATTTGTGCACCTCGCCGCAACGCATGAGGAGGACGAAGGGCATGTAGCAAAGCGAGCTGTGGTTTCTCACAAGAAACGAACCAAGGCAGAAGTGAGCTCTCCTCCTTGTCCTACAGACACTTTCCATCTGTCTCATCAGGCCGAAGTCGCAACTGACGCCTAGATCTGCCATGAAACCAACGCCTTTGTCCTGATTGACGATTCGACCGAGAACGTCCTTCACGCCACACTCCACTCATCCCCTCCTGTCCAATGCCTCCTATTTGGCGCTTACGCATGGAACGCAGCCATCATTCCTCCGCCCAACACACCCGGGATGGAAGATGTACAGGTACACCCTGATGATCGGGCGCTGGACGAGGGCGGGTTGACATATGTCCAAAAGGAGGAAAAGGGCCTGACGGAGGAGTCTGAGAAGCGGTGGGAGGAGTGGAGGGAAAGAGGGTGGGTGCCGAAGGGTGTGGAGAGGGTCAAGAATTGGGAAGAAGTTGTGCAGTGGGTAAAGAGGCGGGAGGAGGGTGGTTCGGAGGGGAGATGAGTCGGGGGGACTAAGTGGAGTGGGTCCTAGTGAATACGACGGAGAACAGGATGTATCTAGTGGGTTGTAAGTCAATGCTTAAGTCTTGCAGCTATGAGTGGCAATGCCGAGCGACGCGACCCTGAGTCTGCATCCTTTCTTGGGTCGGGCCACAATCAGTGAGAGGCTTCAGCTTAACATTGTTCACCATCATCCTCCAGTGCATTCCAAGCCATGGCTGAAGGGTCCTCATTCACAGAGCATGCATCAAGCCTAACTACAGGCACATCGCACCTTCCCGCGAACAAAGAAAAAAGGCTATATAAAAAGAAAAAAAGAAAAAGAGGGGTTGGCCCATGTGGGCGCAGACTATCTAAGCTATGACTAAACTACACAGAGGCTTCCCAGAAAACGTAGGTCGTATATACACAAGAAGAGCTAAGAACTAAGTCTAGACTGAAAGTCGGTCGATAGGGGTCGACGGACAGGGCTGGTAAGGGACGAGTTTTTGTTGAGTGGGGTTGAGTGGGTAGGCAGGCAGCGGGGCGGCAGGTAGAGCCCGAGGGCGGGAAAGGACAGTCTGATGTTTTTGGGGGTTTGGTAGGGTTTTGGATCTGGCATTCTCGATGAAAATGTGACCGAGCGATGCGATATGGGTGTGTTGGGGGTATATGAGGGTCGTTAGGCCGAAACTGAGCATCGGCGGAGTCTCTCTGAATGGGGGTAAATTATAAGTTTTCGTCTAAGACAGAGGAAATGGAAGGGCGCAAAAGACGGATGGTTCGACGGGTCCGTGTTTAGCGAGTGGTGGATTTTAGCCGGTGGCTTATCCTTTTGGGTGGGTGGGTGGGGGCGGGGGTGAAATGGGGAAAGGGGTGAAAAGGGAAGTGAGATCCGTAAAGAGATAGCGAAGTGAAGGTGGTATGATTGAAGACGATAGCCGAAGAAGGACGAAAAGACGATCAGCCTAGTCCCATCTCGACCGAACTGTAAATCCAGTAGGGTTCAAAACCGCCATAACCGCCGCTTCCCTCGGATCCTGATTCTCAACGCCAAACAGCGTATCGAGTGGCTGTCGGGCGTATCGCGAGGGTCGGACCTGTGCGATCCCAGGTTCGAGGTAGATGCCCGTGGGGTTGAATTTGGGCGGGCACTGCGAGATAGCAGTAGGGATAGGGAGTGACGATGGGTTCTTTCGGATTTGGGCCGGGATGGGATTGGGATTGGGATTGGGAAGAGGCGCCGACACTGATGCCTGTACCCGTCGACCGAGTGATGGGTAAGTGTCATGGTCGTATGGCTCGCATCGCGCTTCGGAGGACGAGACGCGGGTACGATGGCTATCGTGAGGATCTTGCCAATTGGAGGTGGCGGTGCAAGGGAGGGGTCGAGGTCGGTCGTATGGTGATGGCGACAGAGTAGGGGATAAGGAAGGATCATGATAGATTGGAGGAGGACCAGCCAGAATGGCAGCTTCATCAACTGCCAAACCGGCTCTCCACTCCGTAATCATATCTGAATGTGCTGAAGAGTTGGAAGCCGATCGACGCAATTCGGAAATGGTAGGTAAGAACCTTGCAGCCCCATCATAATCCAAAAACTCATCCTCGCTCTCATCCTCACTTTCGTCGACCGCCGCTTCCTCTTCGAATACACGTCTATCATCCATCTCCTCACATGCCCGATACTCCGCCTCCATCTCTTCATCATCGACCAACGCACTGACGTTCCGCGCAGCATCTTCATCCTCCATCACTTCATCCGCATCTGCCTCTTCTGCCCGACCGGGAAGTGGGCCTTGGGGGAAAGACCACTGTGAGACTGGGGTCGAACCCCTCGATCCTTGAGCCCGCGGATCGTACTCCCCTGCCTGCTCATCGGCATAATACATTTCCTCCAATCGACGATCGACGTAGTCGTAGTATTCAACATCGAGTGGGAGTCGGGCAGATAAGGGCTTGACGGGTTCCCAAATCTCATTCGCCCGAGCGTCCGAGACCATCTGATCCAATAAAGGGTAGAGCACCGCGTGCGAACCGTCCGACAAGTCCAACTCTGTCCAACGGAGATTGACAAAGTCGGTCCAGGATGATATGGGGATATGAAGCGAGTGGTGGAGATCGCCCAGAGCGGCGAATTCGAGTTGTTCAATATCTTTCTTGGGGATAAGAGATACTTCACTCCTATGTACATCAGCGCCATTCTTTGAAATGACTGAATAGACATACCAGGAAGAAGTCAAGAAGGCATTGTCATCCAGCCACTTGCCAGAGAGCAAGAGACCCAACAGCGCAACTCGCTGCTCGACTCCATCATCCTCTGACCCCACCTCTTTCCGTAGTAATCGCCTGATGGCAGCACCCTTCTCTCCATCCCCATCGTGTAAACCCAAACCGTGCAGGTACCACACGGCAGAAACCACAGCGGACGGCGCGATCGTCATACGCTGAATCAAGTTGGTGACGAAGGAAACCAACCGGTCATTGACCCTCGGCGAGTTTTTCCAGAGAAGGTTGTAGGGATCGTACGCCTCATAAGCGGTCTCTCGACGCACGGGTGGTTTGGGGGCATATCGATGCGAGTAGTGGGGGATAGGAAGACCGACGCGATCCCACCCATCGCGTTCTCTCCCGGCTACTCCCCAGATATCCTCCGACGCGCCATTGACGCCAGGTCGGTACATTCCAGGATCAATGAGCACGTACGCGACTTGCTGGGCATACCAAGTGGCCAGAGACTCAGTGAGGGTGTAGGCGCGCTTGGGCGAGGCAATGGCGGTGGTGACTGGCGCGCTGTAGACTCGCGGGCCAGCATAAGGCGCACGGACCGCCATGTCGTGATCGACAGTCCGGTGGCTGAGGTGAGGGGCACGAATGTGGATCGCTTCGTACACCGCGCCATACTCGTGATTCGGCCAAGTACGGGGTATGTACCGGTGGTTGAGGTCGTACAGGTGGCCATCAATGACGTCGGGTCGGACATCAGCGAGGGTTTGAGAGGGGTACGATCCATCTGCGTAGAACGCCCTGAGAGGCACGGGCTCCATCAGCTGCGCATGGTGGGCTTGCGCAGGGATAAGCGGGGGTGTGGGGTTGACGTAGTCGAAGAGGGCTCGAATGGGATTACGAGAGGGCGTAGGCTGTTCCCAAATCCGGTTGAGGGACATGCTGGCGATACGCTCAGACTCGCGAATGGGATTGGAGTTGACGTTCGAGGGCTGTATAGGCGATAAGGCAAGTGGGAAAGACGCGTCGGGGAGGGAGTAAGGGCAAGGGAAAGCAATAGAGGACATGGGATGGCAAAGGCAAGGAGTAAAAGGCTCAGTCAGCCCATATTCACCAACATCATCATCAATACTCACGTCGGCAAACCTCCCCTGCGCCTGTCCTTGTCCACGCGCCATGCCCTGAAACTCAGGCTGCCAACTGCACGCTTCCTTCGCCAGCACATCCAGCTCCGCCTCAGTCACCGGCGCGCCTGGATATCCGCCTCGCGCCAATGTCTCCCTGTATCCAGCCTTAATCACCGCCAGGCGCTCAGTGTACGCGTCGCCATAATACCCGAGGCCGGGTGGCGGCATGGTAGAGATCGGCATGGTGGGGAAAGGGGTGGGAACCGAAGTGCCCCAAATGACCCGGAAGGGTCGGTGTGCGCTGCTTTGTAAGCGGCGCGGGGGAGTCGATGGGGATTCGAGAGGTAGAAGGTCTCGAATCTATCGACAAGTGGTATGGAGATTTTGTGTACGAGTGGCGAAAGTCGAGTGAATGACGCGCGAGTCGTAAAAAGTGTGAAGATTTGGGAGGGGATCGAAAAATCTAACTTCGCGCTAAGGGAGCAAGGAGCAATCCAACCAGTAAAGGTCTGCAGAATTGCGCTCTACTTGCTAGATGGGCGGCGGGTTGATGTCGATGCGCTCTCGATGGGAGAAGGCGACAAGGGCCAGAAGGTAGGGGGGAGGGAGTTCGAGGAGTGGGTGGATGGTGGTGTCGGTGACGCTCCTGACAAATCCGAAATCAACAATCCTGTCAAGTCGTCAGCACCCCGACAATACAAAGAGGGAAGAAGAAAGAGGGGACGAATGGGTAAACGTACCAAGCGCCGAAGAGGCTGGATGTTGGGTATCGATCGAGGGTGAATGGCCCCGAAACTGACCCTTTGACGTATTTGCTGTTGGCACACGTTTTCCCAGCTCCGACCGTCCTAGTCCTGATCCCTTCCTTTCTGCTCCTTCGCCTGCTCTACTCTGCACTGCAAAACGCCTTTGATCGCCGTGGCGAAGCCTTGCTGTTTTGACCTTTTCGCCCTATTTCTCGCTCGAGCCTCAGATGAAGAGGCGAGTCTTTCGAGAGAGGGTTGAAAAGGGCGCCGGCTGGCTGGCGAGTAGAATTTTTGGGAGAGAAGACAGGAATCTATGAAAGATAACCTGCTTACACCCCTTTTAGAAGAAGTGTGGGAGACTGGTAAGGAAGAGAAGGCTTCCCTGGCCTCGTGCCACACACGGAAATTTGATTTCGGCGTTCTCGGCATTTGGGTTTGGCTGGGAGTGGCGCCTGTTGCCACCCATCCATCCACCCCCCTATTGATACAGTCCATATGCCTAGTGCTTGCAAACGTGGGACAGGTTCATCAGGTCACGTCGCTATGCACATACAAAGACATACAACTACTGATATTCTACTCTTTCAGATCTACCACCCAACCTCCCCTCCTTCCCACTTTTTCAACCGCAGACCCGTCTCCCCCCTATCCTTCTTCAACACCCACCTCTCAAGATCATACACCTCATACGCATTCGCAGCATGTTTCATCGCCTGTAGATGTTTCGGTCCCGATATGGCTTTGATAGCATGTCGACGACTGTATCGTTAGCCTCGTTGCTGACTAAGCATCAACCCAAAACTCACCTTTGCCAGATGCAAGTCGCGAGATTCAACCCTGTATCATCCGGTACGCCATACCAATACATCACCAATCCCCCATTCTTTACTGCCTCTTCATGCGCTTCCCTATCGGCCTGATATAAACTCAAACTCTCGCTTTCTTTATTACGCCTAGAGCGGAAGACGACGCAGTACCACTCCCTCTCGACATCTTCCTCCAGATCCAGCTCGGACCAATTGAAGGCGTCACTGTATTCTCGAGCGGCGTAGTGGGTGTCCTTCGGGCGGAAGAGATGGAGGGCTTGATGTAATGCCAGAGAGGCCGGGTCGATATCGGGTAAATGAGTAGAGAAGGAGGATAGCTCTTCCTCAGACGGGGAGTGGGTATGGTGCTCGACATGGCCAGGTAGTGGGGAAAGTAAAGGAGGGAGGTATAGGATGGGCGCCGGGGAGATGAGGTCGACTTCGGGGAGATGATGATGTGCGTGAACGTCGACCGAATCTAGGATGTTTGGGATATGGCGGGGGAGGGATTTATCAATCAGGGGTCGAGGAATAGGAGGATGATCGTGCGGAAATGTGGCCAATTTGCTAGGTCCGACATTAGAGAATGGGCATCTATCGCCACCGCCCCAGACTGATGCTGAGCTTGGATCGTAGACCATTTTGTCAAACTGCTGTAGCGGTATACGTAGGGGTATTCGTGAATGAGGGGGAATTCGGAAACATCCTCCTCAGATCTCTTATAGGTCTCCATGTTTGGTTAGTAATTGCTATGTTTCCAGTGCAGCACAGCAAGACACCGCATATGGCGCCATTGATTGCAAGGTAAGACGCTAAACCCAGCAAGGTCAAAGCACTCAGAGTATGATTAAGTAGCACGCAATTTCCAAAATTATTCAGCGCGTTTGAGGCTGAAACACCTGCCGTAATGTGACATAGTCACGCTCGGGGCCTCCACAAATGATGTCACAGTCACGCGGCTACGTGTCGTTCCCATCCAAGCCTTGTCCAAGCTTCCATCCATCACATCTATCCATTAGTGACATCTATCAGACACTAATCACAATGAGCAACCCTCTAGAGACGACCGCTCTGTTGAGCCTACTCCTCCAGCTTCTCCCACAATCAACCTCATCGCCACTCCCTCAACCCACAGACGCAATCGCCGCTCTCGTTCACGCTCTCCATACCGCCCTTGAATTCCGCCTCATCCCAGGCTCTACTCCATCTACCGCACCTACTACCGGTCAGAATAGGCCCGAAGCAGAAGATGATACTGCCTCTGAAACCACCACCGCAGTAGAGCAGGAGGATGACCAGCCTGCACGTGAAGGCAGACTACCGGAAGGCTGGAATAGTCGAGGTGAAGACTCGTACGCTTTCGAATACAAGCATGAGCAGAGCTCCATGACATTCAGGATCAGAGTAGGGAGGATGGGCGGTAGGGTTCAGATTGACGCAATGGCGGCTGTAAGTCTGCAGCTGTACTTGAGGTTGGGTACTGATTGTCAGGACGGCGCACCGAATACTCTATCCTTTGTTCTGGGAGATGTTCTTACCCCGCCGGCATTCCCTATACCCAGCTCCGCAACAGGTTCTGGATCATCTTCTGCATCTGCTGAAGCACCGGCAAAATCTCTCGGGTTTAAGTCCATTGCAGGGTATGTACATCCCCTCACGTCCAAGCTTTTACTGAAGACCCAGCGTTAAGGAACTCGTAGACCGGTATACTCGAGAAGTCATAGCCAAGCTCCTCCCAGGTCTCCGCGTACCAGGCTATACCGAACCGTAAGTCCTCATCTCATCCTCCAATATTTGGCTCATTCCCAGATCCCGGCAAACCGGCTCAGACCCGCGCAACCCTCCACCTGCTCAACCAGCGCATCAGCCTCCACCCGCACGCCCTGACCCTCTGATGGATCCTCTCCACCCCGGCCTCGCACGCGGTCCCAATCCCGCTTCGGTCGGACGACGCGATCTAGACCCACTGGCAGATTATGGTCGGCCCGGACCTCTCAATCCTGGCGGAGGGATGTATATGGACTTTAACGATCCGCTATTTGATGGCCGGCGCGGGGCTGGTCGGATGGATATGGGACCTGGAGGAATGATCAATCCACCCGGAGCTCGATGGGATCCAGTGGGGCCCGGGATGGGCGGGAGATTCCCTGGAGCTGGCAACAACCCGCTCAATGGGGTAGGACGGGGTGATAATGGGTTTGGAGATGAGTTACCACCTCCGGGTGAGTTTGGGCCGGATTTGGGCAGGATGGGCGGTGGTGGTGGGATAGGCGGTCCGCTAGGACGAGGCGGGGGAAGGGGTGGGTTTGGAGGTGGTCCGCCAGGGTTTGGAGGGCTTGGTGGGGGATTGGGAGGGAGTGGAGGGAGGTTCGGAGGTGGAGGGATGGGCGGAGGGATGGGAGGTGGGGGTGGGATGTATATGTGAGCTAGGTGGGTGTTGAGGTGATCCAGTAAGAAGTCAATGTAATCGTATGAATGCTGCTGTTCTGATCATCGGGCTTGGCGCTCAGCCATCATCGTCTAGGCCACGTCAGTACAGGTTGCTGCTTCACGAGCGGATGACATTCAAGCCAATTCCAAAGACACAAGCCTGACATTCAAAGCATAATAATAACTCGAGCTGTCAATCACTTTCATGCAGCAGTGACCTGTCCCAAAAAGAGAGGGATTGGGAAGCCCAACCGTCAGCGCCCAGCCTCCCCCACAGGCACCTGTCAGCAACTGTCACTGTCAGCAGCCGCCCAAATCTTATATACCCCATTTTCCCCGCTGTAGATCTCTTCGGATCTCGGGACTTTTCCTACCCGGGCGATCTTCGGCGCAAAGCTATTGCGCAACAATGACCACGGAGGAATTCTATAGCCGCTAAATATTGGCGCCATTCCATCATTCCGCGCCGGTATCGCCGCTTCCGATACGGCCCGATAAGGAGGAAGGATGAAAAGTCTGAAACGGCTCTGGCCGGCTATCCGGGACCGGTGGCGGCGGGGGGTTGGGGTGGGTGGGTAAACTGGAGGTGTCTGGAAATACTGCAATCTGAATGCAAACAAGGGGGTCCTTCTCTCTCCTTCCTCTCAACTCATCTCATCCCCCGTAACCCCATCGTCTCCCTAGTGAACTACCCACGTCTTCTCGCTTAAGCGTCACGCGTCATAGACTAGACCTCTACCCCGGATTACCAAACCTCCTTTTTAGACCAGTTCCAGCGAAAAGATTAAAGGCGCGATCTCGCTTCCCCATCTCCTTATCGCGGGGAAAGATCGGCTTCATTCTGGGGTAACTAGATACGGCTCGAGTCTTATCCGGAACGAGGGGCGGATAGTCCTTTACCGTACCGCCGGCGCGAGCGGCTGCTGCGGGTGGATTCCAGACCCACCTTCCTTCCCTCCTAGCCCTTTTCGAAGCCAACACCAATTCAACTCTTACCTCCTATCAAATACCACCTACCCTTCGCCACTCCCCCATTAGATGCTCAATACAACCACGATGGATGAGTTGATACAGTCTATGAGTGGCGGAGCGCATGTATCGCAGGATCTTCAGGCTCTGCAGGTATGTCCCCCGGCCCGACTATCCGCTGTGCCAAAGCTGACATATTAGGACTATCTTAACCAAAACATTCACGCCCCCTCCCTCTCTTCCACATCCTCCTACCGGGCCCTCCCACCCTCTCGGTCAACTTCCACAACCCGTCCGCCCCCTATACACATCGCCACCCATACCCATTCTCACTCACACGAATCCTACCTTCCAGCCGTTTACGCCACCCCACTCCAAACACCTCTCCCTGTGGAAGATGCCTCCTACCCCTCTTCTTGCCCCGCCCGACCACCCACCCTCCGCCGATCATCATCTTACGGTTTCGGAATCGGCAGTAGTGCCGGTCAATCCCGAGCTACAAGCCCCTATACCGAGTTCTCAGCATTTGAGGGCGACGCATTTGCGCCACTGGTCGATCAGCCTCAATGCACCTCTGGACCGTCAGATCCATGGGCACGATGGAAACAGCAGAGTGCAGAGAGTGCGTCCGCTTGGTCGGCCTTTGGCAGTCAACAGCATAACCATGGTCAATTACAACCTAAAATGGCGGCGTTCGGAGGGGGGATGAAGCAGCAGAACCAATTTGCAGGCTTTGGGTTCGGGAGGTACCAGTCGCCTCAACGTGCGGTTGAGAGGGTTGGGAGACCCCCGACGCCGCCGGATGAGGATGACGAAATGATAGATACGGAGATGGAGCAGGATGAGGATGAGGATGCGGTGGAGCGGGAGATGGGCGGTGGGATGGAGGATGAGGGTATGCACATTGTGCGGCCTGAGAGCGCGCCGGGTGATTTGGGAAGAATGTGGCGCGGTCAGGGGTTTGAGGCATGTGAGCGGGGACGGCGGATCATGTAGCTTGTCGATTAGGTCAGAATTGAGTTTGGCAGGTTGTATCTGCAGTATTGTATGTCTCATTTAGTGTAATCAGCATAATTTAGACCGGGGCAAATGTAGTCCCTGGAATCTGCATCATCCTCGCAGCCGCCAGAGCTCGGATGTTCAGGTTGAGATTGGTGATCGCCCTTATCAGTATCTTGCCAGTAAGAGTGAGACATCAATCGCAATCATCAGTGACCGCATCAAACAAAGCACCATGCGGCCATATTACATCCGAAAGACCTAGCACAGAAGCAAGATACAAACTACGTACAACGTTTCTGGCTGTTTCCTTGGTACTTCTTCCCTTCTTCCTTTCCTCTGCTTTCCTCTTCTTCACATCGTCCATCCCATTCTTCACCGCCACGTCACCTTCCTCGCCCATCATCGCCCTCATACATGTTCCTACCCCCAGGTAGCACAGCACTTTGCCTGCCATGGTCTTCATACCACCCTGGCCCCGCCCGCCCATTCGGCGCAGAGACCGGATGGGCATGTGAATGCTGTGGCTGCTGCCCTGGCAAGGGCGGAGTCCGCCTAAACACCCGCCAGTCCAGAGGACGACTATGATCATAGCGATCCCTGGGCTGCCCGCTATTCGCAGGAGGATATGGCGCGGAAGTCTGGTGTGGGGGGTAAGGATCAGAATTTGATGTTTGAGATCGGTATATATCTGGACGAGATCGATAATAGTCCATTGTCCGATGTGGGAGTGAGTGTTGCTGGTGCGGATGAGGTGGTTCAGGTTGGGGGTAGTAAGGATGAGAGCGTGTAGGAACCGATTCGGTTGATCGGGGATGATCGAGAGAGATACGTGGACCAGGGGAAGGTGGACGGGGATAATACGCTTCGCTCGGCCGACGCTGCTGCTGTTGCTGCTGTTGCCAAGACGCGGACGAAGGTGGAGGTTGAGGCTGGTACATGTATCCCACATGTGATTGCCTTCTGTATCCCTCCATCTCCGCTCGCTGGTCAATCCCAATCGACTCCCGCCTGGAATCCGAGCTGGAGATGGGTCGATCCCTAGACAAAGGCCTAAAGCCCTCATCACGATCTTCAACCGTCCCGTCCGATTGAGCATCGCCTGTATCCCGCCGAGTATCCAACTGAGGAGTAGGCAAGGGGAGTGGATCATCATTCAACAAGGCTGAAATTCGCATTCCGCCAGAACGAATAGTGACGGGTTGTGTAGGCGAGCGATGGGGGATAGGAGCGGCAGGTGCTGCAATTGCTCCTCCCGGGGCAGGAGCGGCCGTTCGGGGTAAAGAAGGAAAGACGCCTAGACGAGGCTCGTGCGTCGCAAAGGGAGCAGGATGTTGGCTGTAGACGTCGTATATAGATCGAGAGCGTACTTCGCCTGCAGCTGCCGGTTTGAAATACTCTTCTTTCTGCTTTTCATTAGCTGAGAACAAGTAAAGTAGCACAGTGGAACTCACGGTGAAGGGTGATTTGTATCCTGGTGTTGAAGTCCCTTCTCCTTCTTGCTCCAGCCCGAAATCTGCCGCGTGGGATTCGCAAAAGTTTGCGACTTGCCGCTCGGACTTGCCAGGCATTGCAGCTGCAATGGCCCTATAATCCCTTTGGTGCAGAACGAACAGATCCTTCATCCGTTTCTTCTCGTCGATTGACCAGTAGCTCGAGACTGTTCGCCGGATAGACGCGGTAGACCCGGTCGGCGCCGGCACAGGTGTCGATACCTCGGCACCATCAATGCTCGTATCCCCAACCTCCGCCCCAGTACCCGCTTTGGACTTCGCAACCTTCTTGGCGCGCTTAACGGGCGGTAAGAGCTCAGCCTGGGGAGGAGCCGAAGAACCACCCTCGAAGTATTGTGTCGAGGACGGTCCGGCGCCAGGTGTTGATTGTCCTGTACCCATTGAAGAATTCCTCGGTCGTTTAGACCCCTTCATCGAGACCCTCTTCACCTTGGGCACAGAAGGTACTTCGGACACATCCCTCGAATTGCCCTCTTCCCCGCCGTCGTCCCCTTGGAAATCCACCATTCTCCGCCTGGGTCCCGTATCCATCCTGGGCTTCCCACCTCTCCTCGCTGCTGTCTGTGGTGGTGCAAGCGTATCGTCCCGAGCACGCACAGGCGTAGGCGCCGCTCGAGCCTTGACCGTATCCTTCTTCTGGTCCAAACTAGCCAAGAGCGCCGCGGATTTACCACCCTTCTTAAGCGGGATAGCTTTCCGCTTCGAGACTCCCCTACGACTAGCCAGCATACTCTTATAATCCACCTCCTTCTTTGTCCTGTAATAGTACAGAACGCAGTCCGATGCTGATTTATTTGGTATCGCCTCGGCAATCTTCCCAAACTGCTTTGGAAAATTGAGATAACGCCTGACGAAGACTTGTCGTTCTTCCTCGGTCCAGATTGGCTCAGCATTACCTCTGAAGTCATAGAAGGCAATAGGATCATCGACGATATCGTTATCGTCCTCGAATCGTAATTTCCGTTCTTCGAGAGGGAGCATATCGGGTACGGCAGCAGTCGTTTTGCTAGCTCGGTAATTTGGGTCTTTGGCCGCTGTGTCTGCCATAGCAGCAAGAATTTCTTGGAATTCAGCTTCGGTAGTGACGGCGTCTCCGGCGCCTCGTCGACGGATCGCACGCGAGGATACGGCGTCTTCGGAAAGGGGGATGGGGGTAGTTGGGATAGGACCCGGAGTGACGACGGGTACGGCGTTAGGTATGGCGTATAGGGATTCAGGTGGTGGTCCGCGTTTCTCCATCAGATCGTCTAGGTACCCGCAGTGCTCTCTCCATTCTTCATCCAACATGAGATACTCCTTTCTGAGATTCGCCGTTCGCTCCGCTACCCGCTCTTGCTCCTTGAGCACTTGTTTCGCCACGAGAATCCCTACCGCCCTCTGCTGTCGTCCCATGATCGTCGACACCTCCTTCAACTTCTTTTCCCGCTTTCGAGGACTGAGATCTGGGACTCGCGCGCTCTTGAGCGGAGCAGCAGCAAGGTTCCATGCAACAATCGCATCGACATCAAGATGCCTCTCGCCCTTCTGCGCTTGACGCATAGCGAGCAGTAACCTCATCTCACGAGTGACGACCGGGTTTCCGTCCGAGTACTCTGACTGAGCCTCGTCCATGTCGGCCGTACGAGGCCACGCTTCGCTATCTGTAGAATCCTGCTGCGAGGCATTGGTAGGTGCCGGATCGCGCAGCGGAGTGCGCCCGTCGTAGGGGGATGAAAGTGGACCTTGGGTTGAGGGGAGTTTGACCGCTCGGCGCTCGGCTAGTGTAGGCTGGCGAAGGCCAGGCGATCGCGGACCGGCAATGAGAAGAGGAGAGAAGGCAGGTCGAGGAGTAGGAGGGGCAGTCGAGGCGTCCATCACTGCTGGCGGTGAGGGAGGAGTGACTTTTGTTGCCTGGGAGTCCATCTCGACATCTTCCGCTTTGGCCGACAAGCTAATTTCGGATTGAGGCTGTACGGGCTGCGGAGAAACGGTGGGGAATGTCGAGATGGGCTCTTGTTTCGCCGGAGAGGTTATTTGCGCTGCGGAAGGGATGGTGCTGGGTATGTTGTCGGTGGAGAGGGAAAGGACCGATTGAGAAGGTACAATGGGGTGCTGAACAGTGATAGCAGGGCCGGTGGGCTGGGCACTCTGCCGGGGTACATATGCCGCGACGGGAGTATCGGTCGTTCTGCGGGGCGGGACGGAAGACTGAGGAGATGGCGGAATGGGTGATGGCCGGTTCAACACAGCTGAAGACTGTTGAGGAATGCCAGCAGCAGGGATGGAGGGTGTGATGGGCCTCAATATATCGTCACTGGCCGACTGGAGTTGGGAAGTGGTGGTGATAGGAGATAGATGTGTGGGCTTTCCCGAAGTATGGGGAGTCGCACTGGTACCAGGAGAATAGAGGTTTGCGCTATTTGGATTACTTTGAGCGACGGGCGATTTCGTAATCGTGGGGTGAACAGGCGAGGTGGGACGATAAAGCTCTGCGCTGGTCGGGTTGCCAGAATCGATAGGTGATGGAGGGATAGGATCGGTAGTTTCGACAGGTGGCAGAGGATCAGGAATCGTTGGCGGTAGAGGTTCAGAGACATGTGGCGGTAGAGGTGGAGTCGCAGGTCGATCATCCTCTTCCTGAACGACCTCATCTTCCCCCACTTCTGGTAATCTGATCGGCTCCTCCTTAAATTCCTTCTCTTCATCCCGTCCCTGGTCCGCACCATCCACCCTGCCCTTATGGCCCCAACCAGCATCCACACTCTGCCCCATCATCCATGGTTGCGCCGGCACAACCGACGTATCCCTATTCCCCCCTCTCTCCGGAGATCGCGCCGGACCAGCATGCCACCGTCTTTCCCTGTTCCTGTCGAAAGGCTCTCGAGGTCTTCCCCGCTTATCAGGCCATTCGCGCCATCGATCTCGAGGTTGAGGAGCGGGTACGATATCATTTTGCCGAGAAAGCTCGGTGTCCGGTCTGACAGGCGAAGACATGACTTCCCCTTCTTCCAGCTCTCCCTCTTCCACCTCCACCTTCACCTTTGGCGCCGGTACGGATTCCTCCACTGGAACAGGCACAGGGTCTTCCGCCCGATGTCGACTTTCGACGGGGCTGCTATTCCCACGTACCGACCGTGAAGTCCATGGTGGGGTAGCTCCAGGAGACGACCGCGTCGAAGCTTGATATGCAGACGAAGCGGGTCCAGGGCCACCACGACTGACTTCTCCGCTGGAATTACGGGAATGGAAGGCTCGCCGTTCGGGGATAGACCGGTCATCGCGGTCTCGAGGGGTCTGGAAAGGGGGTCTAGGATTGGAGTTGGCTCGGGGTGTACCGTTCCATGGAATGTGAGGTGGTAAGGGTCGAGATTTTGGTGGCGAGGGGTTAGGACGATCTCGAGGCCATGGTGGTTTAGTGGGCGAGAACGATCTTCTAGGTCTGGGATCAGCCAATGTTTTGAAAGAGGACTCACTGTGATCGAGCATCGTCATTCGAGTATCTGTCTTCTCTTGGTCCCGGACCGCGATTTCTCTCCTTATCCCTTGGAGGTAGTTCCCTAGCGCCATCTCGAGATTGGGGAGGGGGAACATATCCGCCCGCTCGTCGATCAGGTACATTGAAATTACTAATAGGCGGCCGGTACGACGACTCCGGAATGGGTCGCTCGCGATCATCTAGAGACCTCTCTCGTTCTCTACTTCGAGGCCGTCGAGCATCTGCTCTGTGATCCCAGTCAGGCGCATGGCGAGTTGGGGATGGTGTCCGCGCGCGAGGAGGTCCGTTCGGATATGGACGGAACCCGGACGTTTGTCGAGACTGAGGGCGGGACCAAGGGGAAGAGTTGTTCGGGAATGACCTGTTCTGATTCTACTTCGTCAGCTTTGACCTTGGGCACAGATAGGGACGCGCTCACCTCTTGCGGTCGACCGTATCCCTCGAATTCCTGCTCATACCGCCCACTTCCCTGTCGAGGCGTCGAGCCCTGATCGCGTCCTGGTTGCTTCCCACTTCCGTATGGACCCGACCGCGAAGGTCCTGCCTCAGGATACATCTGTTCCTAGAGAGACGAGGCGAGGTGAGGAGGAAAGAAGTGGCCGCCGGTCGGCAATCACCACCGCCTCAGCCAATATTTGAGCTACGCGCGTCGTTAATTTTCACTCGAGCTAAGCAAATTGCAGGCTTTCCATCTGAAAAGCTGGTTGTATTGTGTAGATGGGGAGATGGAATGTGAGATGGAGGTCAGTTTATGCAAAATGCACAAATTGTGCGTTGCGACAAAGGAGGCACCGGGAGTAAATTTGGCTCTAAGCTCTGGGCGGTGATGGCCGCCATCCGTGCCTGGTTTGTTTACACTTACGGCATGAGTGCAATGATGACGCACTGACGGACAGATGAAACTCGAGATGCAAGAGTAAGTGAGGCGGGATCTGCGTACGGAGTGTGTGTTGGCATGACCGCTAAGGGTATAAAGCCTAGCCCCATACTCGAAGTGGTCCCTCCCCCTCTATCCTGCATCAACAGTACCACAACATACCTACTCAAGCAACATGGCAAACATCATCACAGGCATCTTCCACATCATCCAGGTACGCCCGGCCTGCCTTCCATGTGCCACCCGCTAACTCCTGCAGGGCTTCGTCCAGACCATCATTAGTCTGATCCGTGGCGGTTTCCTATCAGTCTACTCTTTGATCCGTGGCGTATTCTCCTTTGCGTTCGGCATAGTCGAGCATCTCGCTGGCTTCGTTGGCTCTTCCTTCAACTTCGTCCTCTGTGAGTCTCTGTCCGGTTCTAAGTCACACGACACGGATTGCTGATGGCCCAGCTAACATTGTCGTCATTGGTCTCCTAGCTTTGGCGTTCGTCATCTACCGCGACAGGCAGTCGAAAGTGGGGAAGCCGGCGTTGGGGCAGAAGAAGTTGGCATAGGGCGGCAAATGGCGGATCACTGAAGAAGTCAAGAAGTAGTACTGTACATATCGAGTATGCATCAAACATGAATTGCGGACTCCTCAAACAACACTTCAACCGCTCACCCAGGCATCCCCTAATGTTTCCCACTCAGCAGCAACAGCACCCGACAACCCCTCCTCGTCGGCCAAGATCAACACTCTGACCCCACCAAGCTTCGCCATGCCTTCTTCCAGCGCCAAAAACTTCATTTCAACCTCATATACCGCTTCCCACCGTTCTGGTGGTTCAGACAAGTCCGCATAAGTCGTCGAATATTGCTCTTGGGCGAGCTCGAAAGGTTGTGGAGGGGGAAGTAAGAGAGACGGTCCGAGGGGAAATATTTCGCCCTCCTTTCGCAAGGGCTGGGATTTGGGTGGTGGAGCTGGCCGCTGTAGTATGGGCGCAGGAGGGAAGGTGGGGTTGGATGTCGGGGTGGCGGCGATAGCAGATGGGCCGTTGAGGTGAGTCTGAGTCGCGTTCCTGAGCTGAGAGGAGATGGGCGTCATCGGTCTCGAAGGACCTGCCGCTGTAGGTTGTACGAGATCGGATCGGTTGCCTATGGACAAATTGGGAGGGGAAGTGAAAGCGGGAACAGAAGTTTCGAGAGGGGCGAGATATTGGATGCCGAGGCGTACCGACGCCGGTGGACCCTCCTCGCCACCAAGCGTCTGATCCGCATTTGGCGAGAAAGTCCGCCTACTCCTTATCCCGACCCTCAGCTTCGCTACAAACTCCTTCTCCACCTCCACCCCACTCCTTTCCAGATCCATCACCGCCAGATCAACCTCCCACTCCGATTCTTCCTCGTCTCCATACTCGTCTTCCCTATCCCGCAATCGGCTAGGCACCCGAGTAGGCGTCCCCACCGCTTGGCCCGGTGTGGGCGGCGCCACACTTGTCCTAGTCGGTGCAGGCGCGATCTTTGGCACAACCGGTGCAGCTGCAACTCGGCGATTCAGGGTAGAAGTCTGCAATCGTCCTCTTTCTTTGTGCGGACCAGCTAACCAGGCCATGTCCAATCGACCAAGAGGGAGGATGGTGCCCGGTGTAAAGACGGGAGCGAAGACTGATTGTCGGGATTTGGTAGAAGGGGGAGGTTGAGGATGGAGGAGAAAGAGGTACTGCCTCGTATCGCCCGGATGTAGAGATCCGAGGGAGTCGGGCAAAGGGTCGAATTCGCTAGTGGGTATAACAGCGTCCGTGTCTGATGTGATTGACTTGGCGGTAATTCCGAATACAGGCTCAAGGTTGACCTTGTCGAATAGGATAGATTCGGTAGATGTGTTTTGCATGAGGACTTCAAGGTAGACGTCACTCCGCCTCTCGGGGTCAAGCTGGGACATGGGCGTTTGGGAGGGGTGGATTTTGGTCTTGATGGATAGAGGAGCGACCACCTTGAGGTATCAGCTACAGCCCTTGTAAGGGTACGACAGGCTTGTCGTCCAATTTAGCTCCTGAGGTCTTCGTGAGGGTAGACGAGTCCAGAGCGGGATATAAGTGGTGAGGAGTCCAAGCTCAGACTCACGTTGAACTTGTAGAACCGTTGGAATGTCCTCCTCCCCGTTGAAGTCTCCCAAGCCACCGAACAGATCAACACCTGCAATCCCAGCTCCTTCATTTCTGCCTGAACGTCCATCTCCACAAACTCCCCAGGAGGCAGGATGGGCACTTTCTTCTTCTCCCCTGCTGACTCTCCCTCCCTTTCTATCCTCTCCACACCCTCTTCCTTCGCTTCTGGGTCTAAATCTCTCCCCTTATCTTCTGGATCTACACCTTCCACCTTCTTCTCATCTCCCACTGCGCCCGCCTCGCCCTCGCCCTCCCCCTCTTCCCCATGAACCACCTCACCCAACCTCCACCTCCCACCCGGCCCTTGAATCTCAAGCATCATCTTAACCCCCTTTACCCCTTGCACACCCGCCACGTCGGCCTCTCCACCCATGGCTACATCCCCAATATCACCCGCATTGCTACTCCCCGGCCGAGGACTCGAGGGGGGGTTCGCGATCAATTGGACGCGTACACCGAGACTTGTGCCTAGCGTCATGGATCCAAAGGGCGCTGGATAGTTGTGCGTTGGGGAGAAGGCGAAGGAAGAGGGGAGGGAGGGCCGAGGAGCGGGCGTATGGGGGACATCTTCGATATGTGCTGATGGAGGTTGGGTATGGAAGAGGGTTATGGGTGTTAGTTTCAGTCTGAGGTGATTAGCTTGGAGTATCCTGGGCCTGCTATAAGGCTTGGAGAGTGCGTACATTGACAGTGTGAGAGGTATGGGCTCCATTTCGGCGTCGGCGCGCCCTCAAGAGGCGTGTTGTGCAAAGAGTCCTTAGGGTGAGGTGGACGATAGTTCTGAGGCGGGCCGTGTCAATTTCATCGGGGCACTTTCAACATTCCTCGTCCATCAATCTCCCTATTGGCTCGAGCTTTATGCTCAACAAGTCCCCTAACGCCCTCTTGACCATCTCGCGATGCGGCTGTACCCATGCTCAGATGCTCTAATGTACTCATCTCCATCTGGCCGGAATGAAGTCAGGGACGAATCCTCCCGGCTATGTCATCAGCTCAGTCCCGCTGGCATCGCGCTCGGGTCCATTACTGAAGTCGGCGTCTTACTAGGTGGATAGGGTGAGAGACCTACATATTCATGCTGCTATCACTGACGTCTGACCGCACTACATTGACAATCGTCCTCAGTCTCCTTAGTTGCGAGAATTCAACCCGCAATGGTGGCCCAATTCCCTTATCCTCCAAATGTCACTCCTCGCTAGGCTTCGCACTCGCCGAACCGCCCGTGCCCTCTCATGCTTCGCAATCTTCGTACAGCCATCCTCAGGTCGCTCTGTAACTCCCCCTCAGCCAGGACTTTGTTTGGAAGATCGACGCTGAAGGGCTGGCTGTTCCCCTAAAAGTATCGCTGTACCGGTGTTTTCATGAGTAGCGAAGAAAGAGACGGGAATTCCCCGATCTAAGACCGTGCTGGATCAACCCAAACAGTCTCGATTACTTGCAGCGGCCTCACCATGCCGCCTTCTCCGATGTGACTGATCACGGACAGGTAGCGCGTCGCAGCCTCTGCCGGTTCCCTCTTCACTCGCAGGTTCGAAGATCAGTCCAGGATCCGTGCAGTCACTCAGCTAGGGATACGTCAGAGTACAGAAGCATTCCGCCTCATGATCGAGCTCTCAAGAAACCGTATGGTCAAGGTGATATACTGGTGGGCTCATGTCTCGGCCCACTACACGTACGTCTTCAAAGATCGAAGTGAACCCCCCCATAGCATGACCGAGGGGAACGAAAATGAGTGCAAAGCATGTACCTATAGAATAGCTTTACAATGTTACCGATCGATACGCTCGGCAGTCGGTCAAGTACCGTTTGGCCTGGCGGATGCCCTTCATATATGCGATCCACTTCCTGGTCGCATGTCGAAAGGCTGGTTAGCTGAGTAGTGTGGTGATAATGCCTAGCCACATGAAAGACTGATTATCTGGACGAATAGCTGGTCATGGGTTCAAATAGCGGGTGTGAAGGGGTCTGCTTGCCAATTCTTGCGCCTGGAACACTTCCCAGTCCATCGGGGGAAATATCGGACCACCACAACCAGTGGTGGGACATAGGGTATTTCTTTTAGATCATGTCCCGACACTTTCACTCGACGCCCCTTCCACAGCGAGCATAGAGCGAGCGTACAGAAAGATGGCAAAAAGATCAAAGGATGTTCGGTTAGCGGTATGAGACATCCGAACTCCAAAGCCGCCGGGATTCTCAGAGTGATAGGAGAGATCTTCAGGCCCGAGAATGTCTCAAATCTGGATAACATATAACTGCACCACACCATAATGATAATTGCACCACACTCCTAAGGAGAGTTACCGCTTTCGGTAATCTGTAGAGTTCCGGGGGACCACCAAAATCCCAACTTTGAGCGTTCCTCATGCAACTCTATGCATACAAAGTCCCAAATATTAATCGATATTCGGACTCCCAGACACCTACATGTATAGTGTAGCAATTTTCAAAATAAAATGTTGATGCATGCACAAGTTACTAAGTGAAAAAGTGTGGTGCAGTTATAATTAACGTGTGGTGCAGTTATATGTTATCCAAATCTGAGATTTGCTGGATTACGGCACAATGTTTCAGATTTTTGCCACCCGTTACCAACCGGTACCCACTCTACCTCCTATGGTTTCGTCTTGAAATCGCTTCTTGAAGCCTAATCGATGAGGTCATGGACAGCAGGCGACCGCCGCCGCCACACTCGCGGCGTTACTGAGAAGCCGATGTACGCTGAAATGGAGCGCATCATACTGTGCCTCACATCGAGGTAAACAATAGACATTCAAGACCGCGTGTGGGGCTTGTAGTCGTCCGCCCTTCGGTTGTTTAACCGAGGTGCGTGTCAGCAACAGAAGAGCGCCGATAGCCATCTGTAAGGGGGAGACCTCAGCCCTATCTCCTCGGGTGTGACCGATGTTGCGGTGAGTCGGTCCATCACGGGGCTGGCAAGCCTGATCTGTTGGACCAGGAGGCCAATGGGGCCAAATAAGAGACTAAGTATCCGGCCCGACGGGCGATGAAAGGAATACAGCAGGGGCTTCAAAAGTCGGCGTTGGCATCCTTCGGATCACGGCAAAGATCCAGTAGAGCTTTCGAAAGGTTCTACCCCGGCATTCCCAAATATAAGTGACTAGCGCTCCGGTAGTCAGACTTTTTGTGTCCACACTGTCGGTCCTTAACACTTGACATGTCGGCCGATCTGAAGATAGCAAGAAGTAGGAGTGCATACTACGTCGTGAAGGCAGAGCAGCAGACCATCATGCTGGATGCATAGCATAGTCATCCTGTGATGTCTCAGAAGCTTCTTAAGTCAAGCCCGTGCGTGGATCTCAGGGCGGCGCGTCGTCGCGTCGCGGGTAGGTGTCTTCAATCTTGGCTTGCTGTATTCCACATCACCAGCAGCACAGGCATCAACGCGTTCGTGGACCGACATCCCCCATGTCAGCTATATCCGAAGAAACGGACCGCTCGGCAGCGCTTCCGGCGTCCCCACAGCGAGATGCGTCAAGCGCGAGCACCGCTGTCAAATCCACTCTCCCTTGCCCTATTCCCCCGGTGTTCGACTTCCCCTCAGCCCCATCGCTCGCCCTCCCACACTCTCCACGCGCCCTTCCCCTCGAGTCAGATCGTCGATCCTATGCTAGCACTCCGGACCCGAACGAGCGCGTTATCGTCCCCGGCGGTAAATCAGAGCGAAGGGTCTGGAATACGCTGGAATTGAGATTTCGGATTTTCAAGCTACTCGATAGGCCCACTTTGGCTTCATTGCTGTGTTTGGAGAAGGCTGTCTCGGCCAGCGTGGCGGCGATACTGTATAGGGACATACATGTGTCTTTAATGAGCAAAATGAGCAGGGCGAAGGCGAGTGATATCCAGATCCGCCCGAAGCCGAGCATTCGCTGACAAGTTTAGGGACGGCGTACTACCTACTGCGACGCGGTAATCACCCTGGATAGAAGTCCTCATCCCGACATTATCTCCCCACTGAAGGTATGGGAGAAAGGTTAGTCGCCTTCTAAAAAGAGATGCGCGAGGTACTGACACCACACCAGTCCGACCAGCGGGCCAGCGCTTCGACCCACTTGCACTCCTGAAAATCGTCAAGACTTGCCGAAAGAAGTTCCCCAATCTCCAGCGCATCTTCTACCAGTACCCCAAATCCGACATGGATGACGCATACGTCGTACATCTCGATGGAGATGAGATCACGGTCGATCTGGAATCTCACGTCCAGTTCGACACGATAATCTCCGATCGCCCCCATCAGTGGCCGCCCACCCTCCCCCCCATACCAGTCTATGCTGGCATGGACATTCGTCATTCGATCGCGATCAAAATCATCATGGATGATCTTGAGACTTGGGACATACAACACCGGTACAAAGATTACGCACGCCTACGCAGGAACAGCCAGGCATGGATCGACTGGCTGTACCGAAACCCCAACCTCGATAGGCGAGTAACCAGTCTCGACGCCCTCAGTGCCCGCGGGGCCGAGGACACACTAGAAGGCGTCCTGGAATTCCTTGCTCAGCGAAAGCGCGATCATTGCGAACCAATGTCGAGTATTCACCTTCCACCCTCCTCCACTCCGCTCACTCCTGAACGTTTCGCCGAGGTCGTCGCTGTTCTTGCTGCCAATCCGGAGATTCGGACCCTTCGCGTTGAACAAAACATCGTTGCGGGGCTCGATTGCTTGCAGACTGCTATAGCGGCCTTCGATGCAGCGTTGCCGTCCCTACACCGGCTCGTCTTGACAACGTACGGAGAGCCCGAGTCCACGCCTTTATCCGGACTTCCGAACTTGCGGATCTTTTCCATGTCACTAAGACTTCAGGAAAGTACCCAAGCCGACGCCGTACAATACCTTTGCAGGCTCGGTAGCGAACGTTGCGCATATCAGGACCCGGAGCAAGGGAATCTGGCCGCTCAGAGGGCGTTCAGCGAAGCTGTGCGCGAGCTTCGGCCGCTGGTACTCGCTGGAGATGATCTTCGGTATCATAACTGGGGAGAGGAGACGACATCGGAGGAAGACGAGGAAGATGAGGAAGACGAATGAGGTCAGTCGTGCCGGAACCCCGGCGCTTATCTACCGTCTGAAGCTGATACAAAATAGTCACTCATACAGCCCTAGATCCTAGCCTGGTATACAAAGCTTGGTCTCCCCCTTTGGCGCTAGACCCAACAAGTGGCGCAGATGACTTCTGGGGGTTCGGCCACCGGGTCAAGGCCCGGCGGCGGCCGGCGGGAACGTTGTTGTTTCCCTATGAGTAGCTAAGGGGGAATCCTTTCCTGGCTGGCGGTAGAGAGGGGCGATCTCTTGGAGATGTATACTGTAGCTAGGGCATCGAGGTTATCTATACATGCAAAACCTGAAGTTTTGGAGTGCCGCACTGGCACATTCCTCAGAACATTCCTCATGATCAGGTCGCGTCGAATCCTTCATTTATCGCTCGACATCTCATCTCCCAAGCTTGAAGTACGAACAATCAAAGATGTCTAGCCCCACTGCAAAGCTCGACGTAGACTCGGCGCCAAACAATCCACTCGCTGTACCTCTCCCTTCCCCTCACCAAAATCCCCACTCGCCCGTCGAAGTAAAACCATCGCGCGACTCTCACTCCCCATCTACATCTCCCGGCTTCCAGCCCGAAGCCGACCCTGAGAATCCACCAACCAGCCCCTGAAACGATCAGGACAATCCTGATGATTACGAAGAATACGACGAGGAAGACTACGATGAGGACGAAGATGAGGATGGCTCCGACTGGAGCGCGACTCCGCCTCCTCAATATGTCCTGCAGCGGGGCGGACCTGCCGCGAGGAAGGTGTATGACAACCTGGAGGTTCGACATCGGATATTGGCG
This sequence comes from Dioszegia crocea, assembly GCA_001600615.1. Lineage (NCBI taxonomy): Eukaryota > Fungi > Basidiomycota > Tremellomycetes > Tremellales > Bulleribasidiaceae > Dioszegia > Dioszegia crocea. The sequence goes on from BCKK01000003.1 coordinate 1,599,636, forward strand.
TTGACGGATCGGAGTACACTAGGGCGGATGCTAAGGTTGGAAAGGGCTGTGTCGGAAAGCGTAGCGAGGGTGCTATTCAGATGCGTTACCAAGGCAGTCATGGCGAAAATGAGTCGGGCAAATGTAGATTTTAATCTTTCTGCGACGTACCTATACTGATCTCATAGCCCAGACGCAGGATCTACTGCGATGCAGTCCGAGAAGTCGACCGCAGTCCCTACCCCTCCCTTATCCCCGGCGAGAAACGGCCATTTCGCAGCGACCGCGAACCCATCTACTTTGACCATCGCGATGCTGCCAAGCTGGTCACTGCCGGTCGCAAAAAGTTCCCCAACCTACAACGAATTCTCTACCTCTACCCCTCCCACGATGTCGATGATGCCTGGATCATCAACATTAAACCCAACAACAAAATCACAATCGACCTTGAGAGTCACGTCGAGTTTGACCTTCACGATATCGAGTTCTTCAATCCGGAAACCCCTACTCTCCCCGGTCCTCCCACATTACCACAGGGATGGGGCATACGGTACACGATCGCCATCAAATTAATTGCGCAGGATAAAGATTCGCAGTACTGGTGGGCAGAGCAGCCTGCCGGCCTACCCGCGCATTTGAAGAGATGGCACGATTGGCTTTACCTCAATCCCGATCTAGACCGCCGGGTCACCTCTGTCGAGCGGTGGCTATACGATTACTGCAACCCCTTCGACAAACGAGAACCTCTCGGGGCTTATGCGTATCATCCCAATAATAGCGAGCGTGAATATCGCTATCCCCCTATCGACCCTTACGACACCTCCATCATCGATCCCACTCTTGATGAAGCGCTCGCTTTCCTCGCGCAGAGAAAGCGAGACAACTGTAAACCCATGACGACATTCACCATCCCTCCCTCATCCAAACATGTCACACCCGAGCGCTTCAGGGAGATTCTCTCTGCGCTCAACCCCGAGATCCGCTCCCTCCGCATTCACAAATCCATCATCCAAAACCTCCCCTCCACCCAGACTGCGATTGCAGCCTTCGACGCGGCTTTCCCAAGCCTGTACCAGCTCGCTATCGTACACGATGCATTCAAAGGTGTAAAGCCCAAGAGGTCATACGTCGAACGAACTCCATTGTCCGGCTTGCCAAACCTCCGAAACTTCGTCAGCCATATCCAGATGCCGGGGAATATCGACTCGCCCCAAGTCGGACGCTTTGTCTGCCGATTGGGCACAGATAAGTGCGTTCATCAGAATTTGGAAATTACCAGTATGAGCGGGATGAAGTGGGGGGCGGATGAGGTGCACGAGGTCAAGCCCTATGTGCTGGGTCGGAGGACGTATCGGTACGGGGACGGGTATGTGATGAGGCCCGAGGAGGAGAAAGATCAGATTGAGCTGAGGGAGACGAGGGTCGAGAGTGAATGGGGAGATTACTACATCTTGGAATAGATCCAGACTGGAAGTAGCGCGGACATGTATGGTAAATGGAAATTCCTAGCGGAGAGCGGTGGAGGAGCTCACACTCACCACAGCCCGGATCGTTAGCGGCGGCCGCGGTCCGGGGCTTCTCCGCTGCCGCTCTAGTCATTCTGAACACTCGGCCTTACTCAACCTGCTCGCTCAACACGCTGCTGCGCGTCTATCAAGCGATAGCACTGGTTTCGAACTCCGTAACTCCGAAGTCGGAAATACCTGCCACACCGTAGCTTGCACTCACCTACGGAATTACGGAGATAGACTGCACTCACCTCTGGCTGAAAGTGGCGCCGCAGCCCAGTGAGTGCAACCGCCATCAACGGTATATATATACCGACTGCACACCCCATGGGGTCCCCTCAACTTAAGTCACAGAGCTGTCAGCGACACACCATCCAGCGCGACCATGCCTTCTCACGAGAACATCTCTTCAGTGCCGCCACAAGCAGCCGATAACATCAGCATGATCGACCTCAAAGAGTCTATCGATCACATTGAGCAATTGCCCGCTGGCGATAAGGAGCTGGTGCATCTGCACGCTGAGTTCGAGTGGATAAGGTCATTGTCGGAGGAGGAGTACGAGCGGGAGAGCAAAAAACTCGTTCGAAAGGTAAGACGGGGTCGTTTCAATATTATACAACAGGGCTGATGTACAGATCGACTCACGACTCCTTCCAACGCTGTTCGTACTGCTGGTATTGAATTATCTGGACAGGAATGCTCTGGCGTACGTATCTCGATCTTTTCCAGCAGGGTCACATAGCTGATCAAGGGTAGATCCGCCCGGGTCCAAGGTATCGAGCGCGACCTGGGCATGTCCGGCGTGGACTTCAACATTGCCATTTCGGTCCTCTTTGTAGGGTATATCCTCGGTCAGATACCCTCCAACATGATCCTCTCCCGTGTTCGACCGTCAATCTATCTCTCCCTCTTTGTCGCTCTCTGGGGAGCCGTGTCCACCTGCACTGCCGCCGCCCAGAACTTCCACCACCTCGTCGTCATCCGCTTCTTCCTCGGCATCACGGAATCACCCTACTTCCCAGGAGCTCTCTTCTTACTATCATCTTGGTACACCAAGAAAGAGCTCGCACTCCGAACGTCGATCATGTACACTGGCTCCCTTCTCTCCGGTGCTTTCTCGGGTTTGATAAGTGCTGGTATCGAGGGAGGTATGAATGGGCTTGGAGGATTATCATCCTGGCGCTGGCTGTTCATTCTCGAGGGTACGTCTTCCTTAACTACCTTTATCCGGCCGTAGCTGATCGTCCAGGTGCGATCACTATTGTCGCTGCTATCGTTTCGCTCTTCATTCTTCCGGACTACCCTGCAACGTAAGTCGTCTTACTATCCTGCACCTAGGGGATACTAAGTCATCAGCACACGTTGGTTATCCGATCGCGAAAAGGCTATCGCAGTCTACCGTCTGGAGAAGGACACTGGAGTCAAAGACGAGGAGACCATGTCGCTGTTGAACTCTTTCAAGGCTGCGGTCGTCGATTACAAGCTATGGATACTAGCCTTGATCATCGTCACCAAGACCACCGCTGGTGCCGTCACTCAATTCATACCGACAGTGGTCGCTACTTTTGGCATGTCAAAGGTTCAGACGTGAGTTGCTGGGTTGGTCAGTACTAATCCACAGTCTCTTACTCACTGCGCCACCATACCTTCTAGCCGCATTTCTCGCCATTGTCATCTCACACCTGTCCGACAACAAGCCAGAGCGATGCTTCCACTTGGCCATCCCTCTCTGCGTGGGCATGATCGGCTTCATCGTAGCCACTACCACCACCACCGTCGCCCCGAGGTACTTCTCCTTGTTCCTCATGATTGGAGGATTGTTTGGTTCTTACAATGTCGCTCTGGCGTGGATATCGTCTACTTTCCCTCGACCTAGAGCGAAGCGGGCTGCGGCGTACGCTACTATCAACTCACTTGGCAATGGTAAGTCCGCATGATTTATGCATCGCTGATCAACCCAGTGGCACAAATCTGGTCACCTTATTTATACGACTCCAGATATTCGCCACAGTACACCGTCGCTTTTGCCACCAACACCGTTATGGCTGCCGTTGCTGTAGGAGGTTGTTTTGTGTTGAGGTTTTGTCTGCAGAGGGAGAACAGGAAGATGGAGGCGAATGAGGCGGATCAGGAAGCGTCGGGAGAGATGATTGATCCAGCAAAGAAGATTCGATACGTTTTGTAATCATGTGTTTGTAGAGCTCAACTGCTTAGTGGTGGGATGTTAGCGCTCGAGATGTAGTGATGATGAATGCAAGTGACCGGCGTGTCTTGGCAGATTCAAAGCATTGGCTGCAAGGCCGAGAGACTTCCTCCCCGCACTTCACACACCACTTGAGTGTCCGACGTTGTGGTAGCGAATTCAAGTCTCTGTCCCGACGCTCAATCTACTTAGCTCCGAGCCAGCTCGCGCCACAGTGCTTGGGCATGTGGCCTCATCAACCGGTCTGTGAGCTAGTGCTGGCCTCATTATACATTCACTGGATCTGCTGTAGCTTTACGACGCCGCCACCTCCCTTTAGCATGATCTGAAGAAAACCCAAAATCACGAACACCAAAACCCGCTCTGCGCCTCCCTCTACACGCAAAGCCTTACTGAGACATGGGTTGAAATTGAGGCCGATGAATACTCATCCAATGCTCTTGCAGAACCTAACACATATAAGCTTGGGTCACATATCTCCTGACGGGCAAAAGCAGCCATGAAACTTACATCTTTGGTATCCATCAACTGCCCACACATTATATCCCCCTCCAAGCTCCTCACTTGACACTCATATGCCTCTCCTGGCCCATCTGTCTCTTCCCCTATTTCAACATTTTCCCCTTTAATCTCCAACTCCCCTTCCCTCTCTTGCCTCCACTGACCCGATTCAAAAGTCGATGCAAAGCCTTCGTCCACTTCCCCCTCCTGCGTCCCTAATCCTGATCCAGAGGACTCTACCCTTTCCCCCTCTTGCGTCCCTCGACCCGACCGTGTGTTCGTTCCGATATACTCGCCCGAGCTCGTCCTATCCACCGCTCGGGTCGAATACCCCATCCCTCTCATGTCCTGACCACTCTCACTTCCGCTCCCACTCCCACTCCCACTCCCACTCTCATCCGAGTACTCGCTCCCACTCTCCGTATCCTCTTCTTCCCCTTGCACAACACCCATCCGCCTCGCCCGCAGGTCCCTCACCTGACTGACCAACGTCTCATTCCTCTTGGTCAGATTATCAACTCGGCGAGTCAAGACCGCATTCTCCTCCAAGAGATTCTCATTCTCCTTCTTCAGCCTTGGGTGCGCCGCAGCTTTGGTCCGTAGAGCGTCATCGGTCAACCTCGCCTGGTCCAGCAAGATCTTATTCTGCGCCCGAAGCTCAGCCACCACCTGCCCATTCCTGGCTGCAATGGCCGCATGGTGCATATCCTTCTGCTTAAGCCCATTGCTCAGTTGAGCTTCTTTGATTTTGAGCTTGGCCGATAACTCCCGATTGAGCTCAACTTCACGGACGGCCGAGGAAGATGCCATGTCGTATTGTGTCCGAATGAAACGATGGTCTTTCTCCAAAGATGTCTTCTTGGATCGAACCTCCGCTAGCTCAGCTTGGACGGCAGCGAGTTGTGCAGTGAGGTCGGCGTTTAGGAGGAGGAGTTCGGAATCAGGGATAATGACGATGGGAGTTGAAGGGGCTGCGGGAGCGACAGTGGCGATGGGGGTTGCGGGGGCTGCGGGGGCGACGAGGGCAATGGGGGCGATGGGAGAAGGGACAGTGGCATTTTCATTGTCATTGGCATTGGCCTGATTGTCAGCGATGATCAGAGGGTGAACTTACAGATGGTTCGCCTGTAGAGAATTGGGATGGCGTAGGCGGTTCCTCCTGTACCTCTGGTTCGGCGGTTGTACCCCGATCCACCATGACCGGTCTTGGCGCTTGGGTTTGGGTGAACTGGGTTTGTGGGTAGTCGTCCTGACTGGTGGGTATAGCCCGTAGCATAGCTACTCCATCAACCACCCGCCTCTCCATTCCAGGCGGTATGGAATCTTCTTCCTCTTCAGCCGTAGATTCCGGCTGGTCCCTCACGGGTCCAGTCCGCAAAACACCTGCCGCCTCATCCTCATCGCTACTGGTATTGAAGAAGAGGGGTTCAGCCTGCTTTCCATTTACCTTAACTGGCGATACCGCCTCATCCACCTCCATCTCCTCTTCAATCCTCGCCCGCCTCTTCCCCTTCCCCTTATCCTTCACCGGCGGTCCGAGCGGACTGGAGAATTGATGGATGCTCTCTTGGGTTCCAGTACTTTGCGTCCCAGCCTCCTTGTCTGTCGTCGCCTGGTGCTGCAAAGCTGCAACACGGAACACCTGGGTGCTGATTTGGGGCACCGTTCCGAGCTTTCGGGGTTGGGTTGGTCCGGCCGCATCGGTCTGCCGAGACGCAGACTTGGACGTCCCAGCCTTGACAATAGGGGCCGAGGCCGGATCGAGGATTGTGTCCGCCTGCGAACCCTGCATGTCCAGAACGGCCTGCGCTAGCAACGCATGATCGATATCTGGGGAGAGCGATTCGCGCGGGATGGACGCGCGCGCACCATCGTTGTCGGGAAGGGTAGGTGAGGTAGGGAGGGGGACAGCGGCAGCAACGGCGGCATCGGCATCATTGACCGTATCGGCAATAATCTGCTGAATACGCTCAACGAGCCTGTCGTTCGCCACTGCCGCAGTCTTGGCGGTCGGGGGAGGGGATGGAGAGCGATAAGGCTCGTTATCGTCATTTTGAAAGAAATCGTTCCCGTGATCGTCATTGTGATCGTCGAACTGACCCTCATCCTCGTCCGGCTCAGGTCCCGGTCCTGCAGGAGGTCTCCGTTCGACGATTTCAAACTCGTCCTCTTCCCCTTCCACATCATCGTCCTCGTCGTCTGATGCGAAGCGGGTATTCTTTTGGGTCGAAGGTAAATGAGACCCAAATCCACCCCCGCTCCGACTGTTCCTCGCCTTAGTTTTGGGTTTGGCGCGTGTTTTCGCCTTGTCGGCTGATTGCTTTGATGGGCCAGCAAGTACAGCGGCGGTGGTGGTGGATGCGGTCGAGGCTGAGCGACTTCTGACGCGGGAGGAGATTGGGGGTGTACCCTTGGGCGCTTGGCCGGGCAGAGCTTTGGTTGTTCGCTTACTTGAAGCGGGGGCGGGAGACGCTTCGGCTGATGTGTCGCGACGGGCTAGAAAAGTCAGTTCTGAGAAGTTCTGTTCGATGGGATACTCACAAGTTCTGCCCTTCGTCTTTTTGCTTGCTGGCTCAGCTGGCGCAACCGAGCTTCGCTTCCTCTTTCCACCTCCCGTTCCAGGCGGCAACCACTCGCTCCCCGTCGTCATCTGGCTTGCCTCCGCTATTGCCCTAGCCTTGTCTCTCTTCCGCTTCTCCCGCGCCTTTTCCTCCTCGTCTGACATCGTCTCCATAGGATCATCCTCTTCATCCCCATTCTCGTCCTCCTGCTCCTCCTCCCCTTCAGTCTCGGGCTGCGTCAAGGACTGATCCATATCCTGCACGACCGCCGCGACGTCCACCGACTCCGATCTCAACCTCGGCGACCTCTTCCGCGCCACAGAGACCTTCCCCTTCTTGCGCCCCTTCTCCAGCGCCTTCTTCTGCTTATCGGCTTTACGCTGAGCCATAGCTCGCTTCATCTTCTTGTCCCATTGCCTGAGAAGATTTTCACCAAGTTGTTTTCCAGGCTTTACAGTACCCTCTGCGATCTTTTCTTTCCACTCCTTGATCAATGCATCTGTGCAGTGGTCTTTGGGCTCCCAATTGGGCCGATAATCGTAATTTGTCTTCGGGTCGAGATCCCCCCATTCGACGAGATACATTCGGTTCTTTTTGTCCTCGGCGAGGATAGCGAGTGCTGGGAATTCCAGACTATCCTCATCTGGCCCAGCGGGGCGGTACTGGGTCTCTGGGGGAAGGGAGGACTCGGGAGAGGGAGAGTGGGAAGCGTCGGCGCGCATGACGGCGAGGATAGGGGAGGATGGGGCGGAGTGAAGGGGTATTTTTTGGGTGGCGGCTTCGCGATATCCTCTCGGTCGGTAGGTCGGGCGACCTAAAACCTAGCTGTTGTCGATTGTCGAGTATGTCAGTGTGATGTAGAAGATAGAGATGGTTGAGTGGACTTTGGGTATTTGGTTGCTAGCGTCGCGCTGAGAATTACTACTTTAGGAAAATTACGCGCCCAGTCACGTGGTGTGCGCACGGACATGGCCATTGAGTCGGATTTGAGAAACTCGCCACCGAAGACCCCTAGCTACTCATTCCTCATTCCAATACTCCCCCTAGTAAGGCTAGGCAATACCCTATTCCCCTCCTTGACCCGCCAACAGACCCCTAGTGATCGACATTCAGTATGGCACCTCCCAAATTCGACCCGGCAGACCCGGCCACCGCGGCCCTCATCACCCAATTCACCCAACTGGGCTTATCATCCGTGACCGCCACCGAGCTCGTGCGGCAGGGTAAACAGGGTGTCGCAGTGAAGTCTTTGATCGACACGTACAAGTTGGAAAATACTACATTGGACGAACGTCAGGCGTCGGCTTTGGTCAAGCTCGCGACGGGAGGTGGGAAGTTGGGTGAAGGTGAGAAAGGGTTTGCGGTGGATAAGATTGTTAAAGGGGATGTGAAGAGTGTTGATCAGGCCACCGGTGAGCTTTACGTCGCGTGTACTCTAGACCATAAGCTGATAGACCAGCCGCTATCAAGTTCTTGGAGGCTAATCCTGCTGGGACACCAGTTGATGAAGCTGCCTTTGATAAAGCCTGTGGAGTCGGTGCGTTCTCTCACTTTGTGTCCAACTATATACTGATCCTGCAGGAATCAACATCACTGCATCAGACCTTCCATCACTCGTCAAATCTTACATCTCATCCCTGCCTTCTCCACCTCAGAACTGGTCAGCCTTTGGCCCCCTCCTCGGTTCAGTCAAAAGTAGCACTTCCGACCTGAAGTAGGCACCCCCTTTCTTCCCCTTACCTCGCTAACAAGACAGATGGGCAAACGCTGCCGACCTAAAACAAAACCTCGAAACTCTCTTCACAGAACTTTTCGGTACAAAAGAAGCCGCGGCAGCCGCCCGAGCTCAGGCCTCTGCAAACAAGCCTAAAACCCCTGCTCAGCCCAAAGCGAAGGCAACAGCTTCGACAGCGTCCGACGTTCCCGCGCCTGGAAGTGGACCGGTGATACCTACCAATATCTTCAAAGAGGGCTTTTTGGCCGATTTCCATAAACCGGGTGAAAACCCTCAAATCGACCCAGAACTCACCAAGCGGCATTTGGAGTGGACGAAGGGAGGCGTTTTGACGCGTTTCCCGCCTGAGCCTAATGGATATTTGCATATTGGTGAGTAGTGTGGTGTGGCTTGGCTGGACGAAAGGTGGCTGACGATATAGGCCACGTCAAGGCTATTATGGTTGATTTCGGGTATGCCAAATTCCATGGCGGAAGGTGTTATCTTCGATTCGACGATACGAACCCTGAAAAAGAGGAAGGGCGATATTTCCAGAGTATCCTCGAAACGGTTCGATGGCTCGGGTTTGAGCCATGGAAAATCACCTACTCGAGTGATAATTTCCAAAGGCTGTATGAACTGGCGGTGGAGTTGACACGGCGGGGCAAGGCGTATGTCTGTACTTGTGATGGTGAGTTGGATAGTCCTCAACTTTTTGAGTTTGTCGAGCTGATATCCCAGCTGAGAAGATCAAAGAGGACAGAGGTGGCTCACACGGTAATCCCATCCCCTGTATTCATCGAGATCGACCTACTTCGGAATCTCTTGCAGAGTTCGAAAAGATGTTCAAAGGGGAATATGCCGAGAAGGCTGCGTGTCTGCGAATGAAGATGGATCTCAACAGTGGGAATCCATACATGTGGGATACAGTCGCATATCGGGTTAAGAAGGCACCTCATCATCGGACTGGAGATAAGTGGAGTGAGTCTAGATTTGGGCGAGGAGGGAGTTTGGGCTGACGAGATCAGAGATATACCCCACTTATGACTTTACGCATTGTCTCTGTGATTCATTTGAAAACATCTCGTATGTCCCCTGGTACTGTACTGGCGATCCTCAGCTAACCACCAGCCACTCCCTCTGCACTACCGAATTCATCTCGGCGCGCGAATCCTACGAATGGCTATGCGATGCCCTCTCAATCTATAAACCCCGGCAATACGAGTTCGCCCGCCTAAACCTCCAAGGTACCTTCTTATCCAAACGTAAAATCGCACGGCTCGTCACCAACAAACTTGTTGATGACTGGGACGATCCGCGACTCTACACCATCATTGCCCTCCGACGACGAGGCGTTCCTCCTGGCGCACTCCTCCGCTTCGTCTCGGAGTTAGGCGTCACAGTCATTAACTCCCTGACCGAATTGCATAAATTCGAATCAACAGTCCGATCCTACCTCGAAGATTCGGCACCGAGGTTGATGATGTGCCTAAACCCTATAAAGGTCATCATTGATAATGTGCCAGACGATTATGAGGTCACTGTCCAAGTTCCCCTTCATCCTAAAATCCCATCCATGGGATCTGTGGAAAGTCGGTTCTGTAAAGAGATTTACATTGATTCTGAGGATTTCAGAGAAGAGGATTCAGCCGATTACTTCAGACTTGCACCGGGCAAGTCTGTCGGTTTATTTAAGGCTCCCACAACAATCACTTGTACTTCTTTCAAGAAGGATGAAGAGGGGAAGGTAATTGAGATTCACGCCAATCTTGATGATCCCAAAACTGCCAAAAAGGCCAAGGCGTATATCCAATGGGTAAACGCAAGGGAGGCGGTGCATATCGATCAAGTCCGATATTTCTACCCTCTCTTCCAATCCGATCCACCTCCTGCGGACTTTGAGACGGATGTCAATCCCAATTCGGTCGAGGTGTTTAAAGGGGCGGTGATTGAGCCGGCATTCTATCAACTTGCGAGGGATTCGTTAAAGGTGGCGAAGGATGAAGCGGAGGAGAGGACTAGGAAGGCCAAGGAGGTCATGGAGGGTCAGAGTAGGGTCGAGGGGGATGAGGACGAACCGGTTGTTGCTGCCGAGAGTCTGTATGGGGTTGAGAATGTTAGGTTCCAGGGGATGAGATTGGCGTATTTTGCTTTGGATAGGGAGAGTAGTGTGGAGGGGTTGGAAAGTGGGAAGAAGGGGGCGGGAGATAAGATTGTGTTGAATAGGATCGTCAGTCTGAAGGAGGATACGGGGAAGAAGGCGTAGGGAGGGTGAGGAAAGGGTCAGGTTTAGGTGTACGCCGTCAGTCTAGTTGGTCATAGACCAGTAGATAGGTGCGAGTCGGGGAATCTTTACATATACATTGATAGATATCTCAGGCGGGAATAGATACGATGAGGCACATGTACATTTGGGCCGTGAGCTAGGCTGAACACGCGCCGTGAGGTTGGGGATATAGAAGGGGAATTGTCCATCTCTAAAATTTCGACGCTTCATCACCTCGCCCGTCCTTCTCGCCCCATCTCCAGACCCGCCCTACCCCTGCCCATCGCCTCTTCCTGGCCTCTGTTACGTTCTTCCTTCCCTCGTCACACCCTCGTCACATCAATAACCCCCAGCCTACGCCGCATCAACCTCCATACCGCCATTCCCATTCCCGCTCCCGCCCTCAAACCCGGATTGCGCCTTTGTAATAGGCGCCGGCATCGGCGCGCTAAACAGCAATTCGGATGGTGTTTGCGAGTACTGTATTTGCTGCTGTTGCTGTTGTTGTTGTTGCTGTATTATCTGCTGATCTTGCGATCCGAATGAAGAAGTTTGGGCAGAATCCCAGGGGTTTTGGAATCTATCTCATCAGCCTGTGTCCTTCCCACTATGGGAAAACCAAGACTTACCGGGTAACTTTTGGTTTTTCAATCAAAACATTCCGATGTAATTTCGCCCAATCTACCACTGCCGGTGGGTTCTCCTTATACTCCTCTACTTCATAATACGTATTGACGTAATACCCAACTCTGACAAATTCTTTGTCTCGGTAAGACGCCGTGATGATGATGACTGTCACGCCTAGGATTTCGTCGTGTTCTTGAGAAGGAAGGAGGTGGTGTGCTGGGGCTGGAGCGGCGAAGTCGAAGGCGTTGATTCCGGCTGGGACTGGGCCGACTGAGTGATCGTCAGCTTGGACCTCTCATGGGTAGGAGACAGGAAGTGGGAAGCTCACCCATACATGAGTCTAGCTCTTGGTCATACTCTTCGCTCTTTGCCGATCCGACGTATATGAGTTTCCACTCCAGGTCTGAAGAGTCAGCTAAGGTTGCTCTCTGCGAGTCCAGTAGACTGGGCCGAGAGGAACATAGCTAAGACGTACCCTCTACCAAAGGCGCGATGGCCTCGAATTTGATTCGGAAGTGATACTCGTCATCGAATTTTGCGGGGTTATTGACCAGCTCGATATTTCTGATATTGACCTGACTAGATCAGCTTATCCACTCGTGAGAACGACTCTGGGTGGGGCTAAACTTACGATAGACTATTGAGATAAAGGAGCGAGGCGGAAGAAGGAAAGAGGCATAGGTCAGCTGTGCGTCCCTTCAAGCGGGGGAAGGTGAGGTCAAGCTCACCATGATGTTCTGAGCGGCTCTGGTCTGATTGTCCGGTCTGAATAATGTGGATAGGAGGTCGAGTCTAGTACTACTTGTTGTATGTATAGAGTAGGATGAAAGAGGACGAGTGGCCAAAGGTGCAGCCAAGTCGCGTTGCCACAACAACTCGACGCGACAGATTAGGCGCATGAAGTCACGTGTGTTGAGGCGCGCCTAATTGATATTCCGGCTTAGCTTGTTTTCCGGGTCAAAGTTTCAAATTCGAGGTCCACCCTGCACCCTACAAGCATCCTATACATCAACAAAGCTATACTACATCTAAGCAGAGCCTACAGCGCTCACAGTTATAGCATACTATCCCTCTTGAGACCAGCGGTTAGGCCCGCCTTGTCATCCACAGCTCTTCAGCACTTCAAAACACTCGGGCAAGCTCTCAGACTGAGCACAATGTCCACTTCTACACCTTCCGACATCCCGCACACTGTGCCCCTCCCCGGCGGGATCCCAGAGACCCACACGACCCACACCGAATCCACAACTACCATCCTGGTTCCTAAGGCCAATACGGCTTTCCTCAACCCTGTACAGCAATACAATAGGGATTTATCAATAGCTGCCATCAGGGCATGGAACGAAATGCGGAAAGAGGAGGCTGAGGGACGGTGGAGGAAGCGCTTGGACGCTGCGCCGGAAGTGGCGGCGAGGAAAAAGGAGAAGGCTAGGAAGCGGAAAGAGGCACGGGCCGCTGTGGTGGGTGAGGGTGGGGAGGGAGGGGTCAGTGCGCTGGGTGGAGAGGGAAGTGGAGGTGTACTAGAGGAGGGTAAGGAGAATGTCCCGGAGTCATCGGCTGGTCCGTCTGTACCTGTAAGTCAGCTATTGCGTCCATTGTACTCCGTGGACTATAGCTCACCCCACAGCCTGAATTCCGAGCTCAGCAAATAACCATCCTTGAAGCGCTCTCAGCGACAGGTCTGCGTTCAATCAGATACGCCAAGGAGATCCCAGATGTCAAGTCAGTTCTGATATACTCCGTATCCTGGGAGTCTGATAAAAGCTGACCGCTAGATATGTCCTCGCTAATGACATCTCGCCCTCGGCGTGCGAAGCCATGCGAACCAACGTAGCCTTTAACGGTGTAGGCCACAATGTCAAAAGACCAGCCGGTACGAGCGCCGGTCCTTGGGGAGAGACGAGAGAGGAAGAAGAAACGGCAGGAACTGTGGCCCCCACGGCGGAAGAGGACGAAGCGGAGATGCGGAAAGTCGGGAGAAGAGCTGAGTGCAGGGGACGGGTGATTGTGAATGAGGGTGATGCCTTGTGAGTTCAGCGTTTGCCCCCTACTGCAGTGGTCAAGAAGAGCTGACAGCCCAGAACGCTCATGTATGCCCGTCGAGGCCCAACTGCTCGAGTAGACGTCGTCGACTTAGATCCATACGGCACCGCTGCGCCATTCGTCGATGCTGCGATAGGCTGTATAGCAGACGGCGGGTTACTCGCTGTGACATGTACAGATCTGGCCGTATTGGCAGGTAGTCAATATCCCGAAAAAAGGTCAGCTCGCCGGCTCATTGTTGTAGTGGGACCTCAAGCTGACGAGGCAGTTTCTCCAACTATGGCGGAACTTCAGTTAACGCTGAATATTCACACGAAGTCGCCCTTCGACTGGTCATTGCGTCACTTGCAACCTCTGCGGCGCGGTACGGGCGATACATCACGCCTCTACTTTGTCTTTCGATAGACTTTTACGTCAGGCTGTTTGTACGAGTCGATACGCAGCCATTGAAAGTCAAGTCGTTAATGAGGTGTGTCAGCTGCCTCACCTTGTGTAGAAGAGGGAGATAGCTGATCATCAGTCAAATTGGGGTAGTGTACGTATGTAGCTATTGCCAATCCCCCACACCGCAGCCTTTTGGCCGGATAGTGGATAAAGAGAATAAAGCGGGAAAGACGACAAGGCTATATCGGACGGCTCAGGGTCCGCCGACGGGTGGGAGTGGGTGTGAGCATTGTGGTGGGACGCAACATGTGAGCTGCCGCTTTCGCTATGGTCCATTAAGCTCGAGCTGATGGCTGAGCTGATATGATAGCTCGGTGGACCGATGTGGTTGGGTCCGATACAAGATCCTGAATTCGCCGAGCGGGTATTAAATAGTACGGCGGGACAAGAGGAGGATTATAAGACTTGGGCTAGAATACAAGGGATGGTGACTCTGGCCAAAGATGTAAGCTTCCCCCTCGTCACCGCCCTCTGGGGTGATAAAGCTGACCCTGTTAGGAAATCGAAGAACCATTCTACTTCACCCCAAATAAAATCCACGGTCTATTCCACGCCTCATCCGGTCCTTCATCATATATGATGTAAGCTCGCGGTTCTTCCTCCAATGCGTAGAGAAAAGAACTCCAGCTGACATACATAGCTCAGCACTTCTCAATGCCGGATATAAAGTCTCTCGATCACACGCCAGTCAAGGTTCCATCAAAACTTCCGCTCCTCGGTCATTCATATTCGACGCGGTTAGAGAATACATCAAGACGAACCCCGTTAGGGTGGATAAGATCGCGGAGGGAAGTCCGGCACGACGGATGCTAGGTACTGAAATCAGGTACGTTCCCCCCTTTTCCATCCACGCACAATGTCTGCTGATATTCCCAGCCATAAGGTCGACCTCACCCCTCATCCGGATGCCAAGAAGCTGGAAAAGAGCGAGAGTAAAGGTGTACGCTACCAAACTAACCCCGAGGCGAATTGGGGTCCTGCGTCACGGGCGAAATCTGTCAAGAATACCAATACCCCGGCGAGTGGTGGAGGGAAACGGAAAGCAGAGGCAGAGGAGGTTGGGGGTGGGAAGCGGGTTAAGGAGGATGAAGGGGCGAAGCCAGAGGCTGAGGTTGAAGAGGCAAGTGGGGAGATGGAGACTGAGGAAGAGGCTGCTTTGAATGCTTAGCCGGGAATGCAACACGCCCTGGGATTTTGGCTAGCTTGGACTATGTGGCCTCTCTAATGGGCTGGGACGGGGCCGGGACAGATTCAAGTCGAACGCACATCGCAATCGCCACGAACTACCTCTTCAGCCAGAAGCCTACACTTGCAAACACAATAAGATGTCTACAAAACGATGTCTTTGATTGTAAACAAAAAGCCCAACACCTCCAGCATCTCCATTTGCCTCTCTACCAGACGATTCCTCTGATTATCTCAAGCAGAAGCCCAACACCTCCAGCATCTCCATTTGCCTCTCTACCAGACGATTCCTCTGATTATCTCAAGCAGAAGCCCAACACCTCCAGCATCCCCATCTGCCAATCTATCTACGACGTTTAAATCTACCTCTCGCATTGAGTGGTTCTGGCGATTGCCTATGA
The DNA here is from genome assembly GCA_001600615.1 of Dioszegia crocea. Lineage (NCBI taxonomy): Eukaryota > Fungi > Basidiomycota > Tremellomycetes > Tremellales > Bulleribasidiaceae > Dioszegia > Dioszegia crocea. The sequence continues at coordinate 1,615,068 of BCKK01000003.1, forward strand.
ATCAGCACAGCTACCAGCTCGAAACGTACCATCTGTCTCTGAATCTAAACACATGCTCAACGTCCACACCCCCGACATCCTCCTTGCATCCAATATCAAATCGGCAACCTCTCACCCCGGTCCCGCTGAAGATTTCCTCCGCTTTCGCAGCCCCTTCTGTCCATTCATACCCCTCGAGTTTAAGCTCCCGTAGTTCAAACAGACCTGACAGAGGCCGGCGGAAGACGGGGTATTGCTCGCCTCGTCTTGCCGACCTACGATCAAAGACGACCGTAAGGTAAGCTAGGGAAGGGAGGGTTCGGTTCAGTGCCGCGAAGGCGTCGCAGAGAGTACCACCCGGGCACAGATGCATGAGGGCATGTTCGTCCAAACGAAGAGTACGAATCGAAGGGTTGAGTGCCGCTTTGACTACGGCCGAGCCGTCAACTTGGTTTCTGGGAGAGGGGGGGAGGTAGACATTCGTCATGGGGGCGCAATGGTTGGCTTTGCGCATGGCGAGGAATTGGATCGTCTCTTCGTACGAGGGATAAAGGCCTATGGCGGAGGTGTCGATACTGGTCACCCGGGAATCCAGCTCCGGGTTGTCCCACAACCACGCCTTCCATAGCCCGCAGAGAACGCCCCAATCCTGCTGGCCGAAGTCCGGTCCTAAACGCTTGGAGAGGTAGAGCGCGAAGGTATGGCGGACCTCTATGCCTGGGTAAATTGGAGTTTTGGGGAATTTGACAGAGCGGACTTTGGATGTAGGAGGTGTATAGAGCGCGTCAAGGTGGACGAAGCTTTCGAGCTCGACAATGATTTTGTCACCGTTGAGATGGATCACATAATCGTCATCGTCGTACCTGTGGGGATACCGATAGAGGATTGTGTGAATGTTTGGGAATAGTCCACGCCAGTGGGCTACAGTATCGTGGATTGTTTCAGGGATCATGTAAACGGCCTCCGAGTCGTGTCGGTCTCGTGGGATCGGGTCATTCGGTGAACGCCTCACTTTCCGTATTTGAGGCCGAGGGGAGTTGTCCACTGTACGAACGGCTGAACAGTAGATGTCTTGCCGGAGCTGCGTGGTCAGTAGATACTCATGCCTGTTGACCTACAGTAGGCAGGATGGCATGGCGCCATGCCAAATTGTCCAACTTCCGATAGAGGATAGCAACAATGCTCGCTATGTCTCCACGCTCCAGCCTGAGCATCACCGCCAGTGTCCCATCATCCATCATAGTCAAGATATTTCGCAAGACCTCCGGTCTGAGATACGCCTCTCTGGCTGCCTTGCTGCCCACCAGCTCAGCTGCTGCTGGAGGGTTTGGTGTCGGCACAGGGATAGCATCGACCGGGGTCGTACCGGGCGAGACACATCTGATGTTGCCCTGCGCTTCTGGGGAAGACGACATGGCCGTGTGTGAGTAAAAGGGAGCCCAATCTGTGGTGATATGTCGAGCGCATAGTACCAGGAGCACTTATGGATTGTGACGGAGGAGCAGTATCATGCAAGATTGACGGATGCGGCAGCTGTCGAAATCTCCGAGATGGCCGGATTTCGGTCGGTTACGTACATTTACGTACATGCCGTACTGTCAATCTTTGCCGCCTCTTGCCGCCTTCGGATTGTGTGCGTTGATCACAGAGCGCTGGGAACCTAGTCCTAGGACGAGCTATACATACCAGCTTCTAGCCAAGGGTCATATTCTGTCCAGACACCAGGATTGACAAATCCGACCGAGAGAGATTCGAAATCCTATTTGCAGATCTACAGACCACAGAGCAGTCTGAGATTCAGATCTGCAGCTCCGCCGGAGCGCTCTGAGCTCAACAACGAGTCTTCCCAATCATCGGCGCCGCCCCTTCGATGCACCCTTCTTCTTCGTCGCCTTTTTCGTCACCTTCTTCGTCCCTGTCCCCGGCAGGACAAGATCCCGCCCATTCCAAGTCCACCCCTCCATCCCTGAACTACGCGGACCACCAAAGTCGTCCTCATCACTGTCACTATCATATCGACCATAGTCATTGTCGCTATAGTCGTCTTCCGTCTCTTCTTCGCCCAATCCACTACCGATGTCAGCTAGAACCAACTGATCCTAATGTCAAACTTACCGTTTGCTCATATTCACCCAATCTGTGAAAGACTTCATATCCTTCGCCGGCAGATCCACGTTCTGGAAGATACAATCGCTCGAGCCGATATTGTCATACAGCCTGGATGACGGATGTGAGCCCTGTCCACCGCCAGGCCGGAAGGTGAAGCATCGTAGATTGGGAAATGCGGTGATGGGGGAAGTTAAGAGAGGTCGAAAGTATCTAACGCCGATGAAGGGATAAGTGATGGTGAGATTATGGAGGGAAGGGAGAGCCTTGTCGATGGCTGTAAAAGCATGAGCGGGGCTGCCGAACTTCCATAAGATCTCCTCGGGGATGGACAAGCTACGAATCTCAGGATTGAGCAGCGCCATGACCTCTTTCGGAGTGAATGACGGAGCTGGCGCGCGGGGTGGTCCGAGGTGTGCGAATGGGTCTAGCGTGGAGGGTATACTGAGGCTAGTCAACGGCTCGCAGGCGCGGCGCTGAGCGACAAAGTCCTACGTCTCGGCCACCGAAACCGTGAAATTTTCGAAGTCGCTATGATCGACACTGACGATCCGCCTATCCAGATTCGGGTTATGGTAGACCCAGTTGCGCCACTTGTCGATTTGAGCATGACGGACCTCGACCTCGTCCATGGAGGTCTTTGCCGTCATGGGATACTGATCCATGATTTTCAGAGAGATGGTTTGGTGGATATTCATATCTTTCCGAGTGGGGATGGGGGGGAATATGGTATAGTCAACATCGGTATCGACTGGAATAGGGGGGTCGACATGAAGATCATAGACGAAGCGAGATTCGACATCAACGATGATTTTGTTGCTGCGGATAGTGACAACGTAGGCATCATGATCACCGACGCTGGGGTAGAGATAGAGGATTTTGCGTAAATTGGGGAATGATTTCTTAGCATCTGCGACGTCGACCAGGATTTGGGCGGGTCGCATGCGGACAGGGGAGACGTGCTTCTTTTTGCTCTTGGCGATATTTAGGGGGTTCTGGTGTTTGGGGTATGGGGATTGGTCGAGGATCTGGACGGCTCGGCAGTAGATTGGGCGTCGAGTAGCGTTGACCTGGAACATCAGCTTAGGAACCCTGCTCTCGGACCTAAGTCCCAAGTTGAGTGATTCTGGTACGGAAATTGGAATAGATTGGCTTTTGATGGGAATATGAAGACCGTAACTCGTAGCTAGACTCACACTTTGACGCGTAAACTTGATCACCTGAGAAGTATGGATCCGCTTATACAGCACGCCAGCCACAGAAGCTAGCCCCGCCTTCTCAACCCTTAACATCTTCACCAACTGCTTCCGATCCATCATCCCATAGATACACTGCCTGATCTCGAGGCAATCATACACCTTCTTCGCCGCCTGACGCCGGCGCCCAGCTTTAGATAGTTCTCCTTTGGAGTCGTAGTCATTGTTGTTATCAAGAAGTAAAACATCATCCATGACGTGCAGCGGCATCGTCGCGTATTGCGCCGGGAGCTCTCCTGCCGCGACCATCGTCTGTAAGAAGAAGCGACGACTGGCGGCGATAGCTTCCTCGCTAAGACTTGGGAGTGTGGGGACTGGCATGGTGGTATGTGTAGATGGGATGTTGGAGTACAACAAGACAAGGTTGAGACAAGGCAGAGCACAAAGAGCGGGTTTGGCTTTGGCCCCGCCAAAACACGCACGGGTGTGCGTTACGTAAATGACGTCGATGTGGTTTGGCGGGCAAAAATCCACCTATACATCTGCTGCTATTCGACATCACTCACATCAACAAGCATCAAGCGGAGATTCACCCCTTGCACCTATACACGTGGTCGGAAACAGCAGCAATGAAGCTTGTCAATAAACATGTCGAAAAGGATGGATCAGTAAGTCGCCGCTTGGGAATGAGCGGAAATTCCACCCTGGGATCTGAGCGTAGTCGCTGCTTCTTGTACTGATGCCTTTCAGGGCTACGTAACACTTCGGCCAGAGGATGATGAAGATCTGTATCACTGCTACAACTTGATATCAGAGGTATGTCGATTTTGTCTATCTGCTTAAGCCGGGCACACTGACTGATTCCCAGGGCGACGAAGTACGAGCTATGGCCGTTCGCAGAGTTCAAACGGTCTCTTCGACGGGATCTTCCGATTCTTACCGAGTCAGAGTCAACCTCAATCTCCTAGTCACCAAGACTTTGTTCTCTTCCGGGGCAAGCGGGAGCGGATCGACCGCCGCAAATGGCACAGGCGAGAAGAAAGAGCCAACGGCGAATCTACAAATCAGCGGACAGGTGAATTCGGAGAATGATTTTGTGCGCATGGGAGCGTTTCATACTTTGGATCTTGAAGGTAAGCTATATCGTGCTGATTGTAGTAAGGCAAAAGCTGACTTGAAATAGCAAATCGAGATTTCCGATTGATCAAAGCTTCGGGATGGGATTCTGTGGCGCTCGAGCGAATAACGGAAAGTACGCGAGAAGGCCGAGGGGCTGAAGTTGGGGCTATCGTCTTGGGCGAGGGTCAGTTCTCTCGACTAGAGTGGAATGTGTCTTGTACTGATGATACTCAGGAACAGCGGCGATTTGCTTGTTGTCGGAACATATGACTACCGTCCGCCAACGGATAGATATGAGCGTACCTCGGAAACGCAAGGGAGGGACTTCGGGGCATGATAAGGTCAGTTATTCAGCCGCCCATGCGCATCGAGGCAGAGAACTGATCGTCTAGGCAATGGACAACTTCTATAAGACTGTATACGAAGCGATCCTTCGCTTGATTCCATTTCAAGATTTGAAGGCTATCGTCATCGCGTCTCCTGGATTTACGAAAGAATCTGTGAGTTGCCCATTTCACTTCCGTTATGGACGAGAGCGCATAGCTGACCGATGCAGCTGTACGAGTATATCTTTCAACAAGCCACACTACAATCGAATAAACCCCTCTTGACCTCACGGACGAAATGGATTAAAGTCCATTCGAATACATCACATGTGCACAGTCTGGTCGAAGCCCTACGAGCACCAGAAGTGGCAAAGATGCTACAAGGGGCCAAATTCGCTCGAGAAGGTGTAGGATTGGATCGGTAAGTTGGAGCTCTGGCCTATAAGTCGCATCAGCTCATATTTCAGCTTCCACAAGATGCTAGCTCAAGATGAGCTTCGAGCATGGTATGGTCCTGCGCACGTCTCTATGGCCGTCGACAGAGGCGCAGTCGGTACTCTCCTCATATCCGACGACCTCTTCCGTTCATCCGACCCTACCACCCGGAATCACTATGTCGAGATGGTCGAGGCTGTCCGATCTCGGGGTGGGGAGGCTCTGATATTCTCGTCGATGCACGAGAGTGGACAGCAGCTGAATAATTACACTGGCATAGCGGCGATCTTGACGTATCCCCTCGACGTGGAGATTGCGGAGGAGGAGGAGAGGGAAGAGAAGGAACGTTTGGAGCGGGAGAAGAAGGGAGAGGTGGAGGAAAATGAGGAAGAGTAGGCATGATCTGCAAGTGGGAGTGACCTTTGGGTATCTTGGATCATAGCTCATAGGTCATGCACCTTAGACCAGGGAGGAGGAAGCTCCTGAGCAAGGTATAGCTAGCTACGATCACTCATTGGTGGGAGAACCAGGAGCAGGCGTACTATTGGCCCCATCAGCTGAATCCAGAGGCTTGTTCGTACGGCCAGCACCCCCTCGGTCTCTGTCGCTTACTGCTCTACCCGTTGACAGTAACCCGTCTATCGGCCGAGCTGGAGGTGGACTTCCGGCTATAGGCTGTACCGGCGCGACTGATGTCTTGCGTAATCTCGGCCCCCATCGCTGAATTTGATGCCGTGTTTTCGGCCCGCGGAATGACGGCCGTCCGCCCACCGAAATCTCTCTTAATCCTTGCATCTATCCCCTCCATCTGTATACATCCATTGTATCCAATATGAGCATCTCAGCTACAAGGAACGCTCTCCGAGCTCAGGCAAGTCTCAGCTGGTGGTGTGCGAAATCTGGGAGGAAGTGTATCGGGAGGGAAGAAGAGGAGTCCATTATCTCCCGACATGTCCCGCTCTTGGTTGAATTATGAAATTTCTCATACTACATATGAGCCTCCGCTGACCCTCAGCTCCGCCCTCAGTTCGCGCGAACTTTCGCGTCGACCCCCTCCGCCCACGCTCAGTCCCTCAAGGACCGCATGGCCGAGCTCATCCCCAAGGAGATTGAAAATGTCAAGGCTGTCCGAGCCGCTCACGGAAGCAAGAGCTTCGGCGAGATGACTGTCGACCAGGCTTACGGTGGTATGCGAGGTATCAAGGTAAGCTCCTTGACACACCCTCTGTACTTAAGCTGACAGCTTAGGGTCTCATCTGGGAAGGTTCCGTCCTTGACGCCGACGAGGGTATCCGATTCCGAGGCAAGACCATCCCCGAATGCCAAAAAGAGCTCCCCACCGCCCCCGGTGGATCCGAGCCATTGCCCGAAGCCCTCTTCTGGCTCCTCCTCACTGGCGAGGTCCCTACCCAGGAGCAGGTCAAGGGTCTGTCCCAGGAATGGGCTGCCCGGGCTGAAATCCCTAAATTCGTCGAGGAGCTCATTGACCGATGCCCCAACACCCTCCACCCCATGTCCCAGTTCTCCCTCGCTGTCACTGCTGTAGGTCAACATGACTGTCGAAGCTAGCTCGCAGCTGACGATATAGCTCAACCACGACTCGGCGTTCGCCAAGGCCTACGCTGACGGTGTCCACAAGCGTGAATACTGGAAGACCACCTTTGACGACTCGATGGACCTGATCGCCAAGCTCCCCAACATTGCCGGCCGGATCTTCAGGAACGTCTACGGTGATGGCAAGATGCCCAAGATTGACCAGAACAAGGACTACTCTGCCAACTTGTCCACCATGCTCGGCTTTGGCGAGAATGAGGAGTTTGTCGAGTTGATGAGGCTGTACTTGACCATCCACTCGGACCACGAGGGTGGAAACGTCTCTGTAAGTCTTGATAACCGTGGTAAGGCATTCGTGAGCTGACACTTTAGGCCCATACTGGCCACTTGGTCGGATCTGCGCTTTCAGACCCTTTCCTCGCCTTCTCCGCATCGCTTAACGGTCTTGCTGGTCCCCTTCACGGGTAAGTTCTCTGGTACAGAAGAGGAATCGTGCACTAACTGATCACTCAGTCTTGCCAACCAGGAAGTCCTCCGATGGCTCCAGAAGATGCGCTCCCAGATCGGTGAGGGCGCCTCTGACGAGAAGGTCGCCGAGTACGTCTGGGCCACCTTGAAGTCTGGCCAGGTCGTCCCCGGTTACGGTCATGCCGTTCTCCGAAAGACTGTCAGTTCGGTCATCGATGTCCATCAAGGTCTCAAAGCTGACTCTCCAGGACCCGCGATACACCGCCCAGCGAGAGTTCGCCCTCAAGCACCTGCCCGAGGACCCCTTCTTCAAGCTTGTCGGTCAGATCTACAAGATTGTGCCTGATATCCTTCTCGAGGCTGGAAAGGCCAAGAGTGAGTTGTTTTAGCGGTCATTTCGGCCCACAAATCACAGCTGACCTCTTTCAGATCCCTGGCCTAACGTAGACGCCCACTCGGGTGTCCTCCTCACTTAGTACGTTGATATTCGTTCACCCTGCGATACTGCAGGATTACCTGCTAACCCCTCAGCTACGGTCTCCACCAGCAGGACTACTACACCGTCCTCTTCGGTGTTTCGCGTGCTCTTGGTGTTGTCTCTCAGCTCATCTGGGACCGAGCTCTCGGCGTGAGTTGACGGAGGCACTCAGCCGGAGTCCGAAAGCAGCTGACCCACGCAGATGCCCCTCGAGCGCCCCAAGTCGTACTCCACCGCGCACATCAAGAAGATGTTCGAGGGCAAGTAGATTGGAGCAAGAGGCGGCCAGGGTATCGAGACTTAGAAGTATATATTGGATTGATCCTTGTGGGATGCATGTCTATATCGGTCTGGCCTTACCTTGATCGAAAAATCGAAAAGTCTACAAATAGTCAAAGTCTCCAATCTCATTCCCGAGCGTCAGATCGTGGTAAGGTGTAGTCTGATTTGGGAGATGCTCAGGTGGATTCAGAGGCAAAGGGTGAATATCTGGGCCAAGAGGGTGTCCGATGGCATCTCGACTTGATGCTCTACGAGCCGCGAATCAATCGTATGCATTAAACATTTAGTACTCGATGCTCCTGATCAATATCACACCAGTCAATGCATCATGCGGATCAAATGCATCATGCGGATCATCAGCAAAATTGGACTGGTTTTATCGATGTTACACTACTTCGGATTTAGTGGATGAATCATGCTTTACACGAGCTTTGGGAAGAGCATGCATGATTGTGCATAGGCTTGAATACATAGGGGGAAGGCACACCTCTCGTTACGGCAACTTCCTCCATACGGAAAGTGGCGCCAGGCAAAACTGAGGAATGTCGGATATATCCGACGAGGATGAGGAATGCGGAGTGAGAGTGGAGTCACTGGCTTGAACGGCTGCAAGTGGTTCGAATCTCCCCTGCGCACAGTCAAAGGGCGCGTGAATTCCACATTAGTTGCTCGTTCAAGCCTCATGCGCCGGCCGGCAAAAAGATTACTCCCGTCACAGGACCATAGTCATGGGCGCTGATGACGAGCATATCCACAAGGGCATCGGCTGCCTTAACCTGGCCTGATACAATCCCGCTATCAGCGCTTGATTGCACCTAGCATCATTGGTCGAGACTTCCGCTTAATATACTCGCCCTGGCTTGCATAACCATGGACTGTCTATCCGCTGTTCAGGGGACGATGGTAGATTTTTGTTGTTGAAAGCATATGACTCTGCACCTACTCTTCACATCTAGCAGTGCGACTACCGGCGTTCGATATCGCCGAAGAAGTGGCATCGAGCTGTACAAAAGAATTAATCCAGTTTCAAGGCTGTGACTGTGCGCCGAATGACGGGTATCTGCCTCCTCGACGCATCGGCTTTCTCCAGGACATCGGCATATTTGCCGCTGCCGCCAGCAGCAGTGTTCCTGAATCCGGCTCATACGTCGTCGTATACTCTTTATGCGTACCCGCCAAGGACTTACACGCCACAAACCTGACTATCCGCTTATTAGGGGACGGCTATGGATGATTCTTCTTGGAAGCATAAGATGCAGCACATTCTGCTCACATCCAGCAACGCGACATTCGGCGTTCGATATCGCCGAAAAAGTGGCAGCTCTTTTGGTGACGTCGAGGGTCAGCCATTTGGTTGATCCCGGGTCGGATCGAGTCGGTGCCACAAGATCATGTGACTTTTGGATATTCCCATGACCAGCCATTTCGTCGTTCCCACGATTTGGTCGTGAAAGCCTGAGCACGAAACTGTCTTGTTCTCCATCTATCATCCATATCCCACGGTAGTAATAGCTACCCGGATGATACAAGCTGCTCTGCCCGTCATGGCCACCGCCACAGTGCCGATTCCTGAGATTACAATCTCGCCACCCACACCTCCCTCCACCCCACCGCCCACATCACATGAACCCTCGCCACCCACTTCGCCCTCCAACGACTCACCTGCCTCTTCGCTTGAACCGGCCGTCGTCGTTACTGCCGCCGTTCAGGTCTACCGGATTCCTGAACTACGAGGTCTGATATGCGCATACTCGGGTCTGAAGGGTCTGGCCAAGATCTTACGGCTGGAGAAGTGTAATTCGGTCTTAGTTGTTCCTCACCTGTATTCAAGGGTACCAGATGCAGTTGCAAAGCGCATCAAGAGGAACAATGTGCGTATTATCCCTTTCCGACACATTGTCTGTGCATGTAGAACAGAAAAGCTGACTACTGTAGCATCGTGGGCTCGCCTACTGTGCGGCTGTCCGAGTGCTCGACCTCAGCCCGTCCACTCATCTCCTCACCGGCCAGGACCTCCACTCCATGCGGCTCAGGGATTCACCCAAACGAGACCCTGAGCTCTTCAACCCTGCGCCCCTATCGAGTCGTTTGCCCGCTCTCAGACGGCGATACCCAGGTCTTCGTTGTCTTGTCAATCAGTATCCATCGATAGACCTCGACGAGAGGTACATTGCTCAACTTGACGATGTAGGGGCGTTGAGGAGCGTCTCAGTGGAGACTGTAGTAGAATACGACATCAACTGCTACTTCACCACAATTAGCGACGCACCCATCCTTCCCCCTCCTCCTGTTTACGTCGGCCTCGTCGTCGCCCACACCCTCCTCATCCGACTCGTTGACGGTGGCCTACCACAGTCCTATGGATCGGATAGGCGGTGGAGGAAGGACGCTCATGCAGTGAGTCAGAGGCAGACTAGGTGGAAAACATGGCTCTACGGCAATGGAGGGCCCGACTCGCGAGTGACCGGTATCGAACAGCAGTCGGTCCCTTCTCGACTTCGTTTCGACCTTTCGCACTCCGAAGCTCTCATCTACGTCAATCAGAGACAGGCCAACCTCTTTGCTCCCTTATCCCACTTCGACCTCGCTTGTGAAACCGGCGTCACATCTCCTATTGTCATCCAGCTGCTCCAGGCTATCGGCCAAGATATCCGGGTGCTCAGGATCAATCGATCTTGCCTCGGCGGTCACCACGAGATGCAGAGCATCATTAGCTCCATCGGCCGTACACTCCCAATCCTGGAATCCATCCATCTCGACTTTGCGCCCTTGCCACCTGACACTCCCCTATTCAACGTATCGCCACTGTCAGGTTTGGTCAATGTCCGGACATTTAGCTGCAACGGACATAAGCTGGAGGAGAAGGGTGCAATGGCCAGATATGTCTGCTGCTTGGGTTCTCCCAGTTGCGTATTTCTTGACCCCGCAATTGCCTATATGGACGGGCAGCAGTCCCTAGATCTGCAAGTCGAGCTTGCGCGAAGGTGAGTTTTGCGCATTCGCTGAAGCTGATGAACAGGATAATGGCGAGATGTCGTAGAGAGGCATGAAGGGTAGTAGGGGTTGACAAGCTGGAAGTGTCAAATGCAGAGGCGCCATCATCAAGGTTGTTGCCATTCTTGTACTTGTTAGAGAGTGTATGTCATGCTGTGTTGTTCTCATCCTTGTTGGTTCGTCAAAGGATGGGTTGACGGATCCTGCCCTTGTGCGGCTTTTACTCGCGACATTCTTGTTCCATACCGTTCTCATCAGGCGCCATGCCGAGTGCGGTAGTCCGCTCAAAGGACCCCAAAGGAGGGCCTACCTGAGCTTATTTGAGGAGACTTTTACTCTTAACATCACGGTCGATTTCTGTCTGAGCTATTCTGCCCCTCGGTCCCCAATCCCCAGTCATCCTCATCATCCCCTAATGGCGGTGCTGCCCCCTTCCTCACAGCCTGCTCCCCAACCAACGCATTCCCTTTTGTGCCCGGTAGCCCTTCGCTCGCCCCCTCCTCCAGCTCCTCATGCAGCACCTCCGCTTCCAGATCCGCCTGGGAGGTAGGATGTACGATACGAGTTGCTTTGGATCGGGAAGTGAGGGGTAGGGCATGGTAGGTTGAAGAGCGTAGGTGTGCGGCGTAGGAGTACAGACTGAGGATGAAGTAAACCTGCGATATCAGCTATAGTCTTTCTCTTGATGCAGTGAGGCTCAAGATCAACCTAGCTGGAAGACTCACCTTGATCGCAAACCCAAATACCAACACCCAAACCGCCGTAACCCTCTCACTCGCCCAAATCCCCTCTGCCAACCTCTTCCTTTCCGCCTCACTCCCACTCGACGCGTGCGGATCTTCCGTCTCCCCTCTACTGACCGCCAGATCAATCAACGCCTGCTGTGCTGGAGAGTTGATGACGCGCCTTCCATCATGTGCTACCGCGTACCAGTAATGTAGGTAAAACCCGTAGTGCGCTATGGTGAGGATGAGGTGGTCGAGCGTGTAAAGGTGGGCTACGAGGAGGGCCGATTTGGCTTTTTCCTATCATGGGTCAGCGAGAGGTTCTGCAAGGTGGTTGAGTATCCTTGAGCAGAAGGTCCAGAGGAAGCCATTCCAGAAAAGTGCCCCTCCTGGTCGTTGTCATGCATCTCAGCCGCGAGACAAGATTGGCAAGAGTCTTCTTCAAGAGAGAGTCATTCACTGTGACTTCCGCTTGTTGACCGATGGGGGGTGTGTCCTTTGAACACGATGTATACCGTAAGCCAACTCACAGATTTGACTATTCCGAGCGCCCAAAGGAAGGCGAAGAGGGTGCCTATTGAGTATGCGTAGAAGAGGTATTGCAAGAATGAACCGCCGACGAATATGGTGATGAGGCCATAGACACCAGCGACTTTATTTATGAGCTAGATGGATCAGCGACCGCAGTGACGTCAGAGGATGCTCAGCCCAGTCGAGGTATCCAATTTGGTCAGGAGACTCACTCCAAAGAGCAGAACAATCTCGCAGCCTATAAGACACGAATCAGCTTCTGAGTCTTGTCTCCATTAATCTCGTGCCGCTCACCTAGCTTGATATCCAGTATTCCCAGGAAGGAGTCAAAGATCGCTTTCGGTTGAAAGCTCCTAGGATTCAGTCTCATCTTGCTATGATCTAGCCAGCTCAGGAGAGATGTAGATGGATAGGACGGCTCTAAAGTCAGAGCCGACTGACCGCGGCTCCGCCGTAATTCTGAAACTGACGCACGGATGTACGGCATCCTCCTCAGGCTAAAACCGCCACATCCAGGCTAGGATTTATAACGCCGGCTAAGCTCGGAGCCGAGATCCAAAACGCCGACCAACCAGTCGATGAGACGATTTGATTCCGTGAATTTCGCTCCCTGGCAAAATCTAGCTTGGGTGGTGTGACTATACCATCCATCTATCCAACATGGCCTCCACTACTCAGATCTCAAAGAAGAGAAAGTTCATCGCAGACGGTGTCTTCCAGGCTGAACTCGGAGAATTCTTGTATGTCAAAAATCGAGCGCGAAGGGGAGACTATAGCTGATCCCGATCCTTCGATCACCGATCTCTATCCCATATCCCAATTTCCTACACTCACTCTTCATACCCACAGCTCCCGAGAGCTCGCCGAGGAAGGTTACTCTGGCTGTGAAGTCCGTGTCACCCACGCCCGAACCGAAATCATCATCCGTGCCACCCACACCCAGGATGTTCTCGGTGACAAGGGACGCCGAATCCGAGAGCTCAAGGCTCTGATTGAGAAGCGTTTCAAGTTCCCCGAAAACTCGCTCGAGCTCTACGCCGAGAAGGTCCAGTTCCGTGGTCTTTCCGCCGCTGCTCAGGCCGAGTCTTTGAGGTACAAGCTGCTCGGTGGTTTGGCTATGCGACGGTGGGTCCATCTTTGACGGCGTATACGGTCCATTGCTGACTCCTCAGTGCATGCTACGGTGTCCTCCGATTCGTCATGGAGTCCGGCGCCAAGGGTTGCGAAGTCGTCGTATCCGGTAAACTGCGTGCCGCCCGTGCCAAGTCGATGAAGTTCGTCGACGGTTTCATGATCCACTCTGGTCAGCCCAACGTCGACTACGTCGACTACGCCGTCAGGCACGTCCTCCTCCGTCAGGGTGTGTTGGGTATCAAGGTTAAGATGTAAGCTGGATCCTTTCTAGTGAATCGCACTTGAGCTGACTTATCCAGCATGAAGCCCTACGACCCCGAAGGCAAGATGGGACCCTCCAAGAACCTCCCCGATGCCGTTTCCCTCGTCGAGTAAGTTCACTTTCCACTGCTTTACCTAGCCTATTGCTAACCCCCAGGCCCAAGCCCGAAGGCGAGATCACCATCCGATCCGACAACAAGAACCCCCCCGTTCAGCAGGTCCAGCAGCAGCAGCCGCCCCAGGCCGCCCCCGCTCAGGAGGCGTCTCAGGAGGACTACTAGGCTCGTATTGTATGATTTATGCACTCGGAGTCTTGCGGTACAGCTTGGAGGGTCGTCGTTATTGCCGCATGGAGTCAGGCCCCAATGAGCAGGAAGCAAGAGACTATGTAATCATGGAGTGGGGTCGCTGTCGTTGTTCAGAGAGCTTCCCTGGATTGTACAGCCGTGACAGCAGATGTGTATCGGCAAGGATATCATTGAAAGGTTATCTATCAACATTGAACATTGAACTTTGCTTCACCGCTCGGTCTGCTCCACCCCCAGAGTCTTGACTTTCCCTCTCGCACAAATCTCCTCAGACCACCCTTACACCCCTCTTCTCTTCTTTCCAGACTAATGATAGGTCCCGGATACCGCCTCGAATCGCACTGCAGCCCAAACTCCACGATCCGCTTAGTACTGAACCTAAGTCAGCTCTACCCTTCTGATGATGATTACGAGGTGGGGAACTCACAATATATTTAATAATCTTGTAAGGGACTCTTCGGCAGTACTACATAATCAGCTATTTGCAAATTCGTCTCCAGCAGTTGAGCTCACCTCATCCCAGTCCGCCCCGTACTTCTCCTTACAGGCGTGATCATCCCTGTGCGACCTGTGCACGAGAAGCACAACAAAGTAGGTGATGTAGAAGTAGGTGATGGGCGTTGTGAAGCCGGTGGGGAGGGACCAGCCGAGACTGGAAGTCAGCACAGGCCAAAGACGATAGTGACAATGTTTGGGCGAGGTGTGAAATGAGAGGGTTGAAGGTAATTGGGTATTGGGGGATGGTACTTAGTGAGATGGAGACTTACGCCATGATCCAATCTCCGAGGTAGTTCTAAGCATATCAGCTGGGAGGTCACCACTCGTATACCCTGTCAAGATGACTTACGGGGTGTCGAGACCATCCCCACCAACCAGAAGTAAGCAACTTTGTACCTCGTTTAGTCTCCATGTACGACAAGTCTATCCACCGTCAGCCTTCCTCTCTCTCTTTCCGTTCCATACAAAATGCTCACTCTTGGGATTCCGGCCATTCCTAAAGTGATCCTTTTCAGAATTACTACCCCTAAACATCCAAATACCCAGACCGACAAACGCAGTGATGAGTAAAGATTTGACAAGTCCTAAATCAACAGGGTGGAAAGCGAGATAACGAGCTTGGAGTCCGAATGTGAAGGGGACCCAAACAAGGTTACCGAATGCTAGCATGAAGCCATAACCGTCTGTGGTGATGTCCATTTGGTTTAGGATGTTGGACTGTGGAGTCAGCACAAGGTGTAGCAGAAGGAGATGAGTGGGACAGTGGAACTTGCCTCGTTCCATAGACTGTCAAAGCAGTAATAGCCCTCGAAGAGAAGGACAAGAACCATGGAATCTGTTACGCGACCCAAACGGACGTATTGCTCGCATGCGCATGAAATGTTGAGTAGGAACCAACCAATGATCCCGGGTCGGACTTCGATGAAGGTTTTGACGTCCCAGTTGGAAAGGCCGGGTAGGGTGGGGTTGAGCGGTCGACCGAGGAAGTACTGCGTCATCAGCGTGAGAATTTGGGCGATTGATTGACTAGTCGGGAGGAATGGAAGGCAAGTCGCCAGGCAGTCTTGCTGGGCAGGGGGGCGGATGTCTCGTCAAGCAAAGGAAAGAGCAGGACTCACATCATAGATCAAATTCCCCGAGTTTCCCCTCTCAGCCAATAACTCGCCAGACCAATAACTCTGCGCTTGGAAATAGGCCGCTTGAGTGACGGCGAAGATCAGAGAGATGGTCAAGAGGGGCACCCAGTGATCGTAGGGCCACGTCATGAGCTCCACGCCTCCAGGACGGAGGAGTAGACCGAGGGTGAGGCCAAGAGTGAGGAAGAGGGTGTAGAGGCCTGAAGGTATCAATCAGCTCAATCCTGCCGACTCCTCTAGTGCCAATGTTGACTGGAAGAGAGAAAAGCCAAACTTACCGTTAAGCCTGTACTGTTTCCTCGTACCGTCCCTGATCAGCGTCCCTTCTGTCGAATCAACAGGGATGACGACCCAGCAAACGACAAGATACGTAAAGAACCCAAAGTAGACCAGGGTAGGTACGATTGAGTCTTCAAAGAATTGACCATTTGTAGCAGGCCAATTTCCGAAGAAATCACCAAGGAGCCTCCATGCGGATGGGGAAGGAGGTGGACAACCGGTAGTTTCATTACACAGAAAGAAAAGGGCATAGGCGATAACTGGAGTAAAGAATAGGACGACAGTCATACCCCATGGACCGTAGAATTCAGTGGGGGCCGAAGTAGGGTTGAGTTGGGCGTAAGTGAGTGTTTTGGGATGAGCGGGGAGTGTGAGGTGAGTGGTGGCTGTGATGGTTGTGGTGGTGATTTCGTCGCCTTGGGGAGCGGCGGCAGGGTGCGCGAAGGGAGAGGTGGAAGGTGTGCCGACGGCGGCGGGGTGGACGCGAGAGGAAGCCATTTTTGGCGTAGGACTGGCGAATCCGAGTCTGGGGTCAGGTGTGGGAGTCTAAAGCGAGGTTGTTGGTGGAGTACGGCTGCGATTCGCCCTCTTGGTTTGATAGTCTCCAGTCGAAGATGAAGAAGGGTGAAGGGGAAAGAAACAGGCGAGGAGGGCCAAGTAAACAATCGCGTTTCAATTTTGGCTGTGACGATCGGACGAGGATCGGAAAATACGCCCGTGCGCGTGCGTCGTAAGGTATAGCAAGCGTTAGACGATGCCTTGGGCCTCGACAAGCAGTCAGACAAGTCTACTATACCTCCCAGAGGACCTACAAGCCAGCGATAGAACAAGAAAGAATTCATATCTCAGCGGTATACACAAATAATGTCCAAGCGAGAAGTATCGCAATGTGTCAATACAAAACCCTCCAAACCTCCCCAGCTCCACTATACACATTCAGCCCAACGCCCCACCGGCCCAACCCAACGCTCGGAAATACACTCTCGATCCCGGACCCGCCTATACACTCTGTCTTGAAGCCATACGTATCGCCTACTCGGCCCGCCTCGACCCGGCTAATTCCCTACTCTGCCTCTCGAGCTGCTCGAACGCCTTCTCAACATCGCTATGCCCAATGGGGCCAGGACGCATCTTCTCAGACTCCTTCAGGCTATTGGCGTCCATGGGGAAGTTGTACTGCGTAGTGAGGATTGAAACGCCCTGTTTGTTTAGGCTGTGTAGGGTCGCGTGAAGTGCTGCTAGTTGGATTTTGGCAGTTTCGTATTCCTACATATCAGCTTTTGACACCGAATCCCCGGATCAACTAGCTTACCAAAGCGATAGCCTTCATCTTCTGATGGCTGTCATTCAAGGCTCGTCGGGTTGGTTCGAGCGCCGCTGCTTGGGCCTCAAGCTCTTTGATCCGTTCTTCTCGACGACGACGGTAGACTTGCTGTGCGCGTCGGTTCTGCTCAGCTCTCGATTCGCTTTGGTATCAGCTATCACTTCTTCCTTGAACTGTGGAAAAGCTGAAGACAACTCACGTGCTTGGCTGCTTGCTCGTCTTATCATCGACCGGTCCTCCTCCCGGATGGGCATGCTCGCCAGAGAGTAACGAGTCCTCGCCCTGCCTAAGCGCATCGGCCAATGCACCCGATTCCAACCCCATTTCTCTTCCAGCCTCCGCAAGATCTCTCGCAAGCGTATTCGCAGCTTCCTCCGTCATACCTTCATCAGGCTCCTGACTATCATCCCCCGCTACCCTCCTCCCTTCACTCGCTCGTCCTCGCTGATCAGAAGGTTGATACCCAACGAACGAATCAACAACATGTTCCTTAGCCGCCCTTTTACCCCGAGGTCGTTTGGGCATATTCCCATTCTCATCCATATCCTTCCAACCTGCACGCTCGGCGAGTGGTTTCTTGCGCTTCCCACCCATCTCACCCCTGTCGTCCTGGATAACTTCGTATGCGATTGCATCGAGAGGGTCGTCTAGGCCCAAATCGAGAGGTTTGACTTGGGATGCAATGCCTGCGAGGCCGGACGGGATGGGTATGGATGGCTGACGCGATTCAGAGTCGGCACGAGTTGAGAGTGTGTTCAGGTTATCATTGTTCAGGTTGTCGCCGGAGGTGGAGCCAATGCCTGGTAAGTCAGCAAGACGCTACGAGTTTTGAGCCAGAACGTACCCGTATCGACATCGGCAGCATTGATATTATAGCCTCCAGATCCAACTGCCATCTCATCAGCTTCAGTCCTTGACGACCGAACGAAAGACAGATGAACGTACACATGTCATCGACGACATCGTACATCGAGGCCTGTGCGACATCATTATCATGCACAGAGCCTCTCTCGCCATCACGAAGAAGCGTCTCCATCTGGTCTGACATTGCGGACTGCTGTGATGTAGTGGACTGGACAGGTGGAGGTGGGGATGTCGGTTGGGTGTCTTAAGTAAGGTGAAGTGAAGGGAAGTCAAGCTGAGGTAAGGGAAAGCGTTGTCAATGGGTGGCGAAAAGATGGCTGGTTGATTTGCTTCCGAACTGCGCTAGTGTAATAGGGTTTATAACGCCGTAAATCCCCGTGACGATTCGGGAGTTCCACTGCAGATAACGGTTTATCATTAGAAGCCATTTACTAATGATTTCATCCTGGTGCCACTATCAACTATATCGGATTCGATGTACAGATCATCCAGCCATGATACGAGAGCATTACAGACCCTTCACCGCGCCCCATGCTATCCTGCACGAAACGTTCCGACGGAGCGATGTCAGTCCTCCTAATAGGTCGTATCAGGTTGCAGAGTCGGCAATCAATGATCGGGATTCGGATCAAAAGCTCATTCGGCCCTGACGCCTCCTCGCACACAACTCATCCTTTCGCTGATCCCGAGATACACATCCCCTCCCTTTGGCTCAAACAGCAGGTCGCACGTGCGCTCTACCTCGTCCAACCGACAAACGTTCGCTAATGCGCTATCGCGCAAATGATGCAACTGAATCCGCAGAAGCCTTCCACCTCATCCACCTTCAACTACCTTCTGTGAACATGTCAATATAACAGACGACACAGAAGCAGCCCTCAAACGAGACTACACTCCAACCAGTAAATGCCCAAGTTCGACCCCGCCGTCTCTCTAGGGTAAGTCCAAAGCGCCCCGAGTAGGTGGATATTGCGCTAACCCGCAGGCCGTGGAAAGGTGGCCAAGAGTTCGGAACGGTACTTTCTTATCTGCAAGCTACACGACTTAGCCAGCCTCTCAAGATACACCCCTTATTAGAGTGCCTGACCTGGGACCCAAGTGAGCAAATTTCGTCCAATGAAAAGTGTACAGTTGGCTGACTTTTCAGAACCGTATGGTGTAAGTTTCAGCTACTTGGGTGAATCTCAGTCCTTGCTGATTTACAGAAATACATCTCGTGGAATGTTACCGAGTTCCCAGATGTCGCTTGTATCTATATAGACTACGACGATACTGCCACTGGTGAGTGGACGTGACTTCTTCTACAGGCATTCTAAACTCATTCTGCAGAGTAAGCGTTGCCAGTCCAAGTCAGAGATTGCGTCTGATGTATAGACTGGTCAAGGAGCGTTTCCAGCCGGCGACTTGGCCAAAGGTCGAAGAGCTACATATCCTGCATGATGGTACAGGGTGAGTCTGGCAGCCACATTTGGCAGGATCACATGCTGATCTTACAGTTGGACAGTCCGAATCCGGAATCGACTTGGAGTAAAGTGAGCTGAATACACTGGCTCAAAGGCTGATCAAGTAGCCTTACCGACGTTCTCGAGGGTATCTTTGCTTGTGAGTCTGCTTGTCTGGCCCCACCGCTTGAGATCTGGCGCTGAAATACCCAGTCTTTGCGAGTCCTCTGTACGTCGATGAGCTGGGCGAGATGCATCCTAGGTAAGTTTTGTGAGTGACATGGATGTACTATCGCCGAGCTGACTCAGTAGAGCCGTACGAGTCATGTAAGATTAAGCCAACCATAACCTCCAGGGGTCTTGCTGACCAAATAGGGAACAACAATACTTTGAAAAACGGTCCATGGGCTTTATCGACATATTTGAGGGATACCGCAAATCCGATGCTTTACTAGGCATGACCTACTTCAACGGTATCCGATGGAATCCCGAATACGCCCAGCAAAAGCTAAACTTTAGAGCCTCAAATCTGTTTGTTATGAATCTGGGTAACTGCTGACATCTACTGTATGCCCGGGTCGGGGGAATGCCTCGATTCGGGATCATGCCGTGTCTCACCATGTCTCATCGGAATGAATCGGCAGAACTCCATATTCCGCCAAAACGGTCATGGCGGGGCTGGCTATTTGGCCATTTTGACGTGGCTTGTTTTGTTTACTCCACTGACGACTGAACCGAGACATGATTGCGGGTGTGACGTATGAGGAGTGAAGAAAAGTGGGGGTGTGGTGTCGGTCGAGGCGGGGATACGTCTTTTCGGCGCTTGACAACCTTGTAAGACCCGTCTGAATCGCGAGGTATCGGTCGAAGCTGGACGACAGGTGAACTTACCATAGATCTATACTTCTCTCCATTCCCTTCTCCTTACCCTACCCACCACATGGCACAATGACCCTCATTCGCCCCGCATATACTCTCACGACATCCTAGACCGCCTTCGTCCCTACGATGGAATCGACAAACGACGACGCCCATCATGTCGAAGCAGCGGAATACCTCACCGCCCCGCTCACCCTCGTCTTTGCCGGCATCGTCCTCCTCTTCTCGCTTTTGGTGATCTTCAGAGTGGCATGGTCGGACAAGCAGGAGGAGGATTTGCATGGGAAGCAGGGTAGAAAGATGAGGAAGATTTTAGTGATTTGTCTCCTCGGTTCGGACTTCATCATAGCGTGAGTTTACCATTTTTCATCTGACCTGAGCTGATCAGTCAGTCTGGGCTCGGTCGGTCCGGCCGCTATGGTCTTCCGAGGCCTTTCCCTCGCTGGAGCACAATGCAATGCATCTGGTCTCACACTTGCCCTAGGCCTATGGTGGCAATACGCCTTCTCCCTCCTTATCGCCTTGACGACCTATCTCTCCCTCCGACACCCCCTATCCCGTCTCAAGCGCATCATCGACTCACAACCTCTCATCCTCGTTCTCATCGTCCTGGTTATCGGTATCGCCCAAGCGATAGTATGGCGATTCGCAAAAGGCTACGACGGATGCCACGGTTTCTGCTTCTACGGCCGACCGGCAGAGTTGGGCTCTGAGCTCATGCAATTCTTGCCTCGCCTAATGACCAGTCTGGGCATCACGGCGATCTACATCCCGCTCATTGGATTCTTGCGGCGACCGGATACTGGAGCGGCTTATTTGGGCGAATTGGCAACTCAGCCCGGAGGCAGGAGTAGGGAGGCAACACCTTCTCGGTCTTTTGATGCGGATAGGGGAGGGGGCGAGGATGATATTCCGCCCTGGGAGAAATTGAGCTTTCCGACGTATACGTGGGATGACAAGATTAAGGGCATTCGAGTGGATGGGGAAGGAGGTGATAAGGGAATTATAAGAGGGAGCAAGATGTTTGGCGGGATGGGAACGAGTATGTCAATGAAGGTTGAATTATCGCCTGCGGGTACAATGAGGACATTCTCTTCTCGACAAGGATTACTAGGGGAGTCGACTCACTCTTCTGTCCACTTCAATCTCCCCTCTACTCCCCAGCCAGCATTACTCCATCACGCCATCGGGCAATCTCCACCACTAGTCACCAATCTGGTCATCCAGCCCACTGCTGGAAGCCACTATCAACCGCCTCCTCGTACCGTTCGGCCCTTGCGCCCATCTACCGCTCCCGCAACTCTCGCACCCCATCCACAACCTCGCGCTCTATCCCGAATCCGAGCCGCCCACTCCCCTTCGCCTTCCATCTCCACCATCTCCGACCTCAATCCCAACCCTCTCGAGGCAACACCAGACGAGCCGCGCGTCTCGTTCCTCAATATGATAGCTTACACTCCGCCCACTCCTGAATTCGCCCATCGTCGAACGCGCAGCCGGAGCAGCACCCTGGTGGAGATGGTTGAGGGCCGCTTGGGTGTGCAGAGGACAAGGAGTAGAAGTCGGAGCGCATCGCCCGAGATTGAAGAAGGGGCGAAGAAGGACGGTGGGGAATCAGGGAATCTCGAGACGATGGCGAGCTATATGCGGAGGAGGACAAGTTATTATTTGTGGTGTTTCCCTTTGACTGTGAGTTGTTGCGATAAAGTGCAGCAGGATCTTTCGCTGATACGCCCAGCACTTTGTTCTCTGTATCATCACCATGTAAGTCTTTCTGTACCACGCCTCTTGGGAAGAATACCAAGCTGACCCCTTAGTATCCGCTTCACCTACTTTGCTGCTCGGCGAGTCGATGACATCACGGTGGACATGTTGACGCTGATTGTGGTGATTGGGCAGGGACTGGCGGATATAGTCATCTTTGGGCTGGTGGAACATCAGTACGTTTGCCTGGAGGAGGTATTGTCGACCGGGAGAGATGCTGATCAACAGAACTCGGCAGAGCTATAAGCGTGAAGTCGCATCGTGTAGGGTGCCCAGATCGCCTAGCCCGGAGGAGAACGAAGAGACACTGCCGACGCCGGTAGTGGAGGAACCCTCACACCGTCTTGCGTAGATCCTAGGCTGTAGATTGTGATAGACAAAAGATCGTAGACTGACTTATAGTTGTATCTTGTATTCATCGTTGTACATCAATGGACAATTCCAGCCTTTCGGAGACTTCGACCCTGCCGATAGTCACATCTCGCTTGTGCCACCTTGTGCCACCTTGTCACGCTGTCACCCAAGGAGGAACACGGACGCGTCTCGGCCCGGCAAAGGACGGCACAAACGCGTCGCCACCCCTGAATAACGCGTTTTTCCCCGGGTGTTTCAGCCAGTCTCGTAAGGTTTCGTATTCACCGGATGTTTACACGCACTAACGGCCGGTAAACCTTGTGTCACGCACCGACAGCTCGCGATCGCAGGGTCGTGCGATATGGTCCATCTACAGCAACACAACGGTGGGTCCCCGCGCTGGGGTAAATACGGGGAAAGGAGCCTTTGCCGGAACTTAGGTCCACCTTTTGCCGGGTCGAGGCTTGACTGGTTTTTCCATCTGCGCGACTGATCTTTTGGGGCATCGTGTGGTGCAGTATGGTCTTGTCATGACTGCGCATTGACTCCTGCCATCGCCACTCTTGCCTAGTCATCCTACTTGCTCTCTCCCTGCATCGCTCTCCTTCCCTACAATCCGGCCCATCCTTCGTACTCCACCCTCGGCGTCCATTCGAGCGCCAAAACACCTTCCACAGCTTCTACAGCACACACACTCGTTTTTCTCTTCCACCATATACGCTCGGACGCATCTAGACGTTGTTTCAAACAGAGTCTTCTTGTGTACATCGACGCTCGCCCAGCCCCGCCGACCATCGTGGAGATATCGTTTACCACCGGGATATCGCGGATCACCTGATCGCGCGCGCAAAGGGGGGTCCTTGGACTCGTTTCAGATCTTGTCCCCATCCTTGTGCCTGACGAAGGCATCCTTTGGCGGACTACTGCTCTAATCACCATCCCGACGACTATATAATATACACGGCGCCCCGCTTGGCTCTCCAATAATAAGTCTTCCCCCACCCCCAGTCATTCATTCAACAGCCACACTCATTTACCGACCTAGTAGCGGTATTCCCTCAACACCAGCCCCGTCTCAATTTACGACTACTTTGGATTCACCCCTCCTGTGATCCAAGCATAACATCTTGCATCTGCCTTCTACACCTACATACCCCTTCTTCATCACCACACTCTTTTGTTCACCCTCGCCATGCGATCTTTACGTTCTATGACACTATGGCTGGCGGCTCTTTCATCAGCCGGTCTGGCGAGAGCAGCCACTGCAGACCAGTGGCGAACAAGAAGTATATACCAGTACGTGTCCTCCCTTTGTGCACGTCCAAACTAAACCTAATCTCACAGATTGTTCACAGACCGCTTTGCCCCTCCTTCCGCCACTGCCCCAGCGCGTACATCACCCTTACCCTCAGACTGCGAAAACAGTCCACAAACGTGAGTGGCAAGCCTCAGTGTTTGGGCTAGTGCTGATCTTGCAGATGGTGCGGCGGCACATGGCTCTCCATCATCGACAAGCTGGACTATATGTGAGTACCTTCACCTCGGACTATAGAGCTTGAAGGGCGGGGCTGACCCTTAGACAAAACATGGGGTTCGACGCAATATGGATATCACCAACGTCAGGTAGGTCTATCGGCCAGCTTCAAGATCATGTCTGATGAAACAGAAAACCTGGACGTATGGTCACCGTACGGATATGCGTATCATGGTTACTGGGTGACGGATCCACGGAAGATCAACCTGCGTTTCGGATCAGCCGATGATCTCAAGGCTCTGAGCAAAGCTGTTCACGACCGTGGGATGTAAGTGATATTGTACATGAGCTGTGAATCTAGCTGATGAGATAGGTATCTCATGGTCGACGTTGTGGTCAACGGCGTACCAGGCCTGACTATCGGAGATGCCCAGTCTGCCGACACGCTCAAGTCGGAGGGCTTGATATGGGATGACCCGGCATACTTCCACAAGCAATGCTGGATTGACTACAACAACAACACCTCTGTTGAGAACTGGTAAGCCCTCTCGCGGTACTTGGAGATTCTGGCTGATGTAAATAGCTGGATGGGAGATGACAAACTTCCCCTGATGGATGTCAACACCGAACACCCTCACGTCATTGAGACTCTTCAATCATGGATCAAAGACTACGTCAAGGAGTATGGCATTGACGGTTTGCGTATTGATGGTGAGTATCTAGACCAAGTACAGGAGCCAGACTGACATCCTCAGCGGCCAAGCACATTCCCGGCGTCTTCTGGCAAGGCTTCTGCGGTGCGGGCGGGGTCTTTTGCATGGGCGAAGTCTACGGCGACGATCTCCCTTTCGCTGCAAAGTACCAAACCGAGAAATGGCTCGACTCCATCCTCGGCTTCCCTTACTACTACGGTCTCGTCAGAGGTTTCGCTCAGCCCATGGGCAACATGAGCGGGTTTATCGATACCTTTAACCACGTCCTCGCCGCTTTCCCCGACCCTGGTCTCCTGGGCAACTTCATCGAGAACCACGATCTCCCCAGGTGGAGAAATACAACTGTCGATCCACAACTCGGGTGGAACGCCATGGTCGCTCAGTTCGTTTTCAACGGAATACCAACAGTGTATTATGGCCAAGAGCAGGATCTATCCTTTGGCGGTGGAGATCCGTTCAACCGTGCTGCCCTCTGGCCGACAAAGTATGCCAATACAACAACATACAACCGTATCGCCAGACTGAATGCCATTCGGACATCGGTCATTACCAACGGGACTTCCTTCAACGGTACGAGCTTCTTACAAGCTACAAGTCGGATCGCGGGGAGCTCAGCCTACGACGTGGCGATAAGGCGAGGTCCGGTGTTGGCTGTTCTTACCAATGTGAGTGACTGTACCCTTGGGACGAAGACCGAGCTGACAAGATAGCGTGGTAGTCCGCCCCAGAACGCATCGTTCGGAGTGCCCAACTCCGGATGGCCCTCTCAATCGAGCGTTATCGACGTCCTATCCTGCCGATCATTCACAGTCGGTACGGGCGGAACCATCTCCGTGTCTTACGCTGCTTCTGGATATGGTGGTATGCCATATGTGAGTCCTCCTCCTCCGTGATGGAAACCCTTCGCTAATGACTTAAGCTCTTCATGTCATCTCAAGATGTCCAAAGTCTTCGGTTATGCGACTATACCGGCATAGCCCAAACTACCAACTCCACAGTCAACGTCGTGGCTACTACCAAATCATCAGCACCGCCACGTACCGCCGGACCTTTGGGTCTCGCTGCCGGTATATCCTCCTTATTGGCCATAATAGCAGCGGGAGGGCTTGTTGCGCTGTGAGGAGGGATATGCCTTGAGCGAGGAGATGTGCGGAGGAAGCATGAAGAAAGGTTGTACGATATTCAGCAGTCAAAGGGGTATCTATCCAGTAATCGCATGGGTTTTGTAGGTTTGTGTAGTTCACCGCCATCGTAGCAGTTGTATCCATTATAGTCTAGCATTAATGCATCTCATCTTGTATCTTGGCCTGTCTACCGCTTCAATGTCCGCTGCTTCTCTGCAAACTCGACAATCTTCTTCTCCACAAACATCCCCTTTCTCTTACGCACAGCGTCAACATACGCCTTGGCCACATTGGCTCGATCTGCCTTCTCCCCTAGATCTTCCAACTCCTCCACTGTCGTAGGGACCCAGAATGGATCCTGGTCGAGCGTCTCAAAGCCGGAAAAGATGAGTTGAGGAGATGCAGCACCGGAAGTTCGTTTTCGGATTTCTACAAGATCAGCCTGTGCTTATTGGATACTATGTCAGGTGAAGATAACTGACCATCTGCGAATCCGAAAGACTCCACTACGGGTAACATAGCCCTGATGGTGAAAAACGAAGTCCCTTCCTTCATTTCCTCACTGACGATTCTACCTCTCCGGCGAGCGACAACAGCGTAAACTTTACCCAGCACGTCGGTCGAAGCTTGGATGTCGCAAGTATACATGGCGAGCTTGATTCGGGGTGACCAATCGAGCATACCCGCTCGACAGGCATCACGGACGGATGAGATAAGGGCTCCTACGACAGCATTGGATTTCCCTCGGCCTGTGGAAATCAGCCTGGCCCATTTTGCTGGCTGTTTCCAACTCACTCGCATCCGTCTCTTCTTCCGGCTTGTGATACTCCACACTCTCTACCGTCCATGCCATACCCACCACTGGCTCAGAACATAGCGGTCCTTGGAAAGTCGCCATGCCGAATCCTGCCTCGATGGAAGTTTCAAAGTCCTTCAGGAGTCGTAACTCCACCCGATTATTGTCGGCCTTTTCGGTACCGGCCGCTTGGGACGTTTGGTCGGCGTCGATAGCTGCGAGGCGATCTCTGACTACCGCATCTTCGGTGGAAGCAACAGCTTCATCGGTCGATTTGCCTTCAGCTTTGGCGGAGGCAATAAGCGTTTCCTTTTGGCGCATCCTGCCTGATTAGTCTCGACCACATCATCAGCAAAGCCTAGACTCACCGAACGGCCTTCTTCCCAACTGGATCCATAAGCATATTGGCCCCAATCCTTTTGGGTCCAAAACACCAAATCCGCTCAGCCGCCCCAACCCATTCACCGCCCGCGGCGCTGAACAGCTTTTCAAGTGCAGTCCAGAATTGCTCAACGCTCATCGCGCGCGTCTCTTGTTGGCTCTCCCCGGCTTCTCGCTCTTCCCTCAATTCTTCCTCCTCGCTCGATTCGTCCCTTCGTTGAGCGACCATCCGGGCTACCGAGGAAGTATGGGCAAGTAGGAAATCGATGACTGTTGGAGGCAGGGGTGTTGCGCGTAGAGTGAAAGTGACGAGACCATCGAGGAGGGAACCTTGGACTGTTCCTCGGGTGGCGCCTTTGACTTTGGACGGTGCCATATCGGGAGCTCGGACGGCTGATTCACGGAATGGGACAATCGCTTCGGATCGCTGGATAGCGCATTGGGCGAACCGCTCTCGCAAGTCTTTCAGACAGCGCTGAGATGTCAGCTCTGGAAGCTACAAAAGCGACCGCAGGACATACCTCCAAGTGCAACTCTCCTGCAGTCAGAATGACGTGTTCTCCAGTCTCCTGGACCAGATACTCCGCGCATGGATCAGCTTGATTGAGGATCTGCAACCCGCGCACGAGTTTGAACATGTCGCCTGGAGATCAGCTTCGTGATAAGCTCTTCTGAAAGCTGCAACTTACTGGGATTCTCTGGCTCCAGCGCAACTCGCACAATTGGCGCAGCCTGCATAGAGACTCCCGCCAAATTGATCAATTCCTGCTTATTCTCCCCGTCTGTTACACCGGCAGCATTCGGAGCCCAAAGAGTCGCAGATCGGAAAACCACACCATCAAGACCACCAATAGCGCAAACGTGCCCCGCCGGCACTTCCTCCACTGCGACCAACTCGCGACCCATCATAGTGTACAAGTCCTTGACTGTCACCCGGACGACATACTTGGCGTTCCGGGGGTGGGTAGAGGGTAGGTCCGAGTCGTATTTTGGGAGTGTCGCTACCATCTGGCTGTTCCGCCGGAGGACACCAGAGAAGACTCGAGAAAAGCCTAAGAGGACCTCGCTTGATTCGGATTCGGGTTCGATCGTTGGGTCCACCTCCACCCCACGCTCGTCCTCCAAACTGAGACTGACCAATGGCCTCGAGAGGTCTTCTACCGCCTTTTCTCCGCTCCCTTGCTCGCTATCCGCAGGGGCAGCTGCGAGGGCCGCCGCTCGCTTCTCCCTCTCTTCCCGTCCCCGCTGCCTCATCTCTTCCGCCGTCAACTCCTTGACCTTGAATCCTGGTAGATCTCCTCTCGGCACCGCAAACATCTTGCTGACGTATCCCACGACTGGCACGTCGTCTCCCTGAGCACATCGGTACAATGCCCGTTCAAGCTCATTCTTCGGTTGTACCGCCTCTGAGGATAAGTTGTGAAGGTCCGAGTGGATCATATATGGGAGTCGGTTCGCCTGAGCCGTGACTGGAGATGGGATGACGTCGACCACCGCTTGGAAAGTCGTGGTAGATAGGGGGAGCCATTGTTGCATGATGAGGGTAAGGAGGTGGCGCGTGTCCTTGGACTTGAGATCGCGAGGGGAAATTTTGAGTGATAGGGCATTGACGATTTTGGTGACTGAGTCCGGATCACTGATATTCAGCTTTGTAGCAGACGTCAACTTACTAGTCTCCAAGAACGGTGTTGTACACTCGCCATATGTTCTCTAGGACGAATTGCACAAACATCGGCTTCAAATTCCTGCCCGCCAACTTCTTCCTGCCTACGACCCTCTTAGTTTTAGGATCAAGATACCAATCACCCCAGAGCACCTTTCTCAGATTCGCCTCCTTGATCCCCAACTTCTTCGCGTACAGGCGGGCGAATTGACCCAGCCTGAACGCCCATCCGTCAATCGCACTCGCGAAAAGCACATTTCCGCGCTCGGGCGCAAAGTAGAGATCCTCATCCTCCTTCTCTTCATACTCTCCTTCGTCGGCCTCCGGAGCATTTGCCGCATCCCCATCCGCTTCCGCTTCGGCTCGTTGTGCCAGGCGCCGCTCTCGCTCTTCTCGCCACCGAAGATCATCCTCCATCCTTTCCGAGGCGTAGAAAGACCCCATGACCGCATTGACTTGCTCGATAAGCTGAGATAGATGGTGATAAGCTTCCGAAGGGGAGAGCTTGAGCTCAGTGATGAGTCGGTCTAGCTTGTTGATGACGAGGAGTGGACGCAGCCGGTCGATCCAGGCTTGGCGGAGGACAGCAATTGTCTGAGCGGTCAGCTGGATTGCAGGCTAACTGCTCACCTGTGTACAGACACCCTCGACAGCATCGACAAGGACTAGTGCCCCATCGCAGAGCCGACTCGCACTAGATACCTCGCTTGCGAAGTCGACATGGCCCGGAGTATCAATCACGTTACAGACGTGCTTGCTGGCCATCGACTTTGTGCTTGGACCTCCTTCTCCGTTTCCCGTCCTAGTCTCAGCTGATCCACCAGGTGGAGCTGCCCGCATCATGTCGAAGCGCAATGAGACTGCGCTGCTCTCCATCGTGATCCCTCTTTCCTGCTCATCCTCGCGGGAGTCAAGGAAGCGTAGCTTTCCCGCCAGACGCTGAGAGATGATGTTGTTTGACGATAAGAGCGAGTCGCAGAAGGAAGTCTTCCCATGGTCTACATGAGCCACTATAGTGACATTCTATACGAAACGTCAGCTTATGACTTCGCCCGTGGCTTGACTCAGCATGACCTACTCGAACATTTGCCAAAGGCACGGCGAATGATTGAGCCATTTTTTGTAGAGCAGTAGCTATAGAGAGGACAATCTGATCCAGTACGCCAGTAACGATGATGTCTACACTGCGCGATGTCGCCAAAGAGCAGCAAGGTGAGAGAGATGGATCAGAGCGAAATCCTTCAGTCGAGACAGTCAGTCAAAATTAGGCCTAGGAACGTCATGTTTCGGATCCGAATGTTACGGCATTGGAGTTGGCGGCGGCAACTGACTCTCTGCCCTACCGGATCGATCGCATCTCATGTACTCGTATCATTCATCTCTCTCACTTGCCATTCTCCGCCAGCAGATATCCGCTGGTCATATCGCACAGGAATATGCTCAATCCCTCACGCTCATCAACACTGGTCCGACTTTTCGTCACCCTGCTCCGCACTCAGAAGCCCACGCCTCGCCCTCGGGTTTAAGCGATAAGACGTTCCCCCTCAGCTGTGGCCCCGTCATCCAGATATTCCTGCTTTCCCCTGTGAGTGCTTTTTCATCCAGCTACGATACGATACTCGAGCTGACTCAAATCTCAGATCCTCTTTAATACTAAACTCGTATCACAATGTCGTCCACGGTCTTCACATCCGCGGCTCCGGCGCCGAGCTCCACATCGCGGGTGATTCAAGTGGAAATCCCCCCTTCCACAGTCTTAGCCATTGGCCTTGGATTCGTCGGCCTCGTCTTTGCCCTCCTGGTCGCATCACTGGGTACTCGCATATACCGAGTTCGAAAGAGACAGGCTGCTGTCCGGGCTACCGGTCAGACAATGAACTTCAGTGACGCATGGCAGCGCGATGGAGGGATGTTCAGCTTCCTTTCCTCTATGAACAATAACAGCTTGGCCATTGGGGCTGGCTCTTCGGCGTATCAGAGGGGGCGGGAGAGATTGTGGGGTGGAGCAATCACGGAAAAGGAAAGGCCGGTCATCTGGGATGTGCCAATTAGGGAGAAGCCGGATATGACGGAGGAGGTAGAGGATGTGTGCGAGGTGAGTCGATGTCTACTTCTTGCGCTAGACCCAATTGACTCTTTAGCCGTTCGCTCTCTCATCGACAATTTCACCCAGATATGTCGATCGCGCCACCCCGGCCGGCGATTTGATGCAACCACGATTCACATTCTCCCTTCTGATCTCCCTTCCTCGCGACCCCTCCATCTCTCCAACTACCGAAAACAAGAC
Source organism: Dioszegia crocea (assembly GCA_001600615.1). Classification (NCBI taxonomy): domain Eukaryota; kingdom Fungi; phylum Basidiomycota; class Tremellomycetes; order Tremellales; family Bulleribasidiaceae; genus Dioszegia; species Dioszegia crocea. The sequence goes on from BCKK01000003.1 coordinate 1,645,942, forward strand.
ACAGGACCATAAGCCGGACGATGAGGAAGAAGAATGGCCCGAGCTACCAGAGGTGCTCATTGGCACAGCTCAACTTTGTCCTATGATATTCGAGAAGGCAGATGGTGGCGAGACAGCAGGAGGAAAGGTCGAGGATGAGTCATTGGAAAAGATAAAAGGCGGAGAAGACAAAGATGGGCTGGCAATGGCGCCAGGGGCGGAGGCGCAGGCGTTGGAGTATGTCCCAGCTGGAGGCAGGCCGGCAAGGTGGGAGCGATACGATGTGGTCAAATGGCGGATCGAGGGATTGCGGTGACATAAGGAGTAATCGGATGGAGTCCAATGTCAGATCTGTGCGATGAAGGAACATGGGCAGATCTTTGTCCGAGATGTGACACTGGGCAATTGTCAACTGACTTTGGAGATCGGCTACTCACGACGTCGATCCAGGGTCGACACCGATGATCGGACGTAGTCTTCCTCACAAACATTCTGAAGAAGTATCTCCTGATGGGCTGAAGCTAGGCTTAATTCGACATGTCTACATAATCATACATCGATATCACACAACGACAAAGCATGATGATACAGAGATACTATCGACACGGCCTATCTCGCGTGGGGAGCTACACCATGGTCGAATACCCATCAACATCCGTCCCGGCTGCAGTACTCATCATAATGTGCCTCGGCACTCGAGACACCGCCTCATCAAGCGTCAACTGCTCCCCGACCTGAAATCTACCCATCTCCGATCCCGTACATCCGCTCTTCTCCCACCCCGTTCTAGTCGGAGCTGAGATGCGCCACGGTCTAGGTGCTCGCCGACTGAGCTCATACTGGAACTCCCTCCGGACGTCGTGTGCGGCTGACCGAATCCAGTGAGCCACGCTCCCGAGACAACTGCCCGCCATGGATAGAGCGGTGTCCAGATAGGATTGATTCCCGTCCGTGAGTGTCATATACGGTATGGTAAGAAGTGACGGTGGGTTTTCGTGGAGTAGGCGTGTTCTGGATTTGGTTTTGCCGCTCTCTTCGTGTACCCAATTTGCAACACGTCGAGCCTGTTCGTCGGCCATCTGTCTGTCGATACCGTATTTGTAGGGATTGTATGAGGCTAAGTAGGAGGAGATGAAGCCGGAGGTGGGGGTCATCGACAAAGCGGAGGTGCCATTGATGCCTGCTTGGTTGTAGTGACTGCCACAGCCGAAGAATTGATCGGTCCACCTCAGACAGCTGTGGACCTTCCTCTTCCCAGCACTAGGCGCTCCCCTGATCTTTTTCCCAGCTCTCCTCAAAGATGACGCTGTTTTCTCATCCGTCACGACGGTGTCCCGATTTCCAGCAGATGCTTCTGGGTCAGACGGTTGGGTTGACGTTTCAGTCCCGCGGTTGCTCCTGCAACCGGGTATAAGAACGTTCCGAGTCACCGCTCCCAGTAACCTTGGACCCCAAAGTAACTTGTCCTTGACGGTTTTGCTTTCAGCCCAGCTGTGTATGGGGCGAGAAACATCTTCGTTGTCCGTGGTGGGATGCTGATCCGTCTCGGGATCAGTCGATTGGAGTGTCACGTCAGAAGGAAGTGGGTTCGTCGACATCGCTGATGGGTGGGATAGATTGATAAGCGGGAGCTTGGGATGTCTTGGAGACTGGAAGTCGGATGTGGGTGAGGTAGGGGATCGAGAAGGGTAATAGGGCAGATGACTTGCTGCAGGGGACTACAAGACAAGCAGTCTACTGTTGCCCTAGAACAGAGGAGTGAAAGTCTGATGGAGCCTGTAAAGGATGAGTATGGTACCCTTGTATAACGGGGATCGTCTGTAGATGAGCGTGGCGGCGATATCGAACGGGGCTGGGGATGGGGAGATGATGTGGTGTGTATTGAGTGGCGATGTGGCTGTTGGTTCTTGGTGGACGATGGAGGATGTAGAAAGCGAGGGGGGAATACCTGGAGACGTAGATTGGGGACAAGGCAAGGGCCCATCTCACCTCCTGCAGTATTCAGGGATGGGATATCTCGCACGTTCTAGACGTGGCATCCTTTGAGTGGCAATCTGAAACAAGGTGAAACATGCTGAAACGCCACCAAAATTAGTCGATACGCGTGTGGCGGGACCTCCATAAGGAGGCTCTAGTATGTTCGAGGATGTAGCCGCCCCAATCTCCCTCCTTGACTCCTTCCATTGGCCTATAACGTGTTTGACCATGCACGCTAAGTCTGGAATCGTATAATGTGGCCAGAGTGAACTGATATACGTCACGAGCTCAGCCTGTGCCGGAGTGTTGCCAGTCGAATTTTACGCGGGTTGAGTCTCCTCCTCATGCTTCACGGCGCTATCATGCAGGGCCGCTGATGAGTTCTGATGCCATGGACTATGTGTTATACGTATCTGCCCCATCTTATGCACCTTAGCTTTCGGCAATGCTCCGCTTTCAGCCTGAGCGAGTAACCTATTTAAAGACCGACACCACTGACGCCAGGGCCTTCTTAGACCCTCCCTGCTCGGCGTACGACTTCTGGCCATAGATCTCGGTCTCTGCTGCGCTCTTCAGCAACCTTCCGGCCATCTTGGCGGCTTCCCAGCGGACCTTCCACTGTGACTCAAGGCCTTTCGTCACAGTTCTGCACGATATAGGCCGACCTTTCTTGTCGAAAGTTTGGTGCGTGATCGACGTCACATCACCTGTAAGGCGGGATTTACTGATTGTCTCGACGTCTTGTGTCGGATCTCTTCGTCGGAAAAGGCCAGACATTCGTCTATAAGCTCTCGATCGTTTCGACGAGGGCAGACTAGGGTCGGGCGAGGAGGTTTGATATATTGAGGTTTGGACACCCGCAGTCCACTGCGCCAGGGATGTGCCGACTGAACGGGCGGTGTTATACAATGTGCTGGCGACCGAGCATGCTGTACCCCACGCGAAGCCCAATACGGCTCGGGGAATGTAACTGACTGTACCGTATATAGTCGAGGCAAGAGCAAGTGTTAACGAGGCGAAAGATTTGCCGCGATCTGCGAACGTCGATATCACCTCGTCTGTCTCTTGGATGGACTGAGAGGCTGGGTCGTTTGAGATTTGGAGATTGGAAAGGCCCATGTTGGAAGATCTACTAGTCTTCGCAAACGATTTTCTCGAAAATAGTATGTCGGAGACTTGACCCATTAGAGTTTTCTCGCGGGAGCGCCGCCACTGAGGGCAGGGGGATCTCATGGCTGTGGCTGGGATGGGGGAACGAGGAGCTCAAGGTGATGGAGGATGAGGTGGAGCTTTGTGGAGCTGAGGGCGGGCTGTACAGTAGCAGTGCCATACGTTGGGGAAGTGAGTGATGTATGATCGATCTTGAGTGCTGTGGAATGTTGTGGTCTTGCTGGGTTCGAGGATGTGCAAAGGCTCGAAGCTGGAATGAGGTCGCGTATACCTGAACCGAATTCCGATGATCCCCTGGCCTTGTCAGCGGGTCGGCATCCTTTATTGTGGGCTCGTACATGTTTGTAGCCTCATGTTGACGTCACAGGTAGAGGTTGAGCCGGAGCGCGTGAGAGCCTGATGTACCTTTGTGCCCCACCTCCGGCAGCTCTTTGCTCCCCCCTGGGCTGTGGTCTGTACCCCATATGCAGCATTATACAGGTGTGATCGCTTGCCATCAGGTTGAACAGCTGGACTCGGGAGCTGTTCAGTAACCTATAGAGTATATATGTACCGAAGTCCCGACAGATCTCATGGCCGGTGGTGGGAAAGAGCCCCTGGATGTCTACACGCACAACGAGTATCATGAGCTATACTGCTACAACTCCTCTACACCTATACCGAGCCTCAGCCTCCCCCCACAAGCCGACCATCATCCCTCGCGAAGATACACAAACACAATCAACTCCGATCCGGACAGCCATGATCCACCCGCGGGCTGACATAAATGCCGATTGCTCCCCTCTCCCCCAATGCCAAGAGGATGGACGCTTCGCCGAAAGATCACCTTCCTACCCCTCCACAGCTTCTACGGATGGCGGCACACCATATTCATAATATCGCTGAGATGGGGCTGGCGACGTCAGCTTATTTCCGAATGGTGACTTGCCTGATCTGCCCCTGCTGTCACTCGCCACACTGGTCTTTTCGGGATCTCTCCGATGGTCGTTCTGGCCATACTCGTAGAACCTCCGGCTGGACCCTCGTCTCGTCCGAGTATTGGCTCCTCCCCGTTGATCGTCCTCCTCAGATTCATAGCCTTCATCTTGGGATCTACCCCGACCCTTCAAGGTGTCACGCGATGATGCTCCGTCTCGCGTCCGTTCTCCATATCCACCACCCTCATCCTCATCCCGATCCGATGCCCCATCGTCAAAGCTGGATCTGCTCCTCCGCGCACTAGAGCCAGATCGGCTTCGCCGCCGTGTGTCCGATGGAGGGGGTGAAGTATGGTGCCGCCGAGAATCCCTCCCTCCCCGTCTCCGGCTACGACTGGCGCCTCTCCTGTCTTCGTCCGAGCCGTATCCAGGATCTTCATCCGAGTCAGAGCCTTCTCCGCTACTGTACCCATCCCGATGATCTCGCCCCCTACGGTCGGACTCCGAGTAGTCCTCCGCATCTCGATCTCGCCTCCTACTCCGTTCACTCCTTGACGACCTTGATCGCCGACGCCCGGACTCATCGTATCGGCTTTGCGTCTCCGACCCCTTGTCATTGTAAATCTTGTTCGCCGTTCCAAAAGTCTGCAATACCGACGACGCACCCTTCGACACAGCACCAAAGGCAGCCGGGACTGCCCACGTCACTACCTCCGCCCCACCATCCAACAGATTGTACGCCGGATCCTTCAATTCTTTCGCCTTGTCCCCACCCCATGATCCCCAATCTTTCGTCCACTTGGACGTGGCGCGATATCCATGTTTGAGCGCCTTTTTCCTTGACATGTTCTTCAATTTCTTCTTCTTGCCGAACATCGCCCGTCCCATACTGCGTTTTTCTTTCGTGCCTTTGACGGCCCAATCGTATATCGAGGGCTTTTTGGTTCTCAACCTCAATGCCTGTCCCGCTCGTTTCATTTTCTTTCCCGATTTGTGTGATTTCGTAGAATTGTTGGACGAAGCTCGACTCCAGGCACTAGAGTTGGCAGATGATCCGCCAGACGACCGGCCAGAGGAGGCGAAAGACCGCCTCGATGATGCGGCCGATCCCGTTGAGGAGGCCATTCGGCTGGAGTCGGTCTAGGATGAGAGCCTGTGGTGATCAGTGAAGCGGTACGGCTTCAGTGAGATGATTTGTCGTCGGCAGCCTGAGAGTCGGTGTGTGACTAAGGAGAGGGGAACTAGGCAGTGGGGAAGGTGTTGCGTGTGGAATGGAGGGGATAGGCGGTATAGGGTAGGATGTGAGGAACGGTCCACTTTGCGATGGGTGTAGTTCTTGGTTCGAGGTTGAGAGGGTGTTGAGTGGGGTTGTCTTTGTGAATTTGTGAATGGCGATGGATACTGGGGATTGTCGTTGAGATATGATGAAAGAGACAACAGAGGGGTGGCGGGCGCTTTGGACCCCACCAGATCAGCCCTGATCACGCTAGCGCTTTCCCCCGCCTTCCGTCCTTTCACGTTCCTCCTTTCTTCAGGGGTGTCAGAGGGGCTGGCGCATAGTCGCGAGGGTCGAAACGCGTCTGACGACTCTTGACCCTGAGTCAGTGGATGAGGCGGTGTCAGTCGCCCTTCACTAGCCGAGTCGATGGAACATTCTAGAATCGACCAGATACCGGTCCTTCCCGACAAGATGGAACCTCATCGCTGCAGAGAAAAGTAACATACATTGCCTGAAGCCACCCTGGTACAGAATCTGGAACTACCACCTCTTCTCGCCATCGTATTGATCGTAGAACTTCTTGAGGTCTTCGACATCTTCTGCACTTCCGAGGAAGACAGGGCATCGGCCGTGAATGTTCTTGGGGATGACATCGAGGATACGCTGGGTGCCGGTTGTAGCCACACCGCCAGCCTGATATGTAAGCTTAAGTCTAGGGTCAAACGTAAGATACATACCTGCTCCATCAAGAATGACATGGGGAAAGCCTCGTACAACATCCTCAGTTTACCTATCTAGATCAGCTCAATTCCTCAACGGGGTGAAGAAAACTCACCATCCTTGCTCTTCTTGTCATCGGGGTAGCCGAAGATACCTCCGTATAGTAGTGTTCGGTGGACGTCGGCAACCATACTACCAATGTATCGAGCAGAGTAGGGCTTGCCGTTGGCGGGGAATTTGATCGACTCGAGGTAGCTGATGACTGGGGGGTAGAAGTGCATCGAGTTACCCTCGTTGAAAGAGTAGATCTTGCCGCGCGAGGGGATCTTGATCTCGGGGTGGGTGAGGATGAATTCTCCAAGGGACTGGAAGTCAGCTTGAATCGGTCATAGCTTAGGCAAGAACTCACTTCGTCCAATGTAAAACCGTCTACACCATTACCGCAAGATAGGACCAAGTTGCAAGATGAACCGTACCTGCCTATCAGCGAAGAACTCTACACAGTCGGGTAAGGGCTTACATGGTGTAACCGGCAGCGACCATGTCCCTTCCGGGTTTGAGGACATCGGCCATACCCCGGGACTCGCCTTCGTTCTGGAGTGTCAGCATAAGTTGACCCTACTGAGCTGCTTATACTCACAATCTTGTAGATACCGAAGATGGTGCCGACGTTGACACCGGCATCAATGTTACTCGAACCATCAAGAGGGTCGAAAACGCAGGCACTGAAGATGTTAGCGTCGCGTTCAAGGCCACTGAGCGATGGAAGCAACTCTCCACCTGCCTCGTACTGTCTGATTTGGGAAGTTGTAGGAAAGGGGGAAACAACTCACTATGTCCCCTTGGATCCCTTGACGACAATGGTGTCGTCTACCTCCTCGCTGACCATGACAGAGCACTTTCCGCTAGCTCGCAGCGCGTTGACCATGATATCATTGGACAACACATCCAATTTCTTCTGGTCCTCGCCCTGAACGTTCTGCTCGCCGGCAAGACCGACCAAGTTGATCAAACGAGCTTTGCGGACCATGGAGGAGATGTATTTCGAGGTGACCTAGCATGTCAGCATCTCTCCCTGGACCTGATCTACGTTCACCGCCTGGTTCAGCTGAGAAGATTCTTCCCTCCACAAACTTTCAAGGCTGCAGGACCTCGAGCTCACCTGAATAGCCACTAGCAGCATGGTCAGATCCCCAGTCGCCTTCTCGCCCAGAGCATATTGCTGGCTGAGAATGTGGCGGGTCAGGGTGATCAGATCAGTGGGTGGGGGTTCGAGCTCGGTTACGCCTGAAGAAGCCATGTTGATGATGGGAATGTGGTGGTGGATGCAAGGTATAGGACTTAGATGGGGGCTAGCAATGATCAGCTGCGTGGTCATTCAGGGATTTCCGCGACGCTCTGACGCGATTTCCCACTAAATCCAAAACTCACAGATGGGGGTTTTACGGTGTTGGCTGGTTACTAGAGCGCAGAGGCAGAGGACAAAGGATGAGAAGGTATATGTATAAGGCTCAATTGCGGATAGATGTCAAAAGATTGGCGGTTACATGGCTGAGAGTCCCGACGGATACCGTGAAGAGCCGGCCCGGATCTAACCGGAACCGGATTACGTTACCCTCCCGTATCATCGGCACTATCGGCCTCCGCCTTTTGTTGCCAACTCGCGGCTGCGGACTGGTTGCGGAGGGCCGCGGTGGTCTGAGTGAGCGTTAGAGTGGTGGGGACGATACCGATGAACAGTCACTGAGTGTCCAAAGGTATCACATCGCAAAATGCCTGAAGGAAAGGGCTGGAATATTGTAGCGGAACCTCCCGTCGTACACCTCCGGCCGTTCGTGGACAATGCGCGTACCCGCATGATGGCCCCAGCAGTCGCTCCAGCGTGATGGCGTTCCCGTCGATCACATTCAACGCAGCTACTGGTAGTCTGGCTTGCTTGCTGATACCCCTGATGTCGACTGAGCCAGCTCACAGAGCTCAAACGAGCTGCCGAAAGGTTAGACTGATTCGGCCAGACTTGACTGATGCCTCCTTAGGTATCTCGTGCTATACACCATCAGTAACCATATCGCCTGATCAATGCTGATCGGAGGACGTACCTTCCAAAATTCCTGGGTACGACCCTGCATAACTACCAAGCTACCATTCGCCAGTCTGAGCCATCAGCAAATTGATCTTGAGTCTTACTTGTTGACAGAGCGGACTCACTTCCACTTCTTGTTCACTCTACCCGTCAGAGACTCTTGCTGCTCATCCGATAGGCCCTTAGCTCCCTTACTAGATTTGGCAGGCAGCCGGGGAGACACGATGAACGTCCTCTCCGCCCCTAGGCTGACACTGGCTATGACCAAATTGTTCAGATTGTCAGAGTGTTTCCTACGTCTAGTCAGCAGTGTTCAGTCTACGAGAGACTGATGACTCACCCTATATAGACGCTCCCATCTTCATACCGGTTCAACATGCAATGGTTGAACTTTACTCCGAGCGCACTTTCGAGTCGCGCCTGCATCTCCGCCAGCGCAGGCGGAAACGGATGATGCATGATTATCTCTGAGCCAGAGTATTTGAGAGTAAGGCCTGGTGAGGTCGAATAGGCAGCGACGTGTCGGGATTGAGGGAAAGTACGGCCGTACATCTTTAAGACTGGTTGATCTGTCCGTCAGACTTGGTTGGGAGGTTGACGGTCGAGTGGTACGGCCGGCAAGACTTACACCCTTTTGGTATAAGCTATATATGATCATCTTGGAAAGAAGACATACAGGTATCTAGCTTGGAGATCTCATGGTACCAACGATTTGCAGTCTCCTCAGGCAAGAACTAGCATGAATCAGCTTGAGTTTCGAGGTAGATATCGGGAGAGCCAAGACCACGAACATCGCTCTGATAGTATACGTCTCCTCCATATCCCATCCCATCTATTCGATAATTATTCACGAAAGGACGCTTGGTAACTTGCTGGAATTCATCGGTCGGTCTTGGTGCATGAACCGATTTCGTAGGTTTGGTAGCCTTGCGCTTCACGCCAGAAATCTTCCGCCGCTTAGCTGATGGGGCGAGGTTATCCGGCGGAGGAGAAAGTGATGTCTCTGACGTCGATCCCATCATATTTGGCAAATCTGAGAGACAGGTGAAGGGAGATGGAAAGGTCATATGGATGGATCGATCGGGTGGAGGCGGCAAATCACCTTCATTTTCAGGCACGGTTCAAACTTCAGTCGGTGCTGTTACTCGTGTCAACCGCAGAGAAGTCTGATCAGACAGGCCCAATCTTTGAATGCGTATGTGATCGCAAAGATCGCATTGACTATAAGCTGGGTACATCACTCCAGATGGTACAGAGGCTACACAAGGAGGCCGAGGTCATCTCAGTGGCGAAAGATATCGAGTGACCACGACCGGCGGGGCCGGTTCCAAATCTTTGGGAGGTTTAGGCAACTCTACCGTCATCGACTGGCGGATAAGCTAAAGTCTTAATGTTTCCAAGACAGTCAAACTTACACCAGGATCCGTTCTCGCCGCCCAGCTCAAACCAGGCATATCCACCGAGAACTTTACTCTCAGATTCCCCCTTCGTCCAGCTGACCCCCTCACCGGCATTCCCTCACTGTTCACAATCAACTCATCCCCGTGCTTTATTATCCGCTCGCCCCGTTTCGTTTCTATTCGGATACCCCTTCCGTCGAGATGTGTAAAGATTAGGCGGTTCATGCCCAAAAGAGCCTCGGATAGGGATATTGATAGGGATATGGACAGGTCTGAATGGGGGAGAGTGCGGAAGGTGGGATGTGGACGGTGATGGATGTGGAATATGACATCTCCGGGTGGAAGTCCAGGCTGATATATTAGCATAGTCCACTAAGGTGACAGTGGTCAAAGCTCGACCCACTATTTGATCTCCCTCGCCCCTCAAGGCTATTCTCTCGTTGTCCACCGTTCCGGGCTCAATCGCAAACTCCACCCTTCTCTTCTCCTGCGTTGTCCCTTTGCCAGTACATTTCTTACATCTTGGAATTCAGCATTTGATTGTCTTAGGCCTGGCAACAAGGACCACAACTCACTTTGCTCGCTCCGCGAACCGCTCACCCTCCCCTACACATTCATCACACATCACTTTCGCCTTGCCTACCAGCCCAGGTCCAAGCTGTAGCATCAGCATTGAAGAGCACCCTCAGTAGCCTGGGCGACGAGCTGGGACGGAGTTGACGCTCCGTAGCAGCAGATCTCGACCTCGTACGTTCCTCCAGACAAAGACAGAAGACGATGGATCTAGACTCACATGTCGATCCTGAATCACAGACCCCGACCCATTACATCTCCCACACTTGTCCTTCTTCGCGCCCTTCCTCCCTCCAGACCCTGCACATATCCCGCATTCCCTATCCCTTTGCAGATTCATGATCACCCTCTTCCCCTTGAATGCCTCCTCCAGCGAGATCTCATATTTCACTTCCGTATCCCTACTTCGTGTCGGCGGACGAGATGGTCCCCGTCCGAAAGGGCTGAAAGATGAGGAGGATCCAAAGCCTCCCCGTCCGCCAAACATATCGGCAAATAGGTCGTCAAGGTCTGAACCGTCAAAGTCTCCGGGACCGGATCGACCTGGACCTGCACTTCCATAGCGATCATATGCCGCGCGCTGCCTAATGAGCTGAAGCCTTCTTCCAAACTCAGCCATTAGAATCAGTGCTCACCTCATTTGGATCTGATAGAGTTTCATAGGCTTGTCCTATCTTCTGAAAGGTCTCATGAGCAGCCGGATCATCGGGATTCTAGTTGTATCAGCGGCAGAACAGGGAGACCACCTCCAATCTTCTGCAGACTCACTTTATCCTGTTAGTAGGAAAGAAGCATCAGCATAAGTTCAACCATTTCACTTGGACAGCATGATTCAGTAAGCCCTGATCGACATACAGGATGATGTTGTCTAGCCTGGCAGGGTAAGCGTTTCATATATTTGCGATGACTCGGATTGGCAGATCCTCACCTTCGTTCGGTATGCTTTTTTCACTTCTTCTGGCGAAGCGTCTTCATTGATGCCCAATAGATCGTAGTAAGCTGACTCAGCGACCATTGTGTAGGGTGTAGATGGTAAATGCAGAGGACAAAAGCAACAACATCTCATCTGGCAACTTTTTCTCCGGCCGTGTTTCATGTCACGTGTCCTTAGTCTTTTTGAGTCAGAGTAATTATCATCCCGTAGCTCGTACTGTTAGACACATGCACTTGACATAATACTATTACACAAGGCCTCGAGCTCATGAGGTGAGCCAGCTGATGCTTTGGCACATCAATCCAGTGCAATTCTCGCAGAGTAGGTACGCGTCTGCTGAGAGATGGGAAGGCAAGGCAGCTAATCGCTCAGAGACCAGCCTTTTCTCAACGAGCTTTGAACCTTGCGCAAGTCGCGTCGCCATCATGCCTGTCCCCCAACTCTTGCCCGAAATATGGACGCGAGTAATCTACCATCTCCGCCAACCTCTCCCCTCTCCCACCGGAAACCACCCCATCGCGTCGGTCAGGCAGTCTGCGCTTGCCACCATGATGAGGGTCTCAAAGGTAGGTTCTGACCACCTACTCGTTTCAACTCGGTTTGTCTCGAGCCGTCAGCCAATTGACGCACTTGCTGACAAGTATCTAGCAATTCAACAACCTCACTGCCGCACCCCTCTATAAAGTCGCTGTCGTTGACCACCTCCCCTCCTTCATCCACAACATCAACCGCCCAGCAGCTGCAAAGGGAGTCAAGTCCAAGACCTAGCTCTTGCACCTCGTACGACGCCTCTTCCTCGAGTACGTCAGCAAGGGTCACCCAACCTACCTTAACCTCATGGCGAAGGGTGGAGACTTCTGGCCCCTCCTAGAACCAAAGATGAAGGATGTCATGATTATGTGCGGGAATGAGGCGGACTGGATAAAGACATCAGCGGAGGCGCTGTACAAGGTCCCGAAGGACCTGATCACACTTGCGACTGGGGCGTTCTGCGGGGGACAGCAGTCTCTCTGGGAGAGGATCTGGACGGGGTTTTACGGTGACTCCAGCGTCCCTCGCTTGCGGGGCCGAGTCATCGATGCGGCTCAGCCGCTTCTCATGCTTATGTCGTCCTACAGACGCAATGCGTTCTACTGCCACCGCGTCAATTACGGACCACTCATGTTCACCGCCGCGGCTTCGAACAACAAGATCGCAGAACCCGGTTGGACCGGCGCTCACGGTCTAGAGCACCGTTACCATACCGACCGACGACCGGGTCTCATCCCAGCCATCACGGGTGGTCGGTCGAGATACTACTGCTCGTTCAAGGCGTTAGAGAAGACGGACGGCGAGGTTCCCGAGCGCGAGATGCAGAGAGCAGGGGTGGACTTGGCGAAGGCGTTCGGAGAACACTACCGACGCCGCGAGGAGCAGTTCGCGCAAATTGATCAGGAAATGTACACCGCGTTGAGCCAGAATTGGCACATTATGGGCTTCAACGTCGACATCTACCTCTCAACGGCCTTTACAGAGCCCGATCTCCTATCGCTTATCAAGTTCATGGTGGAGCACGAGGTCGAGGGAGAGCTTGGGAGAGCCGGGGTGCCTATGTCCCGATATGGCGATGTCATCAACTACAAGAAGCTGGAGGAGGCGCCGCCGTGTGAGGCGTGCGGATGGTGTGTTGAGGATGAGGAAGTGAGCCTTTTACTCTTGGACGGTGGATAATGTACTGACGAGTCTCAGGACTCATCTGATCACAACGTGCAGGATGCCTAGGGATGGTGAGACCGTTCTGGGCGAATGCGTGGGATCTCGTCGCGTGGAGAGGGTTATCTATTCCGCTCATCTCTTGTAAGTCGCGGTGTCCCGCCTGTCTCATCACGCGAATTTGAAGTATGGCTAATGATAACAGTATACCATCATGCATCAATATGTCTGATATCAAATTCCATCCTGTCGCTTGCTGGACGCACAAGAAGCGCCGCTGTAACCAGACTGGATGGAGAAATTGATCTCGCTCCCTGCCCGACAGCTTTCGTCAACTGAATAGGATCAGCGGTCGAGCTTGAACAAAGCGCGCGGCCGTGTAGCGCTCAACTCTTGTAGCCGTCCTGAGTCTGTCTCTGGTCAGACGTAGCATAGATACTGTGGCTTTTGACTTCGCTGAGAAGTCGCCGACAGCCAATCTGTAGGATCTGTAGCGCGATTCGCCACCCAGCACATTTGCACGAAAGCTTGAAGCCAACTTGAGGCCTGAGGCCTGCAATATCTCCACCACTCTTCATCGGCTGTACCTTCCCAACCCAGATCTAAACTTCTTACTAAGGGTCCACTCCAATCATCAAGATGGACACAACCTCTCCCCAACCCCAGATATCGACACATCATACCCACCTCGACCCCCCAAACCCATACGCCCCCGCCTTCATATTTCACCTCACCCGCCTCACCTCAACCCTCTTCGTCTGGGTTGGCACAGCAGCTTCAGCTTCCGGCCCTGAAGGCTCCGGCGGCTTTGGAGCGGGTGGGAATGGCGGTGGCGGAGGAATAGGAATGGAAGAGGATGGTGCACAGGGATTAGGGGGAGAACGGAAATTGGCGGCTGATTGGGGTGTCGCGATGCCTTCAAGAGGTGTGAGTTTGGCCGAGATCTTAATGTTCACAAAGCACACACTGATCTGTAGAATATGCCAGTGGTCGCTACGCCTGTGTTCAGGTCTGGAGCGGTGGATCTCGCAGTTCCAATGGCTCAACGCTTAGGTATGTCAACGACCCAGAACCCTTTCTGGCCTATTTCATTGCTAGAATCGACCACTTTGGCTGCTCAGTTTGAACACGCATCTGTGTCTCTCGACTATTAGCTGACTGGATAGCCCGTAAATTCCCTTCAAATCAAATCCACCTCTCCCTATCTCTCCCGGCCAACTTGACTGCAACTTCCGGCCCATCCCTCGATCCCCTCGCAGGCCGGACATTGCTCGTTATGGAGAAAGAGCTTGGGAAGTGGCTAGAGAAGACACTCAAGGAGTAGATGCTGTCCATGACATCTCTGCGAGGCTACTCGAAGCCCAGGCGAGGTTTTAGAATGGCTCAGGCGATTCGTCTGGGAGTCCCTCGTACAATCACTGGGATTATCGTAGCCAGCTCAATCCTATAACCTAGACAAGATAGAGTGTAGATAGACCGCAGACAAGGCAAGCGCTGTTAATCGCGAAGATCACATGTAGAATTCTATCAATCGGTACCCATTAAGCGTCCAAAGTATATCTCCAGCTCCCCGTGATCACCTTCGCTCCGCCAACACCGGTCCAACACCAACACCGTACACAGCCTAGACCTCAGCCTTCCGCTTGGTGAAAGTGATCATGCCCTTGAGAGGGATGACAATCATGGTCTAGCGCGTAAGCTTCATCGCGACATTCCGATTCGACAGACTTACCTGATAGTTGGGCTCGGGGAACGTCTTGTTCTCCAATTTAAGGTGGAAGTTGCGGACGACGTGGGACAAGATGACGGATAATTGCAGGTAGGCATATGACTCGCCGACACAACTGCAATGTCAGCTAGGACCCTTGCATATCGTACAAGCTCCGCAACTCACCGATGCCTTCCAGCGCCGAAAGGCTGGTAAGGGCTCTCAGTACCTTTACTGACTTGCCCAAACCCATAATCCACCTGCTCGCCGGATGCGCCGTAGTAGTTCTCCAACGCAGCCGCGCCAACTCCCTTCTCGTCGAGCCATCGGTGGGGGTTCCACTTGCTAGGCTCTTCCCAGATTTTGGGGTCCATGGAGGATACGCCAGGGGCAGCCATGATGAAGTTGTCCTTGGGGATGATGTATGATGAAGTCTCGGAAGGCGCAGAGAGGGAAGTAGGGACGGGAATGGGTGATAGGACTTTACGGTAGATGGAGTGAATAGGGGCGTGCTATCTTGTCAGTTTGGCTCAAGTAGGATTGATGCCAACGCACCATTCGGAGTGTCTCGCGGATGCAGGCGTCCATAATTGGCATCGTCTTGGTGTCCTCGTACGTCACGTCTTTCCAGCTTCCGTCGGCGTTCCTGAAGAGCTTGACGTGCTCCTCGTATAGTTGTTCGCTGTAGAATCAGCTCTGAGCTCCAGTCGGAAAGGATTATGCAGCTTACTAGATATCGGTTCGGTCGGCCATGTGAAGCAGGGTCCATGATGAAGTTGCAGAAGAGGTGTGCTGGCCCGCCATTAAGATCGCAATCATCATGTGTGCAATATCCCGGTCGGTGAGCTCAACGCCAGATTTGTACTGGCTTCCAGTCAACGCGGTGATCATGTCGTGCTCATCCTGCAAATTAGCGAATTTCAACCCGAGCGCAACTGAGATGACTCACCGACACAACCTCTCCCGAGCGTCTCTTTCGGATAATGTTCTGGTAGAATTCACTAATCTGCCTCTGAGCCCTATCTCTCCTGATGTTGACGGGGAGCGGCAAGTTGGTGAATGCAAAGTTGATAGGGATGAAACCAGCATCGAGATCCCAGAAGAGTTTGGCAAAGGTGGTGTCGAGGCCATTACGCACTTCCTTGCCCTGGAGCGCTCGTGAAGCGGTAAGAATGATGAGCTCCGACATGGAGTGGAAGATCTCGACAGTCTTGGAAGTTTTGGACGAGGTAGCGGATAGGCCCATGTCGTGTGCGAAGAAGTGCTCAGTCTCCGCTGCCATGAGTGGGGCGTAGGACTGCAGGGCCTCGGTGGTTAGGCCGTGCTTGATCTAGGGGTTCAGCTCATGATCACGTCTATGATTGGGATAGCTGATGGACTTACAAACTTCTTTTGCTGCATCAACATCTCGTTGGGGCAGTCGTACACCACGCCCTTGCCGAACACGGGGGTGGTCAAGTGCTATTTGTCAGCTAACGTCTGACCACTTCTTCGGGCTTCGGGTAACTCACAGTGTACGCTTCCTCAGCTGAGACCTGGCTGACTTTTCCACCCAGACTCAAGTTGTTTCCCTTGGTACCGAGAGCCACAGTGACGCGTCGACCTAGCAGGATGAAATCGAAAAGGTCTCCGTACTGATTAGATCAGCTACTGCTGTAATTATTGCTCACAGATCAGCTAGCTCACCTTGTCACGGTTTCGGAACAAGAAGGCATAGGGATCTTGCCCATAGTCCGCCGCAGAGCCGAACCAAGGAATGATGTGGAATACCAACGGTGGCGAGTTCTTGCCTCTCGGTAGGAACTAAATGTCAGCGCCGACACTTGATTCGCGAGCTCCTTGCCACTGCCTAGGCAGCTTCAGAAGGTTCAAAACATACCTGCTGCAGGACGTTGATCACCATCGCCAAGACGGGCAGTCCAACGACAGTGGAGAGAACGAGTTGCCATGTCGGTAGCTCCCTTACCCATGAAGGGAACAACGCAGGAATCTGCGCGAGAACAGACATGTCGAAGATCGCTTAGAGCTTGATTCGAGCCAATCTACTGCGGTACTGCTGGGCGAACAAGTAGCGAAGGGAAGAGAGACGAGTGAGTCCCTTTAATAGACAGTCGAGCTGCTCTTAAAGGCCAAGCAACGTCTTATTAGAGATGGATACCTTGTTGATGGGACGATCGTTTGATATGGGGGACGTGCCTCGCGTCTCAGAAAAAAACAAGCTTCTCGGCCATCGCCGTCGTTGGCTTTGCGGGGCCCCGCTGAGCCTTCCTTGGCTTGTCTCGCCTCAATGAGGTCTTGCAACACGCCCGAATGCAAAGCAATTCAGCAACACGTCTAGTTAGAAGAGCAGGAGTCAACGCTGATCTGTCCAATCAGATCAACTTGATACGATACCTCTTCAGACGAAAATCCGGTATCAATCAAGTCACATCAGGGATGAAACACCCTGAAACACGCGTATCCTCCAAGAGGAATCTAGCGCCACGACCCCCAAAATTTCAAGCTTTATAGGCTAAGAAAGTCAGGCACACGCGAGGTCTGCCACCGAGTGTTGATGCTGAAGAATGTCGCGTTATTGGCATCGCCTCTTCTCCGCTGCTCAGCTTCTGAACAATCTGCAGATGTCTCGGACTTGACGCACTCGCGACTCTGGCTCACTCTGCTGCCGACCTTTCGAAGCCATCGCCGAACGCCGAGCGGTACCTGCCTTGTTTCATATCTCTTCGTCATCCAGTTTCAGCCCGACTGAAGGAGATCTAGACGGGAAGTAGATCCAGGCTGGAGGAACAAAAGGGCAGAGATTGCGACTGAGATATCTATATCCTGCTCGCCTGCACCTACACAGGACGCCAACTAGTGGGTACCTCTTCCAAGCCTTCCCGAGGAAGCTTATCCGGACAGACCCTCAAGTTCCACAACGCTCTCTTAGCGACGCCGCCAGAGATGCTCTCCTTTGATCTCATGACCTCGTACGCTTCTTTGCATCTTCCATACCAAACTGACAAAACCAGACCTCCGAATTCTACGGCTCCTTCCCCTTCTCTCGCATCTCTAGCTCGTATCCCGTCCCTTTCCCCCACATATATCGCACCCGTTCCCCGGCGCGCAACCGACAATACGTTCGCAGTGACACCTACCAGTCCACCTCCCCGCTCGCCCGGCTGCATACCCGCTAGTCTACCCCGAGAGCAACAAGATCGCGCCCTCCCTGATCTCCCACCGCACCCATCTCAGGCTCGCGGTAGCCATTCCGAAGTCATGCCTGAATCCTCCGGCATGACCTTCGAAGATACCGATCTGTATGCCGCGCGTCTCCCCAGGCCCAGCTTGCCCGCATCAGTGCTCGTCCCAATTCTCAACGTCACTGTGGGCCACGCTCGAGCCGATGGGCGACCCGGCTCACAGACCCGAAAACCATCCTTCAAGATCCCGATGCCGCTCGCCAATACCCCTACACAGCCGTCTCTGGCTTCGTTGACCGCCAACCTCAGCCTCAGCCGGCCCTCCCTTGCGGTATCGTACGGCAGCGCAGACGAGAATGCCTCACGGCGATCTTCCTTCACTCGGACTCCTTATCCCTCAGACGAAACAGACGACTACATGTCTTCGGGCGGAGACATCAGGCGTGTCCATCCGTGTGATAAGGGTATGCAGGGTGAGGAAGGGGTCAAGTGGGTGGATCCCTGGGCGGCGGTGAACGAGGCGAGTCCGCTCCGAACTCCTGAAGAAGGGAACGGGTTGACGGAGCCACCAACTCCGAATATTGGAAAGGTCGATAAGGCGGCAGCGGTGAAGCCGAAAGTGGGCCCGGTGGACGTGTGTAATTGGGCGAGTGTGGGGATGGAACAAGCTTGGTCGGCCGATTCGCAAAGCGCCGCAGAGGGGGATAGCTTGTTGTTGGAGGGGTAGCTTGAGTTGTATGGGCGTAAGGCTGGCGTGGATGCTTGTATAGATGGACGTTACCGTAGCTTCGATACCTCGTGTAGATACCATATGCATCTGCCAGTAATCTCCACTCAGCGGGAGGTACGATCCTGACCTGCTCATGTCAGATCGAGGTATGGTGTTGCCAGCTGGTGTGGGAGACTAGTTGCTTGCTGTGACGTACAATAGAGTAGCTTTAACAATCGAGAGATGAAGCACGATCAGGGCGTAGGGTGGCTAAACTAAGCAGAGTGGAGCAGGGCGCAGCGGGTAAGTCAGGGTTGACAACACTTTCCGCTCGAATGTAGCCTTGAGCCTTCTTTATAGGTCGCTTTCCGGTGGAGGGACATGCCGATTGCTTCATTCCTGCCATTCCTGAGATTCGGTCACCTCGCTTCTCGGCAGTAGGGCACGCTTAGTGCCTACCAGACATTCCAGTGACACCGATGAAATTGAGGAACCAATAGCCTTGCTTATGATAGCTGCTCCAACGCTCTCCAACGCTTCCATGCTTCGACTAGTCCGAGACAAGCGAAAGGATGACCCCGATATATCGGCATTCTTACGAGACGGGAATCCACCCAGATCCCGGCCCGAAGCGGTGGAGGCGGGTGGCAAGGGGCGCGACCCAAGGCGGACGAGAGCGGCGGATTCAGGGAAGACGGCTCCAAAAAAAGGTCCACGATTGCAGTCAGATCCTCCTTCCCGACTGGGCAATTCCTCGGTACGCGTACCGGTATCTGTTGAGTTTTCCCTGTACCGTATACGACGAGGATCAGCGCAAGCGAGGATCAGTGATCAGCAGAACTTTCGACACAACAATTACCCCACCCTCTTGTCTATACTTCTCTCCACTTTGCTCTCGGTACCTTGTCGCACACGGCGCGCCATCCGACTCGACTTCTTATTCGGATTGCGCAAAGCCGCTGACCCGCGCGCCCGTACGGAGTTTTGAAGCACAATTCGTAACGCTGTGACCGAGCATTTACTTTCAAACCGAAAAGGGAGATAATAACGGTGCGTTACTTGCTCTCTCCGCCCGTTCCTTTCTTTGTGTGGGCGTGTGTGTGTTTGTTTGTGTGTGTGCATGCCCATCACGTTGTTGCGGGAGGGCCAAAGGACGGGGCCTGTGTAGATCCCTGTGTGACACTCGGTGGCGTAGTTGTGTGTCGAGAGGATCGTCCGAGCTTGAGTTTCGCAAACCTTCCATGCCGGACATGAAATGGCATTGGTATGGACAGTCGGTGCCAGACTGGAAGCTTGAGGAACGGCATGGAGGTCAAGGGGATCACTCCCTAAACTCTACCCTCCTTCTAAACTTCGGGAAACGGAAATTAATGGCGGGCGGGATCTCGGACTCTTCTCGGACCCTTCCCAATCCTTTCGATCAAACACCCTTCCATGTATCCTTGAAGGGGACCCAAAGCTGACCTTGCTATCCTTCTCAAAACTCTACGCTGTTTATATCCCTACCTGTCATCCGCCCATCGACTCCCTTCCAACCATTCCCACGGTCCTTCCCGCACTTTGCGTGTTCCTTTCCGACAATCCTCGCGTCCGTCGTGCCCGTGCCTGACGTGTTCCATCTTTCCGCGGTGTTCCTTTCGAAACTGTATTGCTTCCCCACACCTGTTATCTACATTTCAACTCCCTTGGATCTACTTTTAACGGTCCCTATGCCCTTGCCTATTCCGACTCAAATACCGCACGACCCGTCCACGACCCACGCCGACGCTAAATGCTCCACCTACGACTTTACAACCTCTAATTATCCTACTCGTCCCCGGTTCACTCCTACATGGAATCGTCCCGCAAATCTCGTCCTGCATGATTCCATGAAAATGCTCGACCCTCCCTCGCCTCGGTCCCAATGTCGCGTCTCGCCTGAAATTCCTTTACACCATCAGGCATCCCCACCACAGGCTAAGCTCTCACCTGCTACACCTCCGCCCGACGCTTCTCGCCCAAATTTCGCGTACAGAATGTCCGCGACAATGGACACCGACGCGAATGCAGGTCGGGCCTCCCCACACTCTTTATTCACCCACTCTGGCACATCATCTGCACCGCGCACATTGGCGTCCTTTGCGCACGAGTCTGGAGCTCCGGCTAAAGGGCCTGGCATGGTATTTGGCGTTGCGGGGAGACGGGCGAGTCGGTTTGACCCGATGGATCCTGATGGCGATGAAGAGGAGGAGGGATATGGGGATTTGGGGAGTAGACACCCGCTTCGGAGGGTAGCGGAGGAAGGGGCCGACGAAGGGATAAGCCTGCCGAGTATCAAAGCTTTATTTGGGTCTGGTAAGTCCCGTTTAGCTGGCTAATGAGGATGAATCTGACCCAGCAGGCGACGTACCAGGAACTCCCGCCAGTCACCCTGGCCACGCATCTACACTCCCGCCTCTAGCCCCTTCTCCCTCATCGTCATCCTCCCCCTCAATGTCTTACAGACAACATCGATACCCATCATCCGCCTCTACATTCTCCACCATCTCAGAGAACAGTAACGGTTGGTGGGCACCAGAATACGAGCGAGGCGGCCCATCCACATCTACCAGTCTTCCCTCATTCGCCCCACCTCAGCCTCAACCCCGCTCACATTCTTTCCCATACTCCTCGCACTACGCAGACGAACGAGATGCCAAGCGTCGCCGATCCGATCAGCCAGTCTCTGCAGATCCGGAAGAGGCAGCGCGTCTCCGATGGCAATCCCAAACTCGAAATGCTTCACTTCCTACTACGTCTGGCTCAATTTCGGGTCCTTCCGGTCTTTCTTCCCTCCGAAACCATATGCTACCGCCACCCTCCATATCCCCTCTACCTCGAGGCTCAATCTCGCATTCTTTCCCAACTACAGATGACAGATCTCCAACTGTGCCCCGCAGCGCGTCAATTGTCGGCGGTCAACTCGCCAGGTCATTTTCAGATCTTACGGCAGCGGACCGAAATTCTGGAACTCGCTCACCTTCAATGGGTCCACCTCTCCTCCCTCCTCCTTCGACCGACCGACGACCATCCCTATTCCCCCCGGCGCCACTGTCTCAACCAATGAGCTCCCATGCCGTATCCCTTCCTCTTCCCTCAGACGACAAGCGCGCCACCCTCCCGCCCATCCTCCCACCACCACCCTCGTCCCCATTCTCGAACCTCCTCCACCCTGACACACCGCGAAGTACTCCCTCCCGCCGCGAATCTGTCACTCGACCCACATCACCTGATCGACCTGCCGTCGCCCGTCGATCGAGCCTTACAGAAATCATCAAGGCGAAAACGGGTGATGATGTCGCGTTGTCATCAGGGCGCAGTCCGGGGATAATCCAGACTGATCAAACTGGCGAGGACGAGGTGATGGCAGCGCCTCAGGCACAGCCACGGCGGTCCTCGGCGGACTCTGCTCAATCCGCCAAGAGTATGGCCGGAGGTACCCCTCTATCCTCCACGTCAAGCGGAGTCGTGAGGAAACGCGGGGCACAGTCCGAAACGCCTGATCCCCCGCCCCCACCGCCAAATCAAGGAGGAGGCGGGTCGTCCAGACAAGGCGCAATGGATCTGCTTGCTGAAGGCGCAACGAGGGTATCGGAGCAGGAAGCAGATGGGGATGGGGACGGTGATGACGAAGACCCCGATCAGAGTCAGGAGAAGGGAGGCGGGGCGGGTCCGAAGTATATTTGTGCATATTGCCTCAAGACCTTTTCTAGGCCTAGCAGTCTTAGGATACATACCTATTCTCGTAAGTCTTGATTTCACTACTCGGACTGGGCTGACATGGTAGATACTGGAGAAAGACCGTTCGAATGTCCCGAACCATCTTGTCGACGGAAATTTTCCGTCCAATCCAACCTCAAAAGACATTCAAAAGTGCATCAGTCGTCTACCGGAGGGTCGTCGTCAGCGGGGCCAGCTGCGACACCGGTGGCGGCCAGAGCAGCATCGACGACACCCTCTCAGCCTCAGCCAGCAACGGCACGACCTATCCCCGCGCAAACTACCATACCTCCACAAGAGATGTACGCTCCTCTTCTCAATCACTCCCCCTACACTTCCCCTCTGCCCCCACACGCCCCACACCCAAACTATCATCACGCGCATTCCCCACTCGGCGCGCCGCAGACGGCTACGGCGGGCACGAGTCCCATGCGGCCTTTCTACCCACTGGACCACTCTCCGGTTGGGTCGATGGCTGAGCATAGCCGAGTCATCCACCCTCCACCTATGCAAATACCCTCCTACCCCCAAAACCATCAGGCCGGATACGCTCACTACGGCTATACGCAATCACCACCGCATGCCCTATCGTATCCATCTCTACCTCCCCAATCGCATCAGCACCAAAATCCCATCCTAGACGATGGGCATCATTACCTACCCCAGATGTCGGCAGATCATCAGTACTACCAACAGCAGCATCAACAGCCACTGCATCCGCAATACATGCAATCGCAGTCGGCGTCATTGCAGCCATATGACCATTCCCCACAGCAGTACCTCCACCCGTCACAGTTCGTGTCGTATCAGCATTACCCGGCGGTCCCTTCTGAGCGATACCTCCAGCCATCTCCTGGATCTGGATCGGGGTCGGCGCCAAACTCGGTGTATGGCGGATATGCGCCGCATGCCAATGGCGGTCGTGGGAGCGATGGAGGTGATGCCAAGGGGGACGAGATTGAGGAGGATGGATGATGGGCCTGGTGTCTGCGTTGTGCTAAGTTTTGGAGGAGGTCGGACCTTGCCGGGGAGAGGGCGTTTTCAGAATAGCATGCAGCATCGCTAGCTGGCCTTGACCCATTACTGTAGCTTTAGGTCGTGTGGAGATGTAGCCTATGATAGCAGAAGCAACAGAAGCATCACTGAGGACACTGCGCGAGTGGTCACTGGTGCATCGGTGATCGGGATAAGCCGGTATGAGCCGGATCGAGTTTCCTTCCGGCTTGATCGGCCCGGCATTCCGCGGGTCATGGCGGGGCTGCAAAAGTTGGGCAATAGCTATCAACATCGTCTGTTCACCTTGCTCATCTCTTCCATCCATCCCTTATCAGACAAAAGCAGCACCAGAATGTCATACCTCGAAGAACTATTCGGCCTGAAGGGCAAAACCGCGCTGTACGTCTTGCCCTACAGCGGTCCCTGGCCACCTTCCCGACCTGGAGAGACCAAGCTGATTATGCAGTATCACCGGCGCTACCAGGGGTATCGGAGCCCGTATGGCTCTTGCCCTGTCCAAAGCCGGCGCAGACGTCATCCTCGTCCAGCGAAACGACACCAACACCGCTACCAAAGACCTACTTGAGAAGGAGGGCGGGGGTAAGGCCGATATTGTCGTTTGCGACTTGAGCAGCAAGGAGGATGTTGGCAAGTTGATCGGGAAAGTTACGGGTGATTTGGGACGAGTGCTAGATATCGTCGTGAACTGCGGTATGTCCCTGAATCTGTCGATGAATGAAGGTTGTGCTGATTGATAGGCGGTATTCAACGACGACACCCTGTTGAGAACTTCCCAGATGATGACTTTGAGGAAGTGCTTCAGGTCAACATGAACACTGTATTCCAGATCACTCGGGATGCCGGTCGACACATGTTGTCGTCCCGCGGTGGAGTGGCTGGTGAGGCTGTTCCTGAGGGCGGAGCTGCCGGAAACCCAAGGGGCAACGGGAAGATTATCAACATCTCCAGTTTGGTCGCTTACCAGGGTAAGTCCGCCCACGCTCCACAGTCGTCAGATGGATCCCCCGTGCTGATTCCTCAGGTGGTCTCAATGTCGTCGCGTACGCCGCTGCAAAGCATGGTGTACAGGGTATGGTCAAGTCTTTCTCCAACGGCTGGGCCAGCAAGGGTGTCTGCGTCAACGCTATCGCTCCAGGATACATCGCTACTGACGTGAGTAAACCATGCTGAGATCGTCAAGACACGGCTGATGTCCCAAGATGAACGAAGCTCTCATTGCCGACCCCGTCCGCTCGCGCCAGATCCTCGAACGCATCCCAGCTGCTCGATGGGGTACACCGACCGACTTTGAAGGCGCCATCGTCTTCCTCGCTAGCAAGGCTAGTGACTACGTCAGCGGAGAGTGTTTGGTTGTTGACGGTGGATGGATGGGCAGTGAGTTATTCGTGTATACTTGGAGAGGCCATGCTGATTCTTCTCAGGATAGATGTCTGGGTTCAGACCGTGGCTATTGGTTCTTTCGATATGCATTTCTTCTTATACCACCACGGCCAAGGAATGAAGCGTGACCTTTCACAAATCATCCTGCCACGTTCGCTTTCTTCTTCTTGACCACTGTCACACCCTCCACACCTGTGCTTTTCCGCTTCTTCCCTTCTGTCTCCCTGATTACTTTCTGGCCAGCCTTTGACACCTGTGGCGCCCCTCCTACTGCTTCTCGCGTGATTGGGACACCTGTATCCGATCCAGTCTCCCCATCCTGCATTTCGACATCCACCTCATGTCCATCCACCGCCCCTTCCTTATCCGCCCCATCTTTCGTGTCATTCGCCCCCTTCCTATTCCGATTTCTGGCCGCTACGATATATTGGCAACTTGTATCTGGCTCCTTTTCCAGTCCGAGGGGATGGGTTGATAGCTTGATTTCAAGATATGGGTAGTGTGTCATTTTAGGTCTAAGCCAGTCAGTTGTCGTCCTGGAGATATTCCTCTCAGAACTCGTAAACTCACTTGATCTTGCCCTCGAGGATCCTCGCCAGTCCATTCGCACCATCATCCCCTCCAGCCCCTTCCAGACCCAGACCCAGCTCCGAGGGATCCACCAGACCGCTCTTTGTATACTGCCATATCCCCACTGCCCGATGCTTCCCCTTTCCCTTTCCTGGACCATTGAGAATAGCCATATATTCCCGCTTGACCAGCTCGGCGACTGAGATCAGTCGGGGTGCTGAGAGGGTACATGGCTGTAATGTAGATGTTGAGCGGGGCTGGGGAGGTGCTGTGCTTGATGCGGGCAGAGGAGACGCAGGTCGGGTGTGGAGGATCAGTGGTCTGGTTGGGTTGTTCTATTGCTCAGCGGCGTCAGACCCGGCATCAACGGCAAGGCATACCTGTAGGAAATCAAGTGCGAATTTGACATAAGTCGCTATGCTTCCTCCTGATACGATACGCATCCTGTGAGGACCGGTCGACGACTCAGCCTCAGGCTGATCTGTCTTGGGGAGGGCCGCCATAGGTGGCGATACGAGTGCTTGATGACTCTATGATACGACTGAACTGATCGAACTGAGCTGAGCTGAGCTTTGATTTAATGAGTGACCTAGGTTCTTGAGGGAGTTGAGGCTGAGGCGAGATTTGACTCGGATATTTGCGGCGTTATCTCAGCCCGCACCCAGGAGTAATTCGGAATCAAATACGTGCCTGTCACGTGAGACCTGTTTTGTTACGTCACCCAGCCTAGAAATCTCCGATTTGGAGGAATGTGTTGCAGGTCGATCCGAGCGTCCGCCCATATTCCCATCCCAGGTAAGCTCATCGGCGCTTGACCAATGCAGCAGTCAAGACAGCAGCTGATACCCTACAGTCGCCAACAAAGTATCTCCCACGATTTCCCGCTCAATCGCCAATTCCACTCGTCGTCTCCTTCGACCGACCTCGCCCTTTATCTCAGCCCGTGCTTTTAGCTTCTCAACAACGATGGGTAAAGAGAGGATCACCATTGTGGGATCGGGAAACTGGTCAGATATCTCCGTTCCACTTACTTTGTATTTAGCTGACGATATAGGGGTTCGGCGATCGCCAGACTTGCAGGCAACAACGTCAAGCAGCACTCTGATGTCTTTGACGAAGAGGTCCGGATGTGGGTTTATGAAGAAGAGGTGCGTTTTTCCATATGAGTAGGGTCATCATGATGAAGATCCTGGCTGACTCGCATGTCAGTTTGAGGGCAAGAAATTGACCGAAATCATCAACTCTGAGCACGAGAACAAGAAATATCTGCCTGGAGTCATGCTTGGCGAGAACGTCAAAGCGATCCCAGACATCGGCGAGGCAGTGAAGGATGCCACTGTACTCATATTCGTTATGCCACATCAGTGTAAGCTCCTCGTTTGTTGCTAGAGACAGGCTTGACCTTAGCTGACTTAACTTAGTCTTGACCAAGATCCTCAATCAGCTAGAGGGCAAAGTGACCAAGGGTATCCGAGCGGTCTCTCTGGCCAAAGTGAGTGATCTTCCTATCAAGATTTATGCTGGGCTGACGGGATAGGGTGTGGAGGTGAACGGCTCCGACATTAAGCTCTTCGCGGATATCATCACTGAGCGCCTCGAAATCTCCTGTGCGGCCTTGAGCGGCGCCAACATCGCCAATGAAGTCGCAAGAGATCGCTTCTCCGAAACTACGATCGGTGTTCGGGACAGCAAAGATGGAGATATGTGGAAGAAGCTCTTCAGTGCGTTCACGCTCTCCTCGTGCCCTGAGAGTCTAGCTCACCTGTCAGCCACACCCAAATTCCGAGTGTCAATAGTGGACGATGTAAGCTGTTTTGACGATTGAATCTGTCTAATCCTAGCTGATACTCCCAGGTCGCTGGTGTCTCTCTCTGCGGTGCCCTCAAGAATATCGTCGCGGTCGGATCGGGTCTCGCGGACGGTCTCGAATGGGGAAACAACTCGAAAGGTAAGCTGCCCGGAAGGCCATAAACTTGTCAAGGCCATCAGCTGACCCATATCTTAGCCGCTATCATGCGTATTGGCCTGATGGAGATGAAGTCCTTCTGTATGGAGTTCTTCCAGGGTGTCAAGGAGGAGACATTCTTGGAGCAGTCGGCGGGTGTGGCTGACGTTATCACTTCCTGTCAGTTACGCGGAGCACAGCAACGGCACTTAAGCTGACTCGAAAGGTCTCGGCGGAAGGAACATGAAGGTCGCTACGGCGTTCGTCAAGGAGAAGAGGGTCAGTTGGTCCTTGCATTTCTGCTTATCAAGCAGGTCCGGAGCTAAGCTGACATTTCCAGTCATTCGAAGAGCTCGAGAAGGAGATGTTGAACGGGCAAAGTAAGTTATATCACGCCCTCAGATACTGCATAGGCGAAAGTGAGCATAGCTGATCAAAATCAGAACTCCAGGGAATCCACACTGTCAGTTGACAAGGCCAAAATTCAGTTTCGATGAGAGGTCCAAGAGCTGACGCCGTTTTAGGCTAAGGAAATCCACACCTTCCTCGAAGCTCGGAACCGCGTTGACGCTTATCCACTCTTCACCAACGTCTACAAGATCTGCTGGGAGGGCAAGCCAGCTGAAGAGCTTACGGATGGGTTATAGTTTAGCGCCCAGCTTGATCGCTCTTCAGTATAGATATAGGTAGAACGGGAGATACTATGCAACATGACTAGACAAGAGTACGCGAACAAGAGAAGATGGTGAGACGGGTGTCACTCAGCACAACACAACCAGCTGAGGTGTGATGCCGCTGCTGCTAATATGCCCAATGTGTATGATGCAAAAGCTACAGGTGACACTCCATTCGTGTGCTATTTCCTTCCCCATTCAATATGTGCGCGTCCATGTATGCTCCCTCCCGGCTCAACGACACTAGTTTCACCTTCAAACAGCCCTCTGCCGCCAATCCCAAACTTCTACGACAACACAGCAATCAGATGCGCCGCCAAAACATCATGTTCCTCCGCGACAGCTAAAAATTATCAGCTTGGATCTAAAGTCCAAGACTCCACAGGCAGACTCACCCTTCAACACAATCTTTACAAACTCCCTCGCGACCTCCGGATTCTCCCTCTCCATCCGTCCCAGCGCATCTGTATCCAACTTCCAAACCACCCCATCTCTTTCGGCCACTACAGTCGCATTCCTCTTCGTCCCACTCAACATACTCAAATCACCCGCGACTGTACCAGCCACCATTGTCTCTTGAATCCCGCCCGTTCCCGTCCGGAGGTCTGACGAATGATCATGCCCATGATCGTAATTAGCACGCAGGCTGCCAATCTCTATCAAGTAAAGTGAATCTGCCACGTCACCCTGAGACCACAGCAGCTGGTTCGCGCTGATTGTTTGTCGTGTGAGGTATGGTGTAAGTTTGGCGAACCAGCTGATTGGGGGTGAGTCGGGATAGGAACCAAATGTCTGAATAAGGAGTGGAAGGGGTTGATCGGTATTGTATAAATCTTCTGAATCTTCGTCTTCGTTATGGGTTGGAACTGCCTGATTAGCCATGACCGGGCGGGAAGAGGGAGGACTCACGTTGATGTAATGTATCCCCACCGGCTTTGGCCAAATGGGCCCTTCGAGGACTGTGAGAGAATGATTCGGACAGTGAGAATGGCGGTCTGGCGACTTTAGGGAAATCAACCACAGACGCAGGTTTCGCTTCGTCATCTTGACGATTCTCGTAGAATGCAGTTCTGGTAATCAGTCCACATTCTTCTCTCCCCATTGATGACGTACAGATAAGCATTCTCGGTCCATTCCAAAGCCTCGCCCAATCCCGTAAACACCTCCACCCGAGTCCCTTCCCTATCCGCCCATAAATCCACCATCTGCAATGCAGTACCGACGAGCCCATTTGGCTTAGCACCGCACAGAATCAAGAGGACGTCCTTCGCTGCCAAGAGACGCTGGATACGGACAAATGCCTCGGCCGAGGAGAAATCAAGGCCGAAGACTAGGGCAAAGTCGATAATGAGGAAACGGATAGGGTTGTGTGCCCAGATGGCAGCTTCAAGGAGGTTTCGGATCTCAGCTTCGACAGCGGTGATGGTACCGAAGAAGACTGGGGGTTTAGCTGGGCCTAAGAAAGAGATGAGGAACGTACGGAAACCGTGTAATTTCATTATACAAGTTTGGGATCCGATCTGTTGGATAAATGCACGTTGACTCCTTGGTCGTCGGACTGTACTCTTGGCTGTCGCTCCGTCTAGTACAACTCTTATCGGTCGACGTCGGGAGTTTTGGACCACAAAGAAGATACAAGCGAGGATGATTCCGAATAAGAGTCCAATGACAAAGTCCCATCTGCGAATTCAGCACCATCGAGGGAAAGAAAATGAGGACACATACACTGTCATCCCGATCGCAATAGCCCAGATGGTAATGTATTCTGACCGGTTGACGCGATTTCTCGTGTCCCATACTGCCTCAATCAAGAGGTCGATACCGAGTACGTAAATCAGGGCGCCGACGAGCGTGACGGGTAGATAACCAATGACGGTGGGACCGACGAAAAGAATCGCCATGGTGGCGATGGTGAGCATGACGCCGGATAACCTTGAACCACCGCCTACTCTGTAGACTGGGACATTCAGCGCGGTTTCTTCATGAACCAGAAGTGGGGAAACTTACAAAGAACAGTATTGACGTAGGTGAGGTAATTCGGAACAGTACCCGCTACGCCCGCAGCCAAATTACTGAACCCATGCGCAATCAATTCTCTGTCGAGATCGACATTGTCTTCGCCTAGCGTTACTCCCAATGCTGGGATATTGAGGGGGACGTGTAGGATACCGAAGAAGACCAAGGCGAGTTGGGTAGGCATTGTGGTCCAGAATGCTGACCAGTCAATCTTGGCAAAGTCCTACTTTGTGTCAGCGAACATGTCTTTCATGATACGGGGAGATAGAATGAGACGTACGAAAAGGGTGTAGAATTTCCACCAAGCCTGTGATTTCGAACCCACATCAAATACCCAACCCCACGTTCTCAAATCCGCAAAGCTCCATCCACCAATCGCAATGATGATGTAAAAGACAATGGGGATGAGGAAGAAGTAAGCGGGGAAGATGAGTTGATGGTGGAGGAAATGTGTGATGACTCGGAGGAGAATAGCAAGGATGAGAGGGAGTGTCCAGAGGAGGATGGAGAGTGGGGAATCAAAGAAGAGACGGAGGGTCCCAAGGGAATAATCGAATCCTTCTTCCTTTAATCCCCTGGAGACTTCTAGGCCAGTTTCGATTAGGAAAATCCCGACTCCGCCTATACAGCTGTGGGGTCAGCGGTGGAGTTGACGAGATGGGGGAAAAGCTTACCCGACGAGAATGTGGCGTGGGAAATAACCAATCAAGCCACCGAGTTTGAATGCTCCCAGAGCGAAGAAAATCAGGCCTGGCCATTAGCGCAGACAAGGCAATGAGCACGGCAAGGCACTTACCGGTCAAGATAGAGCTGAAGGCGAAAGAAACCATCGTAGTGGCTATAATTGCCGTGTCCTGAATCGTTAGCCTTGTACAACACCGCGCCGAACACAACTCACGTCGTCTCCTATTTCACTCTCGATCGTATTGATCAGAATGTGGAAGAAGGGTACGGCCTCAATCATCATTGACCCATTCCCGCCTGGGAATATCGAGCCGCCGAGGGTGAAGACTAGTTGAGAGACGATACATCTAGGATGTCAGCTCTGCGGTAATACTCCGGGACGTGAGGTGGACTCACGATACGAAGAACATGGATACACCCAATGATCCAAAGTCAACAAAGTATGAATTTGCAGGGAACCTGCAACTTCAGCCTATATTCTGGCATGGCGATCAAGAGTCTACTCACAAGATCATACCATAACTGACACCATCCAGGACATTCAAAAGACAACCTAGAATCACACTGGGCAGCGTCTTGACAGGTTCCTTGACACAAGCCTCCATAACATCCGCCGGTGTCAACTTCGCCGCGGCCTGCTTGACTTCCCGAACTTTCTCTCCGAGCTGACTGAACACGCCAGGCTTCTTCTTCCCATCTCCTCCATCCCCATTCGCCAATAGCGCCGTCCGTTCATCCGCTGTTGACCGATCTTCCTCGTCGATGTGGCCCTCGAGGAATCGACGGAGGGCGGACGAGTTATTGGGGTCTGACTCAGATAGCTCCGATATGGCTACGCTATCCCGCCTAGAACCATGTACCGTTTCAGTAGCGATCGATCCCCGATGGGCTTTCGGGGTCGCTTCCCCCGATCGCTGATTGTCCGTCGTTTCGGAATCTGTACGCTGGAGGGTAGCAGGCCGAGCCATCGGTGTACGTTCGGCATCGACACCATCAAGCCTTTCTCTCGCCTCATCTAGCGTCGCCTGTCGCTGTCGCCGCTCGAGCTCTCGGTCCATCATCACCGTCAACCCGGACTTGCCAATCCCGACAGACCCCACTCGGGAAGTGGCACTAGGTGGAGAAGGCTCTTCGTCCACTCCCGAGAATGCCTGGTTTAGGTGACTTGGCTGTACGGGACGGTGTAGCCCCGACGACGAGAATGAACCGACAGAGTGGCCGCTCTTGTGCGTCTTGGGAGAGAGTGGTCGGTCTGCATCGGCGTACGACGCTTGCCCCCTTGATCCAGAAGCTGGACCAGCTCCCGAAGTCGATGGTCGGCGATCTCGGATGAAGGTCATAGATGCAAGTCGGTTGGTAGCGCTTCGGATATCATCGCGGGATGAGCCTGACTGCGCTGAGGAGCCCGGGCTGTGCGGGCGGCTTTGAGATGAGCGCAGGCCTCCATAAGTAAGCACAGGACTTACTATTCTGGACCCACACTCGCCTTTCGGCTCTGTGCACCTCTGAATCCCGACTCTCCCTCCTCGTCATCCCCCGTATCTTCCGGCGCTCTATCATAGCTGATAGGCCTGTTTGAAGCTGCGCCTCCCCCTCCTCTATCTTCGCTGACCCGCCTCAGTAGGCTCTGCACGAACCCCGAACCATCCCCTCCATTTCCCAGGCTACCGTAGTTCTGCTGGTGCTCGACCCGGTTGGACCAAGCTGAGGACGACGGTGAGGCTAAGCTTGGCCGATGCTGCGAGTGCATGGGCAGGACGGGGGAGCCCGCATGGAAGGAGGCAGAGATATGCGGGGAGGCGGCGGGGTCACGAGCGGGCATATTGGGAGTGTGGTGAGTGGAAAGATGTGAGGAGAGTTACCGCTCGACAGCGAGTAGATGGTCTGTCCAGGCCCTTATCGGTAGGTTGTAGACCGGTGAATCAGTTCTTTGGCGGAAGCAAGCGGTACGATGCTGGTTTTTGAGTGCTGATTGTAGAAGCGAGCGGTCGAAAAGCGTGGGTGGTAGAAGATGCTACTCCATAGCCCTGCAATGCGCGAAGGTGGACCAACCAAAAGTTGGTATCAGCTTTAGCGCGTCCAGGCCCGGGCCAGCCGATAACATATAACTGCACCACACCATAATGATAATTGCACCACACTCCTAAGGAGAGTTACCGCTTTCGGTAATCTGTAGAGTTCCGGGGGACCACCAAAATCCCAACTTTGAGCGTTCCTCATGCAACTCTATGCATACAAAGTCCCAAATATTAATCGATATTCGGACTCCCAGACACCTACATGTATAGTGTAGCAATTTTCAAAATAAAATGTTGATGCATGCACAAGTTACTAAGTGAAAAAGTGTGGTGCAGTTATAATTAACGTGTGGTGCAGTTATATGTTATCGGGCCAGCCAGCCAATTCACTTTTCCATGAACCGTGCCTGAAATAGATAGGGCTGATAAGGGGAGTTAATTGATCCCTCCCTCCTTTACGTACCATGCCAAGCTTGGATCTCCTTTTGCTGCGTCATCGTTGTCCTCTCTTCCCCCTTTGGACACCTGAAACGTTGATCCCCGCCCAGCCTCAGCTGTGTGTGTGTGTGGACAAAGGATGGTCTCGGCGTTTCAGAGGCTGGGCACAAAGGGACCCCGACTTCTTTTCAAAGCATCCGATCAACTTTCTGAACTCATATATAAGGATTGGATGATCGGAGAATTTCCCCTTCGTTCCTGACTCGCTCTACGCGCTCGAGCCTCCCTTCTGGAAGCCCTCTTTGATCCACTTATTCTGGCTAGATGTGAGTTGGATCAAAAATTTGATCGCTGAATGGGTCAAAGCTAAACGCACAGACCCCATACCGCGCCAACCAACATGTCCTTTGCCGCCGAGGGCATGCGCTCAAATCCCCATTTCAACCCTGCAGCCCTGAACGATCTCGTGATCCCACTCAGCGAAGAAGAAATTACTTCGTTTCTTGACGAGCTCGATCACAACAAAGATGGACACATCAGCTACGCCGAGATTGAGAAGAAGCTCGACGCGGTGAACGAGGAATTATCGCCCAACCCCCAGGCACATCATCTCAACCATGATTCGCGCGCGGACGCAGCACGACATGCTTTCCTAAGGAGCATGTACGGCAGTCAGGCGGATCGGATATCACGAGACGATTTCGCCAAGCAGATCAGGGGTTGGAAAGTCCCGTCTATGAAGCAAGAGGAGGCGGAGGAGGAATCGCAAAAGGAGTACATGCGAAAGCTGGGCTGGTCTAGGCGATTGAGAAGTTACTGGGCTGTAAGTCTTCCTCACAGTTGATCAAGTTTAGATTCTAATGGCCATAGGTACACGGCCCCACCATCATTTTCATGGTCTTTGTCACCCTATGCGTCATGTCGTTCGGTATTTGGCAACTGGTCAAATACCTCACGCAGACGCAGTACCGCCAAGCCCTTGGATGGGGTGTGGTCCTCTCGAAAACCTCGGCCGGGACGCTCTACATGACCTTCTTCTTCCTCCTCCTCTCAATGAGCCGATACTTCTCCACCGCTCTCCGACGCTCATACCGCGTTTCCCGATTCATAAATTGGGACCTTTCCCAGACATTCCACATCATCATATCCTGCCTCGCCCTCGTCTTCGCCACTATCCACGCCATCGGGCATCTATCCGGATCGTTTGTCTGGGGAGGTATAGCCTACCAGCCTGACGCCCTCGAGAATCTTTACGGACCCAATCGTGCACTAAACTCATACCGGGATTATATCGCTTCTCTGCCCGGCGCTACAGGTCTTGCCGCCCTCATCCTCTTCTACATCCTCGGTGTCTTCTCAATGCCCGTCGTCCGTCGATGGAGCTATGAGGCATTCCAACTCGCCCACCTCCTCATGTTTCCAATTATCGGATTGGGTATGGCGCACGGTACCCTACACCTCCTACAGTGGCCCATGTTTGGCTACTTCCTCGCCTTCCCTACCCTCCTCATCCTCATAGAACGTGTACTCCGGGTATACCGCGGGTTCCACCGCATCAGCGCCACGATTGAGATTCTCGATGCGGAGACTGTGGAGATCAAGGCGGTGATCCCTAAGTCTAGGATATGGAAGTATGCCGCCGGGCAATACCTCTTCCTTCAAGTCCCAGCTTTGAGTAGATTCCAAGTAAGTCATCCTGCCTTCTACTGCATCTCAGTACTGACAACGCAGTGGCACCCCTTCACTATTTCGGTTTGCGATGACAAAGACCTGCAATTGCACATCAAGACGGATGGGAACTGGACAGGCCGACTGCGCGGCCTGGCGTCCAAGTCAGGCAAGACCAATATCGAGGTTGGGATTGACGGACCGTTCGGCGCGCCTGCTCAAAGGTTCTACGACTTCAGCCATACCATCCTCGTCGGTGCCGGTATTGGCGTCACACCCTTCAGTGGGATTTTAGCGGATCTACAGGTCAAGGAGAATAAGAAGAATGGTGGACCGACGGATGAGGCGGTCATGGGCACTGCGGGTGGAGGGGAGGACGGGAGGGATATCGAGAAGGCCGAGAGACAGGATAGTGCCTCGTCAGAAGGGACAAGGCGGGAGAAGGAGGATGCGGAGGGTACGCTCAAGGAGAAATTGGGACAAGTCAATGGGGATGTTAGTGGGTCGGGAGGGAAGAAGAGGAGAGGCAGTCAGCGGACCGATCAAATTCGACAGCAAAGCGGTGATTCTGCCGGTCTGAGCGGGCACAATTCCCCACTCAACTCTTCCCCTACTCCCTCTCGAAATGCCTCTTCGGTATCTATAAACTCCCTCGGTCGGACTCTATCCCGAACCCTTACCCGAACCCGATCAGGCCGAGCGAGCCGAGCGCGCAATATGGCCCCCGCGGATTTCCCACACGATTACCGCCGAACGGATTTCCACTGGATCGTACGAGACAAGAACTATCTCAATTGGTTCTCAGACTTACTCAACTCCATCTCTCGCTCTCAGATATGGCACCGCCAACATCCTTCCCATACCGGTGCCTACCCCCACCTCGATATCCGAATGTGGACCCATGTAACCCAAAAGCGTAAAAACATCTCAACACACATCTATCGTTGGTTACTGGAGCTACACCGAACTCCCGAACATCCCGAATCTCCCTTGACGGGTCTGATCAATCCTACGCATTACGGACGACCGGACTTTGTACGTATCCTCGATGATCATTATTCCGATATGATGCGGTACAGAGCAGAGACGGGCTGGGATCATGATGGGGATGGAGAGAATGATCGATTCAAGGTTGGCGTCTTCTTTTGCGGGACGCCGATCGTGGGTGAGGTTCTGGCGGATAGGTGTAGGTTGTTGACGGCGAGAGGAAGGGCGGATGGGTCGAATATTGAGTATTACTTTATGATTGAGGTATTTGGGTAGGGGTCAGGCGTGTTGCGGGTGGAATCGATGTAGGATTGAGCTTTAGATGGGAGATGGTGGACGAGGCCTGGGGTCTGATCTGTGGCGTGTATCTTGTAGTGTCATCGGTGATGCCATCTTTATAATGTCATTCGGTTTTCTGCACCTAGATCTTCTCTGGTCGTGAGTTTGCTCTCTCTTCCCTTCTTTGCTGGTAAGCTGCAGGACAGTTTGATTTTGATCCATTCCCCAATTTGCCTTGGACCACAAGCAAGGTCACACTGCCCAAACAAGACGCAAAATGACTGAGGGCCGGTATCTGAACAAGCAGGATGACACTAAGCGCTCCGCGGTTGGTACTTTCCGATTCCCAAAGCTAGCCTCAGCATCTTCCGCACCCAGCTCCAATATTGTCGACAGCAGCGACACTGGTCATGTCGACCAAGGTACCATATGCGGTCGGTACCACTTTCCCGGTCCTTACCAGGTGGCATGTGTAAGTCCATCCGAGACAGGTTGTCAAATCTGAAACAACTGCCGATGACGAGGAGGCTTGATTAGTGGAGTGCGCCTCCCAGATCTCTTCCGACCCGGATGCATATTGCCCCCATAGATGGTGCCTGCGCAACCAGCTGATTGAAACTTTAGATCACATGCATGGAGATAAGATAAGACAAGGCTGGAATGAAGATACTTGCTCGCGTGCTCGGCAGGCTCAATGCATACCCTGTACAACAACAAAAGTAAAATATACTAGGAGATTATCCATTCACCCTCCCGGAGTCTCAGATGGGACATTCAATCAGTACAACCCTTTCCTAATATCTCCCCGATACAAACCTTGCCTCTCCATACTTCCTGATTGAACCTACGCTGTTGCACTCACCGTACAAGACCATTGTTCACTGCATCAAATCCAGACTGACAAAGCACCGTTAAATTTCCTTCTTGGGCATTTTCCATCCTGCCGGCAACCTTGGGATCTGCGATCCATCTATTTGCAGCGGGGATCGCTGGATGCTGAGAGGTTGTCGAATTCGTTGTTCTTCTCGCGTAGTTCCCTATTCGTTTGCGAACAAGGGGATGGTCGGATTTTATCAGCAGACTATAGTCATGAGATTGATCCATGCTCAGAGTCAGAAGTCAAAAGCGTCAGTGCATCAAACCGCAAGAGGTGCAGATGAATTTTAGCCAATAGAGTTCGTCAGGCACGGTATAAAGATCCTTCCCTCACGCAAGGTCAGACACCGTCTTAGCTCCGGCAATGTGATTTACCCCAACTGACAGGGTCATATCTCGTTATTTACGTGTTTTTAGACCCTGTGACTGCCCAACGGCGCATCCGATCGACCTCGCGGCGGAAGAAGAGAGGCGGATCTCGGAAGTCCAAACACCCTTATGTCACTGGCGAAAGGCGAGAGACGGAAGGGGTGAGAAATGTTTTTCAGGGTCGGGGGAACGCCAAAAACGCAGCTGAGATCCGCGCCGTTGCCCCCTCGGCCTCATCCTTCTTCGCGAGCAGTATTCGTTCCGTAAACACTTGCATTGACCATACCCACATCCCTTCGCTTGACCCGTTTACTCTTGCTTCGTCGAAGCATCCTCGAATTTGCCCAAAGCGAGAGCAGAGACTCGTCCGGGCGAAAGTCGATTCTGGCCCTCATCTCGGCGGTCCAAACAGGCACGGTGGTTCGAGCGAATTATTTACTCGACAACTGAGCGACCAGTCTCTCCCTCGCCGTCACTCAGCACTTGACACCTGCTGCCCTGTCGTCGCAGTCGGACATATTATAACCCATTTCCTTCGGCCCTTCCTCTCGCCGTTCAGTCGAATTCCACCTTCCAGATA
The DNA here is from genome assembly GCA_001600615.1 of Dioszegia crocea. Classification (NCBI taxonomy): domain Eukaryota; kingdom Fungi; phylum Basidiomycota; class Tremellomycetes; order Tremellales; family Bulleribasidiaceae; genus Dioszegia; species Dioszegia crocea. The sequence continues at coordinate 1,683,444 of BCKK01000003.1, forward strand.
GGGCGCCCATAAGTCCCGTCCCGGTATTGTTATTGATATTGAGGTCGACCTGGCTGGCTAGGGAAGGCGTAGCGAAGAGGGAAAGCAGGAAGCTATAGAACCGGGCGAAGGGGATTTGCGAAGGTCCGATCTCAGACATCTTTACAGCCACCGGGCGAGGCGCGAATACGGCAACGGCGTATCCGGACAAATAATTTGCGCGATGGATGCTCAGCAGCAGGCGCAATACCATCACGGCGGGCAAGATGGGAGAGGGGAAGACCGAACGAGGATGATAGAGGTATGTCAGCAATCACTCTTTCGCTCGGGCCACACCTCCTTTCTCTTACACACACATCTCGGCAGGACGTGCGCGGGGGATGTCAGCATTTGGGCCGGGGAGAGAGTTTGAGGGGGAAATCTGAAACGAGGGTTGGCGAGGCTAGACTGTGGGGTCTGCGAGGCAAGGCGAGGAATCTTTCCTATACTAGGCTGTGTGTGTGCGGGGTGATCCGGAAGGGCCGGGAAAATTCAGTTTCAACCCTGTGTGGTTTGCGGTATACCGCTCGGTGGCTGTTTGGTTCTCGCTTAGACCCACCCCTTCCTTTGATACCTCCTTTCCGCAAACTCGGAGCTTCGCGGTACCGCAACTGTGGCTCCAAGCTTTGGCCTGCCCTTCTCTTTGCTGACTGATTCCCCTCCTTCGAATTGTTCATTTAATTATTGTCGCTGACTTCTTCAAGCAGTATCCCCAGCATACCCAGCTACCACAACAAATACATCCTCAGCCAAATTTCACTCCACACCCACTCCCAGGCCCCTCTTCTCCCCCACCCACATCATCGCCTTTCGCTTTTGCTCCACCTCCGCTTTCATCAAACCCTGCCCGACCCATTCTCCCCCTTCATCATTCGGAACCACCACCACACAATCCTCAATTTCAACATTATAGCCCCAAGCCCCCTATGGCTCCCCATCACCACAGCTTCCCCACCTACCCTGGCAGTGCGCCCATGGGTCATCGATCTTTCTCCAATGAACATCCTCGTCAATCTCCTACGCAGGCACACTTGACTCGGCCTGGCGCAAGTGCAGCCGGGCCGAGCCTCTCATCCCCCGGTATACCCCCACTCCCATCAGCTGCTAGCCCATACACATACGCACGACAATTACAATACCCCGGTCCGGCCCCTTCCCCACAGCTGCAGAGTCCTCATCATCTGCATCAGCAATCACCCCGTCCGGGTCTGTATGCGCCTCAATTCACTTACCAAGGCGGCCCGCACGCTCAACCCCAAGCCGGAGCGGCTGAAATGCCACGCTCAGTATCCTATCCTGCCAACGCATACCAATCGCATCATCCGTACCAGCCCATCTACGCGCATCATCCGCATCCGGTAATGGTCCAGCCCCCAACTGCCCCGGCGTATCAGCACTACCAGCCAATCGGTCCTCCCGCTTTGAGCCGGAACGATACCTCTACGTCGATCACGAACGGATTGGCCGAGGTCGAGATAGGGAGACAACCCCCTGGTACCGTCGGACTAGGCTATGCCATTCCGAGTCGACCCATGATGATCGAACGGCCGTACAGGTGTGACGAGTGTGTTCAAAGCTTTGTAAGTCGACCTTTGTTCGCCGCGATTTACCGGCTGACGGGACAGAATCGAAATCACGATTTAAAGAGACACAAGCGTATCCACCTCAGCGTAAAGCCATATGGGTGCGACGTATGTGGCAAGACTTTCTCGCGGAAAGACGCGCTGAGGCGGCACTGGATGGTCAAGGGTTGTCGAGGGGAAGAAGGGGCGACTGCACCGATTTGTACGTTGTTTTAAGCGCTCACAAGTGCACTGCTGACATTGCCAGACCCTTTATTCCCGATCAAGGCAGCGGCATGCTTGTCCCCACCGACACCGGCCTTGGAGGGCTCTCCGACGATAATGTCCTCGAACAATCTCTACCCCTCTTCTACCCAGGGTTTCAATCACCCCTCCGCACCACCTCCTCTTTCCTCCCTCCCAAGTCGCCAACCGAGCGCTCAATCTCTAGTCATCATCACTCCGAACGATCCAAATACCCAGCATCTCGAGCGACATGTCGGCGTAGCGCCTCCCTTGGACGAGCCACATGGAGTTGATCCAATGACTTCCGTCGACATGCGGAGTGGACAAGGTAGCGCGAGTTCATCCGGTGACGGCTACTTTGACGGTGTTGTCGGTCTCAAATCGGACGGCACAGCGGTGCTTGAGAAAGCTCAAGAATCTCCAATTTATCCCACAACCGCCCATCCCTCACATCCCCATTTCCACCATCCTTACCGCCGCACTTCGAATTTTACATCTCCCCATCAACAATCCTCTCCTACTGTCCCACATCACCCCCAAGCCCGACCTTACACTCCCTCGACGCTGGGTGGCGATGGCAAACCGGTATTCGCAATGCCTTTTGTTCGACCAGAATATAATCAGATCCCAAACGACGGCATGTTCGTACCACAGGTCGTCGAGATGGAGAAGCAATCTAGTCAAATGAGTCACGCCAGTGAAGAGTATCAAGCTGCTCCAAGATGGTAAGTTCATTTTTCATCGTTAGGGATCGAGCTGATTGTTTCAGGCACCGCCCCTCCTTCCCCTTCCCTCCTACAAATAATGTCTACAACCCCAACTACAACCCTGACCTCGCGGCAACTCAGCCCGTCTCGACTCATGGCTACGGACAATAGGCTTCTGTACTTTCGCCCTTCGTTCTGCTTCTTCGTATTCGTTTTTGTTCTGAATTGGTTCGTTTTAGTGTAGTCTATCTTCCATAGACGCCTTGTTATTGTGTAATTATTTTTGGGCTGGAGATGTCAATAGTTGGTTTTATGCATGTTGAGGCTTCCTTCTGCCTCACAAGGATTACTCGCGCATGACCCAATACGCTGCCATGGCAGTGCCACACTCAGTCTCCAACAGTCATCTTGGCATTACAGCGGTTTCAGCAATTACCGTTTCCGGCTCATCCGACAGGTCAAACTGTAATCGATTTCCTGGCCTCCGCATTTTCCCAACTGATGCACCACCGATTACTACATCCTCGTCGTGCCTTGCCGATCGGTCAGTCGCCTTGTTGCGGAGGCGCCGGACGTATCGGACTCGGAGAACCACCGGAGACTTCTAAAGGCGCTAATAATTGATCACCTATCGAATCCATCTCAGCTTATCAGAGTCGGTATATATATCGTCGTCTGCGCTTTCCCTTTCCCCCCAATCGATTCATACCCCTCGCCGGTCTACATCTGACCGTACTCACACCACTCGCCTCGTCTCACCGTCCTCTGTGCACCTCACAGGCACGACGAAATACCCCAAAATGACTACCCCAAGGTCAAGGAAGATGGCGACGGTCCTCGCCTTGGTCGCGGGTGCGGCACTCGTCGATGCTCAGAGCATAACGACTACCGCAGGCCCCTCGATGATGACAGCTGCATCTACGTTGAAGCTGGCAAAGTCGTACTCCGGTAACAACTTTTTTGATGGTTTTAGTGAGTCCTTCCTCTGGACAAATCGTTCCAGCGCTTATCTCAGATTTCGAAACCGCCAATGATCCGACTGGGGGATACGTCAAGTGGGTAGATGGGCTCTGTCTCTACCTCAGCAGCTGATGAACAGCTACGTCAGCCGAGATTACGCTCAGTCTAACGGGCTGATCTCTGTCCAAAGCAACGGCGCTGCAGTCATGAGGGTGAACTCTGAAATCAGGGCCAGTGGTAGAGGTCGGGACAGTGTGAGATTGAGTAGTAAGGATGAATACGCCGATGTAAGTTGAGAGCAATAAATGGAGGCCGTCGCTGATATTCCAGGGGGTGTACATTCTTGATCTCAACCATATGCCTGTCGGATGTGGAGTTGTGAGCTCCTTCCTATCCTCGTGCGGGAATTCTCTATGCTAATATCCAAGTGGCCAGCATGGTGGACAGTGGTTAAGAACGGCTGGCCGACAGGAGGAGAGATTGATATTATCGAAGGTGCCAATACCCTCCCTTCCCGGGATGGTGCAGCCTGGAAAGCGACCGGCAACATCACCACTCCGACCGCTCCTCACGTAAACCGCAATGTCGGATCCCTACACACCAATAGCGACTGTAGCATTTCCCCCAATTCGTACATGACTGGCCAGACGGACAAATTGACCTGTTCCGCCTTTGTCAATGCCAACGCGGGATGTGGCGCCATCATGCCCGGAAACACTACATACGGCGTGGAGAGCTTCGGGAGTCAGGTCAATGATGTTGGAGGAGGATGGTATGCTATGTGGAGAGACATGGAAGTGTGAGTCCAGGCGATTTATTCATGATACCTTTGGCTGATGGTGAAGATCCGGCGGTGTCTATGTTTACTTCTGGCCTCGTAACTCGCCTAATGTCCCGGACGATGTCAGAGTGAGTTTCTTCTTCCCCTCCGGAGCCTAAAACTGACGATTGCAGAACCCTAACGCAGCGTCCACCAACGTCCAGGGCTGGGGCCCACCAGGAGCCAACTTGACTGCTCCAGGATGCAAGAAGGATTTCTTGAATCATGTCATTGTGTTCAACATGGCATTTTGTGGTGACTAGTGACTCTTCCTAAATGCCAGGTCAGACTTGAGCTGACGCCTGCAGTACCGCAGCGACCTACCTGACTTCTGGCTGTCCTACCACCACGACATGCTCTGCATTCGTCATGAACACCCCTGGAGCCTTTGCCGAGACATACTGGTCCATCAACTCGCTTCGAGTCTACAACACATCCGGATCCCCAACTTCTGGTTCGGGAGGTCTTACGACTGCCCAGATTGTTGGGATTGCCATCGGAGCAGCGGCTGCCGTGATCCTCTTGGGTCTGGCCTTCTGGAGGTATAAAGTGGTGAAGCGCAGAAAGTGAGTTTGACCATGGGCTCCAAGTGGCATTAGCTAATGTATCAGGTTGGCTGCTCTGGAGGCACCATCGACCGAAGAGTTGGACGAGATGAAGCCTCACAATGACTGGGCGGCAGCAGACGAATTACCTCCTCGTGATGCCCCAGTCGACGACATCACCGCAGACTCCGAACGAAGGATGTCTTCTCCCGTACTCCTTGCCACTGCCAAACCGCGAACGGGACCTACAAAACTCGGTCCAGGCAAGACGGCCCGGCATCACCTGGATGGCGAAACCGCAGCGGGCTTTTACCACAGTCAGCAATCCAGCACAGACAACATGGCGACTGGTTCCTCCCTCACGCTGGATCAGCCGTATCAGCCCGTGCGCGATAGGCGGATTAGCTCAGTCAAGGGTGAAAAATCCCGGCTAAGTATAAGCTCCTCGTCCGTCGTTCCGCCAGCGGCTCGGCCCGAGAGCCCAGCGACGTCTCCACGCAGACCGTCCACCTACAACAAAACCGAACGCAGGATATCCACTACGCCGTCATTCATTCCTACCAGAGCTGCGGAGAGGCGGAATAGTCCATTCCAGGCCGGGGGTGGTGGTACTAGTAGCTGGGTCGGATAGAGCAGAGAGAGGGGAGGTATATTCGGAAATGGACTTTAAGGACATTAGAGCTGTAGGATGTTCTTATTGCATGATTATCTACATATCTTCCATGTCGTCGTCCATCTCATTCTCTTGAATCAGCTGAGCAATCTCACGATCTCTCTCCCTTCCTTCATCGGCCGTATCAAGTGCTGCTACGTCAGCCTCAATCCGAACATAGAGGGGATGACTTACCCTTGCGATGAGCATTTGGGGGATATCTCATAGCCCGGACACTGTCATTGTAGACCTGAGTACAGAAGTCCACCCGCACATTGAACTCCTTCTGTGGCTCATCCGTCTCGTAAACATCCTTCGCAACCTTGCTCTGCATAAATCCGCCAGCATGATCGATAGACGCGTCAATGACACCATCCTTGATCGCCTTGGCGACAATGTACTCCGTGTCCTCTTCAGAATCCAAGTGGAGCTTGTTGCAGACGTCACGGAGGGAAATGCGGGAGTAGGCGAGAGTGATGGTTCGGAGAGCGGTTTTGATGACGAAATGGCGTAGGCGGACAATGAGGAAGTGGGTAGAGTCGGCGTGGAAGGTCTTCTCGTGCTCGGCGAGGGCTTTTTGGAATGCGGTGACGTCTCCTACTCGAACAGCTGAACCATTAGCGAAATATCGACACCATTGTCTGCTCAAGACCCACCTTGGACGACCTGGAAGTATGGAGCAAGAGATTGTTTTAGTACCGGTTTGCGGAACAAGGAGCGGTCAGGGATGACACCGGTAAGGAGGACAACGACAATGTAATATTTGTGGATCTAATATCAGCACTTTCTAGGTGGTATGAACTTACAAGTTGAACGAATCCAGGCGCAATCTCATCCCTAGGCGCTCTTCGGATAGCAGTCTGCAAGTAATCACGCGCCTCAGCGTAGTTCAACTGGACAGCACGTAATCGACCGGCGTAGAACAGCCATCGGACAGTCTGAGCTTGAGAAACGGAAGAGGGGAAGGTTGATCGAGCGATAAGCTTGTCTGCCTGATCATATTGATGTTGAGCGAGATAGGACCGTAGGAGGAGGTTGATAAGGGTTGCCTTAAATCAGCTTTGCCGCAAGGAAAACTCACCTCGAGGTTCTCATCCTGCCGGAGACTTGCAGTCTGACGTGCGGCTAGTAGCATACTGACAGTCAGCAACTATCTCTACATCACACTCACGGTTGGAGCTCAGCCAGACGGCCCTGCAGCTCGTATGAGCGAGCCAGGTAGAAATACACCTTGCTGGCGATCTGATCAATCGTTCGGCGATTCGCCTTACCGCAGAGATCCGCAGTCTCCATAGCAAATTTGCTAGCCTATTGGATCAGCATGTGTCTATAGTCCATATAGCAGCGCAAGATAAACTCACATCTTCAACCTTGCCAGCATCCAGGTTCATGAGGACCAACAATAATCGCAAATACGCTACTGCTTCGGGTATCAAGTCCTGGCTGACTCCGTCTAGCGGTGGGCTGAACTTTTTGGGTGCCGATGCTGATGCAGCAGTACCGGTGGCCTCAGTCGTAGCCTCTGCGGGGGCTGAATCGATTTCCATACCAGACGCTTCGGCATCGGTTGACTCGGAACTCTCGGGTAAGTTGTCAAAGATTGAACTGGCGATGAGGGATTGGCCGGTTTTCGCTATAGATGTCAGTAAGAGAAACTTTCTTCGCACCACTTGTCAACGTACAGCCCTTGGGGAAAGCCTGATTCAGGACCGACTTCAGAACACTCTTGGTCAACCGCCTACGCAGCGTGGTCAATGTTCGCAGAACTCGAGCTCTAAATCGAGGTTCAATCGTAGAAACAGCTCTTCCGATCAGAGTGATATTGTTGAGGATCTCTGGACATAGTCAGCAAGCGACGACTTGCGTAGATCTAATTGTACTCACCCTCTTCCACTGTCATAGGCTTGACCTCCTGCTTCTCGAGCTCCTTCTTCGCCTCGTTGTCCTTCTTCTCTTCGACCTCCTTGCCTTCTGGCACGTCCTTAGTTGGCATTCCCGACATCTTGTGTGCTTTCTGTGGCGTCTAGGAGCTTCTAGTACGGGATGTGAAGGCTAGATATGCTGAGTGATTGGGAGGAATGTTGTATCAAGAGGCCAACGACGCGTAATGGGCAGCGGAAGTAAAATGGCTCAGCTGAAAGTGGCGCCACATCTTTTTGCCACCGCCACACTCGGTTGGTGTCCAAGCTGCGGTGGGGATCAGAGGTATGTAGGACCCCCATCAGCGCATACTCAATGCACCACCAAGGGTCGTGCCTCAACGTCAGCTGTTAAAGTCGAAGCATGAGATAAGAGAAAGGAACCTGATGTCAAACGCGTGTGGACCGTCTGCTGCCGTCGCCGAGTCCTGGTCTGCCTTCTTCAGCGAACTCAGAAGGATGAGCCATAACCAGAAAGATTTGGTTTCTTGAGCACGATATACATTTGTCAGCGGGGAAAGTCACTCAACTCCCGACTCTACTCGCTCATTAGTTTTTCCCTCGCAGAAACGCTAACCTCGTCAAACCCTCAGGTTCCGACAGGTTCTCATACTCTCCCACTTCCTGAGGTAAGTATCAGGCTCATACAGCGTCTTGTATGCCAATAGACGACCCATTCCACAGCACTTGTCCTTTCTGGCATGGGTCAACACCAGCTTGACCGTTCTCTCGTCATGATCACCTTTCACCCCAGTCTCCCTTTTCCGATCTCCGAAAGCCCCACGCCATCCGGAACCCGCATCGCACACCTGAAGACAGGCCACCGCCAATCCTTCGATCTGCGAAAGCACGTCATAGACATGCCTCCCTTAAGTGACCGACGCATACATGATATCATCGCCCCGCACTACGAGAAATAGCAAACAGCAAACTCAGGCAAGGCCACTCGACAGAGAACAACCGGTGAAGGAATGAAAGGACACCATTGCACCAATGACCAAACGCGCCTCGATTTTTGAATTTTTCAGATCTTGCTTCTCTCCCTCCGACAGAGACCAAGCTCAATGGATTGGTGTACCAGGGTGGTCACGCTTGTCCTATGGCTAGTGCCCCAGTGGACATATAAGGATCCTCTCATCGCCACTTTTCCCCCTCCCCAACCCTTTTTTTGCCGTTCGCCACTCATCATTCTCCTCTTACCACAAGTCCCACTTGAACAACTCAATCTTTCAATCAGCTCCCCCTTCACAACAGCATCATGCCCACTGATGACTCCTCATCCCCCCGAAAGATCTTCCATGTTCCCTGGATCCACTTCCACAGGCCGCCGACTTCGGTCAAAAGTCAGAATGCACCGAACCTGCCCCACAAATCCATCCTTCTGATCTTCCCTGACGATCCTGACACCTCTGCCATCCTCATCACTGAGGACCCGAGTGGCGAAAGCGAGCAGCATCCCTGTGCAACCATCACTTTCCCTGCCTACAATCCAACCAACGAGGACACTGTATCAGACAGCGTGAAGCTCATTGAGGCTCTTGGTCTCGGAGAGAATGGGATCCGCAAGCCCACCGAAGACTCCATGGACGTGAACTGGGACAAAAGCATGAAGGTCTGTATCGGGGACGGTGAGGCGAAGAGGTCCTGGGTCTGGGCAACAGGTCACAGCAATGGCAAAGCTGGGGTTTCATTTCATACCGGTGAGACCACCAATCGCGGGCTTTACCTATCCGTCTCATTCCAGCCTCCCGGCGATGACTCGAGCCAGGCACTCATCGAGGCTTGGAGCGTGAAATCCGCGCCTCCCTCTGAGGCAGAGAAGAGGTTCGAGACACGGTACTAGAGTGAGGTCGATGGGCGCCGTACGATATATGGAGTGGCAGAAGGCCCGAGGTCGACAGCCTAGAGGCGTGGAGGTCCGTGAAGTGTCCCGGGCGAGTGAGTTTTAAGATGGTGAATCAATGTGAATAGATGAATGGCGATCGCAATGCCACGATGCATACACGTTATATCGATCAGCGCAGACTAGTCGAGGTGGTTGGCTTCCAGGCGAGTCAGTCATCAGATCCACCTGGCATCTCTTGACAGTTGTGCGCAACTGAAGTCGCATTATGGAAAAATCAAGTCTCGACCGGCATGCAGGATTACACTTGCATCGACCTCTGCCACAACGCCCCCTTCTTACTTTCTCGGGGGTTTGTAACCAGGTCCCTTCACTCCAATTGTGACGTCAGCAGAGGCAGCGATCGACGAGAGGTACGCTAGGAGGAGGAAGGGCGAGGAGTTGAAAGGAAGTCGGACATCGAACGCGTGTGAGCCTGTGCGCTATGTCTCTCCCGATTCTTACCCGTGGTGGCGTATGAGAACAATGGAGTCGCGTGGCGTGGCCGTATCGGCACGTCCCTAGGTCATCCGGGCCGAAGAGAAGATAAGGGCCAACTCAGCTGGTGACTTCGTGCTTCTCCCCCTCAACCCCTTCACCATTCCTCTTTTCGCCACTCGCCACTTACCCCTTTTGTCTCTCGTATTCCACCCATTCAATTGTCCACAAGCTCAACAATCACCACCTTGACCCCTCGCTCACTCTTTACACCACTCAATCACTCGTCAGAGACTCAGAACATCATGTCAGAGTCTGAGGCAGAAGACGACTGGGAAACGGCGACCGTCAGCGATGAGCCGGAGGTTGTTGCCCATGTGAAATGGCTCCAATATCACCGGTTCTTGTCCAGAACATCCGCACACCATCAATTGGATCCTCAGACCAATGCTATTCGCATCATCCTGAGAGGCAACTCCACCCCTTCGATCCTGATTACGGCGGATCAGGTGTTGAACGCTGATGGGACTGCCGATACCAATCGCAGCAGTGAGGAGATCAGGGAGATCATCAGCGATCGAAGTACACCTGCGGCCACAATCACTCTTGACGGGCGCGAGATCCCAATCAACAGCGTTCTGTACATGCTCGGGCTGAAGGCTGGTCGAGATGGGGAGGAGTCGGATCCGGACGACGCTATTCAAGCTGCACTGCCTCCCGTCAGCCACACTCTGCGGGGCCGCATGGGGACTGCAGATCTTGCCGAGGAGCTGCAACGCGCGCCGAAACGTCGAGTCACATTGACAACTCAGCCTGGAATACCCGGAGCCGAGCACGCGTGCCCGCACTTCGCCACTCCGGGCTCTGATGCGGCTTCTCTTTCCCTGTCGTATCAGCCCGAGGGATCTTCAAGGTATGCCTACATCAATGCCTGCACCAGCAGCGACTTCCGGTCTCTCGACGACACCGGGAAGTGCTTCTGGGACAATGCTTGGCGGTATCGTGGCATACGGCGGACGCCTCGTGGTGCGGGAGGTTCGAATGCAGGTGGCGAAGGAAGTTCACTGTCGCTGGGTAGCCTACTATCAGGGATGTTCAGTCAGTGCTTGGGCCGCCGGATGGAGTGAGAAGTGGTATTGCGGAACTGGAGAGGGTTGCTTGAGCGGGTGTGGCACTACGTGTAAGGATAGATGAGTACGAGCCAAGGATCAGATGCGTACACGTCACATCAGCGCAGACTAGTCAAGCTGTCAACCTCTTGTTAAAGTCGTAAAGTCATTCACCGCAGCGAAAGCTTTACACCTCCCTTGACTTCTCCTTGTCTGCTGCCGCTTCTCAAATCTCCACTTCCGCCATCACACCCCCATGCCGTTCCTGGGCACGTTCAACACTTTACAACTCCGCCTTCACCCTCCCCGTAGCCTCCTGCACCTTCTCCTTAACATCCAAAACAATATCGCCCGCCTTATCCTGAACGGCCTGCGCGCCATCCTGGGCATACTTGACCGCATCGCCCGCCAAGTCCTCAGCGTATTCCTTAACCTGCTCAGCCTTCTTGATGGCGAACGAGGAGAGGATGTTGGTTTTAATCTTGAGTTCGTCGAGCTTGGTAGGTGCAAGCGAAGGGGAAGCGAGGAGGTTTGACATCCTACCCAATCAGCTGAAATCCCGCACTGGCCACAGCTCAACTCACCGTGCCTGTTCCTTAACCAACCAGCTCTCGCCCTTCTCCACAACCCTTTCCATAGCCCGAACGTAGTAACTCGCCGTCGCATTCGCCTTCTGGTCTACACCCTGCAGCGACGCCAGGGCCTCTTTGGCCCTAGTGACGATAGAAGCTCGGTCGGGGAGAGCAGCAGTGAAGAATTCTGAAGCTAGTGTGTCGAGAGAGACGACTTTGCCAGCGAGGTCATTGAGTAGGCCAGAGGGGGTACGGTGGGTTCCGCAGTGATCATTGAGGAACTAGAAATTAGCCATCATCATTTGATGGGAAAGGATAGAATTCACCTCGGTGAATTGCTCTTCGTTCCGGCCTAGGTTGTAGGGAATAGGCTTTCCGCTACCCTTGGGGAAGAATTGAATGGTGGGGAAAGACGTGACGCCGTATTTACCCGAAATGGGTCGGTTTTGCTCATCATCTGCGTTCATCTGGGCGATTACGCAGTCTGATTCGGACTTGAAAGCCGTGGCGACTTTCTCGTATGCGGGCTTCATTGTCTGTGGGTCAGTAAAAGGGAGTGTAATGAGAGGGCCGAAAGAACGAACCTTGCAGTGGCCGCACTGTACATGTCAGCTTGAGTCCGATCGTGATACATCAAGAGAGGAGTAAGATCAGCTCACCCATGGAGCTGTGAACGCAACAAGGACATTCTTGCTCGAGTCCAAAGCGATCTCGTCAAAGTTGCCAGCGTCAAGCTGGACAGCAGCGGGTGGTGGGGGTGCCTTGATGCTAGATTTGATGCCCGCTTTGTCCGTGACGCTAGATTCGTCAGCGTCAGTCCATGGACAGATCGGACAGGTGGAGAAACCCACAAAGCGACGAGAGATTCAAGATCACGACCACCGGTGTAGTCTTCAGGTTCGGTCGATCCGGCAGGGAACCACTTCAGCGCTGAAAGTCAGCTTGGGTACAATGTCAGGCGCAGTAACTGGACGTACTGGGATAACCCTTGACACCGTACTTCTCTCCAAGAGCACGTCCAACACCGTCCGCGTCTGTCTTTGCAATCAAGACTTTTTGCTAGGTGGCGTCAGCAGGTGGCGGGTATGCCGGGCGGTCAAGTCACTGACCGAGGGGAAGGCATCGGCAAGTTTGTCGAATGTAGGAGCGACTGAAGTGTGAGCTTGGCTCCGATCTTGTAGATGGTTTGAGCTGCAGTAGCTTACGGTTCTTGCAGTGTCCGCACCATCTTTTGCTGAGTCAGCTCTTTCACCCTAATATCAGGGGCGAATAAACTTACGGTGCGTAGCTATTTCATCAGCAAAGACTCTATTCACCCTTCAGATCAACTCACAATTCTACTAAAGCAGGCTTACTGCCTCCGACATGCTACAGTCATTCAGCAACCGATCCAATTTACAGCGAATCCAACAGCTAAGTGACGTACCGCAGCAAAGTTGTCCGTGTCAAGATCGACGACACTGCTCGCTGCTGCGAACGAGGACAAGAGGAGCGTCACTGCTGAGAGAGCTGAAGCGAGTCTCATCTTTTAGGCGAGTATAGGAGGGATAGATGAGGATGCTATGACGCTTTGCTGACCTTTTGGTGCTGACACGTAGGCGACCATCCACGTGGAAAAGAGGCTTACGTGACGACTCCTCATTCCTCGACCCGGAGATTGCCGCCTCAAGGCCAAAGCTGATCAGTCCCCCCACTTTGACGCCTCGCCTCCACCTCAACCGCGCGTCAATCACCCATCAACATTCCTTCACCCTACATCCCATTCCCTCACTCGCCATGGCAGACCTCACACCACCCCCTTCGCAGAACAATACTCCTCACCGTCCGGCAGATGCAAAACCTACCGAAGCCCCGCCATCACCCACAACCGCGGAGAACAGCAGTTCATCACGCCCCTCCAACCCTTCAGGCGACCTCATGCCTGGACTGAACGCGAGTACAAGTAGTGGTCCAGAAGCAGACCCATCGATCGAGATTGGAGAAGGAGAGATGATGGATATCAGCACGGATGATTCAGAGGAAAGTGAGGATGATGAAGAGGTGGAAGAACGAATGTTGGCAGAGGGCGAAGGTGAAGGCGAGGGTGAGGGTGAGGGCGAAGGAATGATGGAGGAGATTGAGGGTGATGAGCCTGAAGAAGCGGGTGAAGTGGCTGTTGAGGCAGGGGCGGGTGAGGAACAGACTGGTGTGCCGGGTGCGGAAGGAGAGGCCGCGGGCGAAGGGACGAAAGTTGGAGGAGCGAAGAGAAAGGCTAGGGCTCCGGTATGTCATCTTTTTTGCGAAGTGAGAATGTGACTGATCAGTGTAGAGAGGCACTACGAAGACAAAAGGGAAAGGAAAGGCGCCGATCACGCCTGGAGGAAGTCGGATCACGCGTGGGACAGGAGGAGGCGGAGGAGCCAAAATGAAGAAGGAGGGGGAGTTGTACGAGACTGAAATCGTCAACAGGTGGAACTATGGTAGGTCCACTTCCCGGTCTGCACGGTCTCCCAGCTACATCGTTTTTTGATCTCCGATATTTGTAAGGGAGGTAGCTGATGTTTTAGAATTCGGAGACGTCTGTGCTCGAACCTCTTCTCAAAAAGCGTGATCCTCTCAATCGCTCCTACCTGTACTATAGCCCTCTACGCGGCTTTCCCTTGTATAATCATCCCCGTACCATCATGCATAGACGAACGACGACTGCATCTTATGACAAGCCTTACTGACCCTACTTCCCCAATCCCGGTATCCAGCTATACCAACTTCCCCCTTCCTCAATCTCCGTTCCCGCTTTCGTCTCATCCACCGGTAGCCCATCTGACCTCTCGCCCATCTTCAATCCCCTGTCTACGTTGACTCCCTCCTTCGACACAGATATAGGCACAGTCTGCGTGACCGTGACCGGTGGTAAGGCAGTAGACAGTCTCGGCTCCCCATCCTGCAACGCTCTCAATCTCCCCACGTAATCTTGCGCCGTCTGCAATCCGGAAGTAGCCCCACCTAATAGCGTACCCATCGTCAGCGCCCGTATAAAAAGTGGTCGAGGTAATGTATCTATCCATCAGCCAAAAGTCCCCTCTGCCCAGAGAAAGACGCACATATTAGCCCCACAGCAGCACCCATCAACATCCCCGCTACTGCTCCATCTTCCCAATGAACAGGTCCATTCCTCCACCCTTGTCGTCCTCCTACAATCTTCCGCTCCACCCCCTCATCCACTGCCCGTCCCTTCCCTTTCCTATCAGGGGCAGGTTGAATATTCGTCACTTGTTCCCTGACCCATCCCGCGCCTTCGTCCAAAATGACAAATCCAGCCGTAGCGCCTCCGAGACCCAAAGCGTACTTTGCCCCCATTTTCGCTGCAGAGAAGAAGACCCGATAATTCCGTGTTTTGGTGTAGAAGTACTATCCATCAGCGAAGGGTCACGTCGATTACAAAGGGACACTTACCCATCCTTGGATCGTCGTCGGTGGTCTATGTGCATTCTCAGCCAGAAATCTCAATCGAGCTCGAGATCCACCGCGGGACATGCCGATGACGAGTCCTACGAAAGCTGCCGAAGCAGGAAGGACGAGGAGATTATGGGGTATAGTAAGGTTGATTCGGCCGGCAGGTTCGGGGGTGGAGACGTCGGAGGAATTGACAAGAGCGTCGGCGGAAGGCATCTTCAGAGATTGTGGAGAATTTGAGGACGGGGATGAAGGGCCCGAGGGGTTTGAGCCGGAGAACCAGCCTGAGTTACTCATTGTATTGATGATATATGGGTATGGAAGAGGTATATTGAGGTCAAAAGATGCAAGAGAGTGAGGTGGAGGGGTTACGTAAATCTGGTTCCGTGAAGAAAGTTCGGCGCGCGTCTCAGCTCGAGCCGTTCAACTTCTGCGACATTCTATACCTTACCCCTACCATCTACAGCCAACAACAATGTCAGTAGGGCAGATAGATCCAGGATCTGCAGTGTATGCGCAGGATGAGGTAAGCTCAGTCCATGGCCCCGAAGTTTGAGGACCGGAAGGAAGAGCTGACGCCAAATCCAGAATGGACGACCCTTCATCATTGTCCGGTAAGCTCTCCGACCCGATATAGATATTGTCAAGCTTACATCCTCAGGGAGCAAGGCAAGAAGGTCCGGACACATGGTCTGGAAGCTATCAGAGTGAGCTAGCCGATCACCATGGGTGCCAATATAAGCTGACGAACAGAGCCATATCTTAGCGGCCCGTGCAGGTATGTCCTTTCGCACTAACCAGCTTTCTTCTCCAGCTTCGATACGAGTGAAGCTGTATACTGATGGAGCAGTCACAAACATCATCAAAACATCTCTCGGACCTAGAGGTAAGTTAGAATGTCCAGTTCAGATCTTTAGCAGGACCATCAGCTGACCCAATTTTGGCCTGGACAAAATCCTCATTTCGCCTGATGGAGATATCACCGTGACGAATGATGGAGCGACGATTTTGGGTCAAATGGAGGTGGAGCATCAGATTGCAAAGTTGCTCGTGGAGGTTTCAAAGAGTCAGGATGATGAGATTGGGGATGGGACCACTGGGGTTGTTGGTGAGTTTGGTTTGGGTCTTCACCTGGGGTTAGGGGTGTAGAGCATGTTGCGAGGGAGAAGGACGTCCGGACTGAACTGGCTTTGGGGTGGCCTTGGAGTAAAAAAATTATGCGCAATTGTCATCGTGAGAATCTGTGCTAATTCGTCCAGTCCTTGCTGGCGCCTTATTATCTTCCGCCTTGACACTGCTCGACCGGGGTATTCACCCTATTCGGATAGCGGACGGGTATGAGAAGGCTTGCGAGGTTGCGATCCAGGAGTTGGACCGAGTTGCGGACAGGGTGAGCTGATTCTTGGTGCACACTGGTCAAGAGGAAATAACTCATGCTCCAGATTGAATTCTCCAAAGATGACCTGAGCAATCTGATGAAGACTGCCAAAACTTCACTCGGATCAAAGATGTAAGCTCCCCCTTCCTCATCACCGGAGACCCAGCTGACACACTTTAGCGTCTCGATAGCGCACGACAAATTCGCCCAAATAGCAGTCGACGCCGTCCTATCCGTAGCCGACCTAGCCCGAAAAGACGTCTCTTTCGACCTGATCAAAGTGGATGGTAAAGTCGGTGGAGCACTGGAAGACACTTCACTCGTGAAAGGTGTGGTGGTCGACAAGGATATGTCACACCCTCAAATGCCAACAACGGTTCGAGATGCCAAAATTGCGATTTTGACTTGCCCGTTCGAGCCCCCTAGGCCTAAGACGAAACATAAGCTTGATATTGAGAGTGTGGAGGAGTATAAGAAATTGAGAGAGTATGAGAAGGAGAAATTCTTGGATATGATCAAGAAGTGAGTTTGGGTCTGGTTTGGTTGTTGGCTTGTAGGGTCGGGTGGAGTCTGGATCTGGGTCGGTGGGAGGTTGGTGTGGAGTTAGGACCAATTTGGGAGTAGGGGGAAGAAACAGTCGGGGTGAAGTGTGCGTGAAGATGAGAATCAAGAAGGCGACTCCGGACGGGAGAGGAACCCAATCAGGGGACGATGTCAATGCAGGGACTCGTGCTGATTAAACAGGGTGAAGGATACCGGTGCGAACCTAGTCATCTGTCAATGGGGCTTTGACGACGAGGCGAATCATCTGTTGATGCAGAATGACCTCCCTGCGGTCCGATGGGTCGGTGGACCGGAAATCGAGGTCAGTCTTCATCCCATCTTTCCCTTCTTCCCTTCTCACAGCTTTCTACCTTCTCGACCGAGATGACCGCTGCTCCCCTCCTCCACTTATCATTCAATACCCAGCCGGGCTGGTGTTATACCTCCTACCTGTCCCGATTGGCGAAAGCTGACAATCGCAGCTCATTGCTATCGCCACCAACGGCCGTATCGTACCCCGATTCGAAGACCTCAGCGCGGAGAAGTTGGGCAAAGCCGGTCTAGTCAGAGAGATGACATTCGGAACGACGAGGGATAAGATGTTGGTCATTGAGGAGTGTGCAAACACTAGGGCTGTCACAATCTTCGTTAGGGGTAGTAACAAGATGGTAAGTGACCACTACTTCAACCTCGCCCCTCTTCCGTCTTGGACTCAGGCAGCCCTCTTAACATGATCTATTGACAGGAGATGAAGCGAAGTGATAGCTGACCCTGCAGATCATTGACGAGGCCAAGCGAGCACTACATGATGCCCTTTGCGTAGTCAGGAATCTCGTCACTGATAACCGAGTGGTCTATGGAGGTGGAGCTGCGGAGATTTGTGCGAGTATTGCAGTTGCCAAGAAGGCCGATGCGGTATGTTCCTTCTTTACTATTGGATCCTGCTATTCTCATCCCTCGTCCCTGTTTCCATCTACCCATATTCCCTCGCCCCGCTTCTTTCCTGCCTCAGCCAAATCTGCAATCTCTGCCCTTCCGCGCCAACGCTAACTCCTCAGATCCCAACTATCGAGCAATACGCCATGCGCGCCTTTGCCACCGCGCTCGATGCCATCCCTCTCGCCCTGGCTGAAAACTCCGGTTTGAGCCCTATTGATACATTGGCGGATGTGAAGAGTCGGCAAGTGACGGAGGGGAACCCCAGGCTGGGTATAGATTGTTTGGGCAAGGGCGAGAATGGTCAGTCTGCACATGGTTGACAGGCCATCAACGGGCCAAGATGAGAAGTATGAAGCTGATTTCTGCAGACATGAAGACTCAACATGTTTACGACCCGCTTATTTCCAAGAGGCAGCAGTTCTTGTTGGCTACTCAGGTCGTCAGGATGATTCTGAGAGTGGACGATGTTATCGGTGAGTCTTTCAAAGGCGTCGAAGAGGGTTCTGGCTGATGGTCTAGACGCTTCTGCTTTCCAGGGTGAATAGATAGCCAGGTATCACGGTATCTAGAGGCAAAATGTAGAACAGTGCACATACCCTGCGACTTCATCACGGCGATGACAAACACTAATCACTCCTTGCTATAATGCTAAATCTACCTCGTCCCGCAGCATACTACGTTCACATCTCACATCCAGTAAATGTCATGTGCCTCGTCGACCGCATCTCAACCCAAGCTTGAACATCGAGATTCAAGCTATCAAGATTAATCTGCGCCTGCTTCAAAGCAGCGTATGGAGATCTGTTTCACATCAGTACTGAGCCCATGTCGCGCTGTATAAAGACTCACGATTTCAAGGCCCTCACGCGATCATTGAACCGGGTCATATCATCCGTCGTCCGCAGATCGGGATGTGTGAGCTTATACACGCAGTCCCGCGAGCCGATGTGACACAGATACGTCGCGATGTCGCCGAGCGCTCCATCTCCGCGTCCGCCAGCATCGACGCTATTCGCGATATCGCCGCGCGCCCAAGTAGGGATACCGTCCGGGTCGTACGCCAAGGTGATACTTTGAAGATTCGGCATACCGTACAGCGGGCAGAATTGTGCAAACTGATAATCGTCATCGAAAGGTTCGGAAAGGATGAGATGTTCGAGTGTGGGGAAAACGTAGTCAATGAAGACTAGAGCGGTTTGGACATCACCGAATACCGATAGGACATTGAGGGGTATCGACAATTCCCGCAGACCCGTCCCTGCACATCGGCAGAGCAAGTAGATGAATTCGAGGAAGAGCTGATATGGGCATGAGCCGAAGACAGGAATGGAAAACCGCCTCAAGGGTGCGCAGTTGATCAAAGCGCGATTCGAGAGGAAGTTGAGCGTCTCTTGAACGTCAACAAGCATATCGAGGTGGATCATTGACGAATCGTGATCGATGCTGACGATCCGAGGATCCAGGGATGGGTTGTGATACAGCCATGCCTGCCACTTTTCGACCTCCTCACCCAACTCCCTGTCCCCGTCTAGGTCCATACTCCATTCATACTCGGTATCCCTCGCGTTCGTGATGAACCGGACCGCCAGGGTATGGTGGACTGTCATCTCGGCGCGTTCGGGATCAGGGGGTAGGACAGGAGATCCGGATTGGGGAAAGGGGTCGCCTAGGATATTGAAAGTGACGCGAGTCTCGAGGTGAACGGTGATGTTACTATCACTATCGATGAGCACGATGTATGCGTCATCGGCTGGATTGGCGGGATACGTATGTATGACTTTTGAGAGGTTTGGGAATACCTCTCGCCAGGAGCGTACTCGGGTGAGGAGTGTACCAGGATCGAAGCGTACCGGATCAGGTAGTAGATAGCGAGGATCGTCGGGTTGATGATCGTGTATGATGTATGGGTAGGGAGGATGGAACGGGGTAGGAGGGTTCAACCTGAGGCATCGCACAGCGTCGCAGCATATGGATCGTCTTTCCTGCGCCCGTCAGACAATGCTCGCTAGTCCGGACCAGTCACGCTTCACTCACATCCGATCGGCTCATCCGGGCCAGCTGCGACTCCTTGACCTCCCAATAGATCACACACGCTACGCTGGCAGTGATGGCTCTCTCCAACCTCAGCAGTGTTGCCAATTCGTTCGGCTCGAGTAAGGTGAGGATATGGTGGCGTATCTCGAGGGTGCTGTATACTTCACGAGCAGCAGACGGGCGGACTGAGTGATGGGTCCGTCCTCTGGGCTCACAGATTCGTGAATAGTCTGCGCCGTCGCTGTCATTGTGTGCGGGTCGAGACATCGTGATCTTAGTACTCAAGGCAGGGAGAAATGTATCCCGTCTGCGATATGCGGGATGTGCTGGGACTTCCCTGCAATCGAGCTGCAATACAGCAACAGGAGATTCGAGTAACGTAATCTGAGGAATGAGGTGTCAGACTGATCACTGTCCTCAGCCTGACACAAATCTGGAGCCGGTCTAAGACTGTCTGCTTCATCCAAGATCTTGAACTACCAACATGCGCCGCGGAGATATTGCGGGTCCTTGCCAATTTGTAATTGGGGACACACATATTACGAACTAGCCAAAAGTTGTCCACCCCCGTTTGTCTTCGTAGTGGATGTAGCTTGCCAGCTATGCAAAGCTTCCAGCGCTCGACCCATGCGATCCATTCTTTCCTGCGCCACACCCACCGTGGGCTCGATCTCCGCTCTGCACTGGTCAATGGTCGGAACGCGCTGCAATCGAGATTACAACTAGGAACTCACAATCTTAGCTCCTTGACCCTCAAATTGAATCTCTCCTTGGACGCAGTACTCTTCAGCTTGGAGTGGCGTAGCCGGTATGTACAGGTTTGAGCGCCCAACCGGCATATCAACCTAGCCATGTCGTCGAGCGAGCGGTAATTGGGACCGGTGGCATGGCAATCTTGTAAGGTTAGCGACCTCAGCCTGGGGAAGCCTGACAAGGGGATCGAGTTCGAAACGTTGATCTCGTCGGGGATATCACCTAGGATGGTGAGGTGCTCGAGGTGCGGGAATATGACACTGAGGATTGCGACGGCAGCCTGCAGCTCGTGTTCGAAGGTGCAGAGGTAGAGGATGTGGACGGTCAATGTCCGTAGACTCGGACCGACGGTGGGAGCGAGGACCACTAAGGTCTTTAGGAAGTGGTCGAGTGAGAGGATTTCGATGATGGGTAGGAAGAGGTCCGTCAAAGGCTCGCAAGCGTTTGTGAAACGGCTGGTAATGAAATCCAGTGATTCGCCAATGTGGAGCTGGAGACCGTGGAGAGGTGAAAAGTGATTATCGATACTCGTCACCCGCCTGTCAAGTCCCTCATTGATGAACAGCCATTGTTTCCAGGCTGGGATATCGGTGAACCTATCAGGGTTTTGGGGATTAGATCGAGCAGCCAGGCGAATTGCGATTGTGTGACGAACGATCATGTCGTCGAAGATGGGAATGGGAGGAAGTGAGGGAGGAGTGATGGCGGGAGAAGGGGTATCGTACACGTTGATTTCCACCCGGGATTCGAGATCGACGTGAACTTTGCCGTCTCGATCAATGCGGATGTTATAGGCATCGTCGGTTCTGTTTGTGGGGTAGGAATAGAGGATGGTGGTGAGGTTGGGGAACTTTTTCCGCCAAGTGATGATGTTGTCACGGATGGTTTCGGGATTGAATTGGATGGGATTAGATTCGGGCTTAGGCTGCGTATAGTGGATTGATGAGGGGGGATTTCGGTCGAGGATTTTGACCGCGTCACAGTAAGTCGCGCGTCTAGGCTAAATCCCCATCAGCGTGTCTCTAGAATTTGGCCATACCCGCCCTTCAATCGTCTAGCCGTCCGAGAGAAATGTAAGGGTTGAGGAAAACTTACATTCGCTCGACTCATTCGACCCATCTGCGAGACTGTGACCTCTCTGTATAGTATACCAGCTACACTGGCTGTGATCGCTTTTTCCAACCTGAGCATCTTCGCCAGGTCGGCGCTGTCCAGCAGGGAGAGGACGATCTGGCGGACATCCAGCGTGTCGTAAAACCTTCGCGCGGCAGTGGCATTTGCGTTGGCGACGGATGTAGAATTTGTGAGGGGTGAAGATGTCTGCTGAGCAGCTCGCGATGGTCGGGATCGTAAGGTCGGCATAGTGGTGACTTTAACCGGTTGAGAAGAGATGTCATGAGCAGAGTGATCGCCAGCTGATGCTTCCAAGCGGCGACGCGTGATGCCGTAACGAGGAATGCGGTGCTGCGGATGTTACCCAGTGATCTGAGTGGGATGAGATAGGTGGTGACGCACAATTCTGAGCGCGAAGGGGGAGAGACTGGAAGTAGGGACTGCTCGACCTTCTCCAATTCACAGGGCACCGCTCATAATGAAGAAAAAAAAATAGACACAAACTCGCTAACTTACATACATACTTAATGTACACATGCTACAACTCGGTAACCCTCGTTCCTTGTTTGAATGCAAGCAGAAATCTGCCAGCCCGGCTACTCAACCAGTTCACCCACTAGAGCGGTGGTTTCCACCTTTTGCGCAAGCGGTCCGAACATCAGCGCCCAGATCCGGACACACTCGGGGTCCTGATCGTCGAACAATTTCTCGATCGCTGCGAGAACTTCGGGCATGCTGGCTAGACGGGCTTTCAGCATCTCGTCGGAGATTGCGTCTGCAGTACTGATCACGTCAGTTCCCTTCTCTAAGTAGTACTGGAGTATCGGAGAACTCACGCCCTCAATTCTTTAACTCGCTTGTCAAACTTTTCCCTCAGCGGATTGTTTGTCAACTCTGGATGAGAGAGTCTGTAGGTACAATTCCGAGACCCCAGGCGACAGATGTACCGCGCAACGATCTCGGGAGTACGGTACTTCATCCCGTCCGGTCCGTCCGTCTTACCGCACTCCAGGGTGAGGAGCCGTAACTTCGCCATACCCGATAAAGGCAGCGACCGCGGCATGTCGACGCTGTCGGGGAGTGAGCCGGTGATGGTGAGAAGCTCGAGGGAGGGGAGGGCGCGGTCGAAAAGGCTGAGAGCGATCTGCATCTCACTCTCGTATGTACAGAGGTAACGCGCGTGTATGGTGACAGTGTGAATGCTGGACCAGCTCAAAGGGTCAAGCAGGAGGATGGTTTTGTGGAAGAGGTCGAGCGGACAGGTACCCGCGAGGGGTATGAGAAGTTGCGTTATGGATTCGCACTCATCCGATACGCGATCACAGACGAACTGAGCCATTTCGAAGAGGTTGAATGGCATGCGGAATATCGCCGAATGATCGATACTCGTCACCCGCCGGTCCAGCGCCGGGTTGCCATATAACCACTCCTTCCACAAACGATTTCGTTCGTCCTCTGAACCATAGACGGGTAGTCTCATGTCTGAGACCATACGAATGGCAATAGTGTGGTGGATATCCATACCCTCGACTACCGGAGTGGGAGGAAGTGCGGGACAGCCGGGATGAGGGGGAGGAAGACCGTAGGCGTTGAGAAGAACCCGACTCTCGAGCTCAATTGCTAGCTTGCCGTCGCTAGCAATCGTGAAGCTATAGGAGTCATCATCCTCATTGGTAGGATATCGGTAGTGTACGGTGGAGAGGTTTGGGTATTTCTTGCGCCAAGTGGCGAGATTGGCGAGAAGGGTTACGGGATCGAAGGGGGTAATTTTGGGGTAGGAGTTGAGACGATATTCGTCGGGAGGATTGACCGCCGGGCGGGGGCTACGGTCGAGGACCCTGACAGCATTGCAGTAGGTCGCTCGTCTAGGCTATGGATTGTCAGCTAGAGCACCCGGCGCATCGCACTAATCCAAGGTTCGGTCTTGGAGATGAGACTCACATTCCCTCGGCTCATTCGAGACATCTGCTGAAGATTCACTTCTTTGTACAGTATCCCAGCTATACTAGCGGTGATTGCCTTCTCCAACCTTAGCATCCTTGCTAAATCAGAGAAATCAAGCAAGGAGAGTACGATCTGGCGAACATCGTGCGTATCGTAGAATCTTCTGGCGGAAGTGGGGACATAGTCGGCGCTTTCTGAGGGATCGGTTCGCTTTATTGACCCCTTTGAGGTAGCCTTGGAAGGCCTACTACGTAGTGTGGGCATTGTGCTGGGTCTGCTATGTATACATGCGAGGTGGGTGAATTGAATGGAGGCCAAAGAGACACCCCGATGAGGCACAGACGCGCCATGCCGTAATGAGGAATGTGGTGCTGGCCAGAGAAGATCGCCTGATTGTCCCCTCGCCATACATCGGGACAGAGCCCTGTGACATACGGGAATACTCAGATAGCTACCATAGCAGCTGAAAGACTACGAACGTCTGATACCGCTTTTCGGAGCTCTGCGAAATGCGCCTGTTCCCCCCACACCCTGACTTGATACTAGGACAGGCCCCTGTCCTGCCGCCTACCGCCAAGCCCGCAATCAACACCGAATCGAAGCCTCTGGAGGCACCAGTATGATAGGACATACGGATCTGTCTATGTCAACTGAGCTCCAGAAACCTAGCGGCAGACTCACTTCTTCCGTTCATCAACCCTCATCTGCCTAACGCGCAAATTGAACTCCTTCATTGATTGATTCGAGGACAACATATCGAAGTGATAGGTGCAGTCGTCCGACCCCAGCTGGTGGATGTAGGAAGCGATCAGATCTGGGGTGACGTTGCGCGGCCTCATGATATTGAAGCGAAGCAGGTAGGGCATGCCAGATAGGGGCTTGGCGTCGATGAGGGAGCGGGACGGTAAACGGATAGGATAGCTGGCTGAATTGTGTTGGAAGAGGATGGTGAATTCCTCTAGGCGAGGAAGGGCTTTATCGAGGATTTCGACGGCTGTTTGTATCTCTGGAAAGCTGTCGAATAGCTCCGCAACAACGTGCAAGCTTCTCAAACCCGGACCCAACCCGACTGAGATTCGCGAGAAGCTATCGAGAGTGATGTCCTTCGCTGCAGACATCTGACACGAGAGGAGGGGATGGCAGCCGTCGTTTTGCCGAGACAGAAGGAACTCGATGAATTGTTCGAGGGATAGGTCAAACATATCGTATAGGTTATGATTGATGCCGATGACTCGCCCATCGAGGTCAGGATTCCGATACAGGTATTTAGACCAGTCCTCACTACTCTGGTGCATCTCGGCATCGGTCATGTTGGACCGAAAAGTTTGATTAGCGAGGTTGAGCATGAAGGTTTGCCGAATAGTAAGGGAGCCAGCTGGCTGTGCGGGGACAATGAGGGCGGGTGGAGGGGGCAGGATGGGGGAAGATGTCGTCGGGTAAAAATACCTCTCGTATCCGACTGCGGTTTCGAGGTCGATGGTGATGTCTGATCCATCGATATGGACAGTGTAGGCATCGTCTGAGAACTGACGGGGGTATAGATACAGGATCGTCTGCAGATTGGGGAACTTTTTGCGGTAGACCGCAATGTTGCCCAGCAGCGCCCCCGGGTCTAGGTGGATTGGGGGTTTGAAAGATCCATAGCGTAGTGGATCATCGGCATTTGCACGAGGACTGGTATCGAGGACCCTAACGGCCTGGCAATAGACTGCGCGTCTTGGCTGTGATATCAGTTCAGAGTCGACAGTAGGGTAAAAGAGTCTATGGGCAACTCACGAGAGACGGAGTCATACCTCTCATCACAGAGCCAGTCACCTTCCTATATAGCACTCCCGCCACACTCGCCGTCACAGCTTTCTCCAGCCTTAGCGCCCGTGCCAGCGTAGTCCGATCCACTAGCTTTAGGATGTAATGCCAGAGATCCGGCGAATCGTAGACGCGACGCGCCGCTCCGTCGAGCGTGGTATCGCGAATTGCAGGAGGGAGCCGCAGCTACTCTGGTACTGCGACGCGGGGGCATTTCGGGAGTGTTGAGGGTGAGGGGGTTGAGGAGGTGACTGATACGCCGGGTAGGGAGTTGGAAGGACAGATTGAGGAGATGATCGTTGAATTGAGGCTGTCGAACACTGGGAATGAATTTGGTGCGTCCTTTCCGCTCCTTCGTCTGAACTCTCGGATCAGCCACGAGAACCAGCGCAGAGGAACGCAGTCTGGAGTTGGCAGCTGACAGGTGATCGCTATGGTGCGGGTTTGGCGGTCGTTGTGTGATGGTCAGATGGACGAAAGGAATGTAGCCGGCTGGAGGCGAGTTGGTGGAAATTCCTAAGCGTAACTCCCGCCCCCACCCCGCCGTGGGGGGGGATGGAGTTTAGCTTAGAAATTCCAACTTTGTCACTTTGCCTGAGTTATTATACCTCATATTGACATTTGTGCTTGCAACACACAAACTCCTAGGTAGACTCGTCACAGTAGGCGCGAAAGCCTGCAATCTACAATGGCTGCATCAAGTTCGACCCTTTTCCCACCCGACCGCACACTGCTCTACCCCCAATTCGAAACCTACCGCCTCCACTCGCTATCACCTACCGACGACGTCCTAGGGTTTCCTTTGCCTGGGTCAGGCGCGACTCAGAGTCGGCTAGAGCACGGGCAACACACACTGTCGTTCAAGGAGACGCGAGATAGGATAGGATGGGATCATTTGGCGGTGGACGAGTCTGGGAAAGGGGTCTACGTTGACAAGGATTGGAATGTGGTTGGATTTGTTGTCGATGTACGTCCTCCTTCTTGTAAGGTGACCTCAAGCTGACGTGGGTAGGATGATCTTACTCCTCGATTCTCCCTCCTCGCATCTCTTCCTCAACCTATCACAACAGCCTCATCATCATCAGCCCCCGCGCCCGAATACCCCTCAGTCGTCCCCCTCTCCTCTGATTACTGGGCGATATCATCTGGTTCAGGCAGTCTCTACATCCTAGACGTCTCGAAAGATCATACCTCTGGCAATTTCACGGCCATGTATCACCTTCCATCCGAGACCGACAGCCCATTCCTCATTCGCGCAGCGCACCTCGTTTCAGATACCGACGCCCGCTTGCTGCTCTCTCGAGCGATCCCAGACCCAGATGACGTCGACGCGAAAGGTCGGAGGAGCCTGAAGAGGGTATTCGAGCTGCTGGAGGTCTCCCTTGACCTGACCCAGCGGAACGATGTGGATCAAGGGAGGGAAATGGAGGTGAAGTGGACATTGCAAGGTGGGGATTTGCCGATTCACTCCTCCTGGACCGAAGGGGTGGGATGGGTCATACTCTCAGGGGAGACGTATGGACCTGTCAAAGGCGACTATGAGGAGGTGCTGAATGAGGTCGAGAAGGAGAAGAAAGAGAGGGATGCGAGGATAGGGAAATTGGGTCTAGGGGCAACTCTGCCTTCGGCCGCGACGCCCACACCCGCACCTGCCCCCGAACCGCCTATCGCTTTCTCCCCACCCACAGACCAGCCTCTCACTTGGACACAAACGGGCGACTCGGCGTCGATTCGGATCTCCTTTGTAGCGGGTACTGCTCGATCCGACTTCGTCATCTCACTCAACCCCCTCACCCTATCCCTGTCCCTCACTTCCGGTCCAACCCAGCCAGAACCTCTACAGCAGTTCCTTCGGTACCCCGAACGCAGCTGGTGGGCCGATATCGACCCCTCCCTCTCATCATTCTCCTTCGACTCCTCATCCTGCACCCTCGATATCGACCTCACCAAGGTGGATACAAATCACCGCTGGCCCTCCCTCTTCCTCCCCTCGGACTCCGAGGACGACGACTCTGAGATCCCAGAAACGCTCACTGCGGACACTCTGGCATCAGTCCGTGAGACCTTTAACAACATCCGCATGAGAGGTCCAGACGAGCCAGAGGGAAACCACCCTGCTATCCCGTCTTTGTTGAGGGAAGAGATGGACTTTGATATGGAGGATGGTGAAGACTTTGAGGATCGAGCAGCCGGAGCGATGGGAGATGGTAGCGGGAAAGTGGGCAGGGAGGTGTTTGTGGGTGTGCTGAATGACGGACAGGCGAAATGGTCAAAGAGCAGCACTACGGTGGTCTCCCTGCCACTGCAGTGTGGAGGCGGGGAGTCAGGGGTCGTCATAAAGTCAGCAGTGGACGGACTCCTCTTTGCACCTTCGATAGACCCAACAACGACACCTTGGATACATCAGGCGACCACTCCCGCTCTAGCCTTTGTCCTATCTTCCAAACGGGACATTCGACTCGTCCGTCATCTCATTCCTTCCTCGAATCAACATCCTACAGTGCTCGCATTCGACTCCGGCTCATCATCCGCGGGCCAAGGCAATGTGTATGTCTATTACCCACCTACCAATGGGACAATGGCAAGGCAAGGCGTTGTCCGCGTGAGTGGTCTAGAACGAGGCGCTGCATTGGGGGTGGGGAGGATCCGACGGAATGGTGTGGACGTTGTAGTGGTACTGTGCGAGAAGGAGCTCGTGATACTCAGCGGAGTGATCTAGGCCTTGGAGCGTTTAAGGTATGCATGACGACGTTGGAGCAATGTGGCGGAGGTATGAAAGAGCGACGGACGTTGTGGACGTTTGCGTTCTAATCAAGCCTACTTGATCGAAAGCTACCGTACTAATACATGACAAGTCTCTTATCTTCATTCAACTGACTGCTCTACTGACTCGTTTCAAAGTACACCTTGCCTGATCTGGAAGTTGTCGGCGGCAAAGTCAAAAGTGCCACTCACATGGCCCATTCACGTTGTCTCAGTCAGAATTACCCCATGAAGCTATTCCCCGCAAGCAATTACCGGTATCGGCAATAACGTAAGTCACCTGCCGTCATCTCGGGTCTCGGAGCACGATCGAGATCCGGCCACCCTGTCTTCCGTCATTTTCCTTTTCATTTACTGGGACCGTTGGGTCAGTGGAGCGAATGCTGGGTCGAACGATGAATGGAATCAAGCGCTCAGTATTAAGGATAGCGCTGAGGTCAGTGAGACGACGAGGTGTCATGATGCGACTGGGCAGTGGGTATATTAATCTGTAGCTCTTCCGAGTGGCCCCGTCTTCTTCCCCCACTTCATCTATCGTCCAACGCACAACGAGAGAGCTCCCCGCCATCACCTAATTTTCCTGATTCACGCTTCCCGCTCGCTCCCGCTCGCCGAAATTACCACTTCCGACCTGGCCGACGCACATCTTTGCCACCGCGAACCCAACTCGCCCTCACCGCGCCCCCGTGCAAAACTAGTCGGCAACATGCATAGTACGGCCACCGGGTACACTATCGACACGTCGATCTCTCGCTCTTCTGGTACGAGCAAAAGAGATGGTCTAGTCTTTATTCAGACATTCTCTGCCTCATCCTCTTCTTCCCTTGATACTCCTTCCTCACCTGGCACTTCCCTCAGCGAACTCTCAGACGTCACCTACGAGCCCAGCGTTCTTATCCAAAGCCACCGCAACTCCCATTCTGGCTCTATCCCTTCTACCAGCTCCATCAACGCGCGGAAACTTTCAAGGAAATTACCACCTAATCTCACTGAAAGTCTCGAGTGTCTCGCGTCTTATCACTCAACCAAACCAATCATCCCGATCGCACACCAGAAGGACATTTTTTCACCCACCTATACTCTTGCCGTATCAGCACCTTTCGGATCCCAATCCGAAACTCCCTTCACTCCCCTGCCTGCACCCATCCGATCGGCGAGAAACCCACTGCGAAAGATGTCGTCCGGCGGTAAACTCTCCATCTCGGCTCCTACTGCTGTCGTACCCCCTACCCCCACCTCTACCGCCCCATCTGCCGCCTCCCCCTCTTCGGCTAGCGAGCCCGACACTCTTACCCCGCTCACTCCCCGCACATCCCTGCCATCGCTCCGCGCTGGGCCTCGCCACAGCCTCTTCGGCTCCTCTTCACTGCTTGGCAAGCAGGCCCTACCCTCATCCTCCACATCCTCACTCCGTTCGCCCCGGCAAAGCGTCGACCAGTCCTCCCGCTTTGCTCCCTCCGAGGGCGTCCCCGCTCTGTCCTGCTCGTCAACTTCGGCTGGCGAGTCCTCGTCGTGCGGTACCTGGTCCAGCTTTGACCCTGAGCACCAGCATCAGCACGGACGCTCCGCCAGCGCCAGGGTACGCGAGACCAGGAAGGAGCGCAAGGCGAGGCATGCCGAGGAGAAGGCTCGGTTTGACGAGTCGACGCCTCCTACCACGAAGGAGCTGTACGAGGCCAGTCTCATGGATGTCATCGACGAGAATGGGCAGAGAGTGCGCTTTGGAGATCTGGTTCGGGGTAAAAAGACAATCGTGGTCTTCATCCGTCACTGTAAGTTTGGACTTTCCCAGTTGTGTGCTCAGCGCTGACCACCAGGGTTCTGTCCTCTGTGTGCCCAATACATCAAATCCGTCATCCGCGATGTGTCTCCCGATGCACTCGAGGAAGCCGGTGTCGAACTCATCATCATCGGTAATGGTTCAGCCAAGATGATCAATGGCTATGCCAGTAAGTCTCTTTTTCCCAGATCTTGAGCGCTGTCTGATATCTGCAGACAAATTCTTCAACTCCCCCTTCAAAACCTACACCGATCCCACCCTATCCCTCTACCGGCTGCTCGGCCTCACGCGTCAGACCATGGACGCCGGGGCCGACTCGGATCGGGGTGACTACCTCACCGAGACTGCCCTCGAAACCACAGTCAGCACCCTGAAGCGAGCAACCAAAATGCCCCTTCGAAACCCCGGACACTTCACCCAGCTGGGCGGCGAGTTTGTCTTTGACGGCACACTCAATGTCACCTACACTCACCGGATGATCAACACCCGTGCTCATGCTCCTATCCGAGATGTGTGTCGGGAGGCCGGCGTACGACTCGAGTTCATCCACTATGAACCCGGACCCGCACCGCCTGTTGTGCACATGCGAAGCACGGAGATGCTGGGACATTACCCTACAGAGGAGGAGGGTGCGGGTGGGGAAGAGGCGGAAATTGATGATTGGTATGCGCAGAAGGAGAAGACATTGGAGAGGATCAGGATGATGCGTGCGGAGAGGCGGAATGGTTCGGTCGACATGAGGACACCGTCAGAGAGGGGTGTGAGGGTGGTGATTCCAGAGGAAGATGAGGAGATCGATGAGTTTGGGCAATTGACCAGGGAGTTGTATGCTTAATAGTTTGGCGCGTATCGGTTGTTGGGCTCGAGAAAGTCGTCTAGTCAATTGTATCTGACTCATATCTATGCAGAATCATCTTGTACTCATCAAAACTTCCGTATGGCCCAGAATCCGGCGCACTCTAGAGTTCTTAGTAGTCCTACAATAGAGTTCTTAGTACTCCTACAACCAGCGGCAACCACATATACAAGTTTCAGCTCGCCACACCAACCGATCAACGCCCCGCGAGGTAAATTTTGAGGTCCAAGGTTTCGTTGCACGCATGGATCAGATCCGTACATGGTCAGAGGTCGCTCTGTCGCATACATAGGTGGCTGGACCCATACGTATTAGCTCATTCAATCCACAGCCCATCTTAAACTTGCAAAAGGGCACCAGAGTTGTTCGAGATGGGGGTTAGGTGCGCTATTCATAAGCTCGCTGATGACTCCATTGATGCCATCATCCACCCACAAGCATGGACAGTCGAGCGAGAGATCAGTAATCTCCATGCTGCTTGAGATACCACCGGTAAGGATAAGGGATTGCCGCTTGCTATTCACGCATTGACGCTTCGAGGACAGCCCACTTGCTCAGCATCCCAAATATTAGATGTCGACCCGGGATGAGTCGTGTTTATTTTTGGTAGTACATCTGGCACGATCTCATTTCGTTATAACTTGGTCATGCTTTGGGCCCCTTGCCTCCCGGTATCAACTATGTCGTCAGCCCAGTCATCGTGCGGGGGGAAAGAGAAGATCGCCGTCTCACCATTGCGATGTTATTCCCATTTAGGAGTGTCTGACCTAATGACGTCTCTGTTATGCCCTGTGGCGTGACCTCGCTGATGAATCAGCACTGACAATCTGATCGAGTGAAAGATGTCGCCTTGTGAAGAGCTTACTATTCCTTCACGTCCTTTAGCACCATGTCTGTGATCATCAGCATCCGCCCATGACAATAGAGATAGCACGGCTCCAAAATAAGAAGTTGATACTCACTGACATAGTCGTCAAAACCCATCAATGTGCCCACAAACTCCCGCTCATTCTTCATCAACACCCAAATGCTAGAGCCAATACATCTGTCGACTAGTTCGAGGGGGAGAATAGTGCTCGCCATTGCTTCTGCCGGCTCGGTCTTTCGGCAGGATTGGGTTCGATGGAAGTAGCTGCACTTCTCTAATATCTGGAGTGAGGGGGTCTGGTAGTGATATTTATGAAGATATAGGAGAAGTACAGCTGAGGTATGGTCGCATTGATGGACGTTTCGACAGTTGACGGGATCTAATTTTGGCGCGTGTTTCAGGTTCAGAACAGGCCATGATGCCATCCACTTCTGACATCAATCCATACCTCATCACACACCTATGACATGACGGAGAGCAAGCCAGTAGAGGGGACAGCCCCCATTGCGGTGGACGGCGCAAAGAGGCCGCCTACTTCGCTATGGCCGGAGAACGAGATGAACTTCTCGCGACCATTCACCAGGCCGCGAGGTGCGGCGGTCGGTACTTCGACTGGTTCGACCGGCACAAGCCCCACTGCACCCACTCCGTCCCTCGTCAAGCCTCGAGCTCCACCAATCGGGACTGCTATTGGTGGCTCGGTTGCTCCTACCGCTGGACGACCAGGCATGACTTATGGTGCTTCGAATCCCGCTCCTCCTATCTTGACCCGTCCTAGGGCCGGAGCGAGCATCATCAATGGTCAAGCACCGTCGGCACAGGTACTGGCCGGAGCTCCTGGATCTGGCGTTGGAGCAGATGCTCAAGGCGCGGCGGACAGCATCACTCTGGGGCAAATGAGGGCGAATATGCCGCCTCCACCTGCACCTCGACCAAAGGTGAGCACTTGTACCCCATGATGGAGCGCGAGCTGACGCCACTAGACCCAATCCTTTGACTACAAATACGATGATACAGATACCATAATAAACGAGCTAGACGAGTTCTATCCTTATGTCGAGATGACTCAAGTTGCTATGAATGCCGATCGCTTCAAAGGGAGCTTTGATGGTGGTGAGTTCAGTATAGGGATTGATGGGCCCCGGCTCCAAAACGTAAAGCTGACCGTATCAGACTGGACAGAAGCATCTGCAAGTAAACGAAAGGCGTACATGGAGGTCCAGCTTGAACATCTTGAATCTTCCGTCGGGGAGAAGCGATGGGCTGCACAGGGCAGACTGCTTTACCTACTACAAGGTATGCCATCTACTCCTAACCTGTGGTATCTCCTGATCCTGATACTATACAGGCTGCTTTGCCGAGACCACTTCTCCCGCGATGCAGCTTTTCTGGATCAAGGAAAATGCATGGACACTAAGGTCGGTTGACGGAGTGGCAAGTCTGGTTTTAGGTCTGCGGGATGCAGCGAAGCGGTATAATGCTGCCAGGTAAGTTGATCCTCCATTGCCTTGTTATTAGAAATGACTCTGAGGCACCAGCTGATTGCGACAGTGACGCGCCGGAGCGAATGGCGAGCCAACAAGGTTCCCACTTGAATTCTGTGGACCCGTACGACGATCGCTCGGCAGAATTCATGGATCTACTGGCGATGCTGTATTTCGTTATCGAGGTGTGCAGGACCGATGATACTTTCGGAGACGAGCTTAGTACGTGTACCTCCCACCTAAGTAGTGGATGATGTCGTCCGATTCATAAGCTGACACCTTATAGTGGCCATGTCACCCCCATTACCTCTCGTGCTTTTTCAGATGGTTGCAGCTCTGAAAGATCGCTTGCCAAAAGGCTATCCTGTCAAAAAGGTCTTGCTTTTACTGTGGAAGACGCTCCTTGCCTGTCTGGGAGGAATGAAGGAGGCTTCCAAAGCACGGACGCTGTCGAGGGAATTGGCAGGATTACCACCGAGTGATAAGAGTCAGTTTCCGACCCTCGTTCGGTCAGGGATGGCACGTCAGGGATGGCACGTCAGCTGACAATATACCAGACTTCACAAAAGCCTCCCCGATGGACATCGCCTCTTTCCGACGAGACACATCCGTCAAATACCCCACCTTTGCCCCACCCTCATCAACCACTATACCCGTATCCAACGAAAAGCTCGCCGAGGGTATCCGCCCCTTACCTCCACGGGCGAATTATCACTCTACCGATCTTCCCAACTCCCGACCTACCCAGACACCCATGTCTATCCAAGCTGGGGCTGGGGCACCCCCAACTTCCAATCCCCTTCCGGGCACACCGGCACCTACACCACCTGCATCTCCTGCCCCACCCGTCAAACCAAAACGACAGCAATATCAAACCGACCAGACTAAACCGTATATCTTCCCTTACTCGCGCTCGGCAGGCCCAGGCCACCCATCCTATCTCGTTCCCTTTGCCATTGCGGAAGCTGACAATCTGTACCATCGACATTCGTACGTTTCTCTAGGCCTTTATCAGCTTTGGGAAGCAAGGGAAGATTGTCTTCGAGAAGAACGGGGATTGGGCGTTTCAGGACTGATTGGGTTCAGTCGTTTGGCGATTGGTGAAGAAGAGCTTGATGAAGCCGAGGAGGAGCAAATGAGGCGGGAGTGGATGTTTGAAGAGGAAGAGATGGAAGCTGAGCGAAGAGGCGATAAGGATGGTGTGAGGAAGGCTAGAGATAGACGGCAGGCTAGTCGAAGACTACACAGGGTGGATGTCATCTATGTGAGTATGGGATCTGATCGCTAGTTTTCCGAGCTGATGTGGCAGAAAAGTACACTGCCGATAATGCAGTCATGCGTTATCGTCTTGCTGAAATTGCTACTCGCCACAGTGACTGGACCGGGAGCGATCCAGAACGCTCCAAACGCTCCTATGCCCCCAGCAATGGCTTCTCCAACTTCAGAATTCCCTCGTACGTCGTTTACTTCCATCCTGACTGTGAGGCTGACTTATCAGCACCACACGACCCAACTCCACCAACGAGGGAAGAAGTCGATATTGCCCGTCATCGCGAAATCACCAGTAAAGCCGTTTCGGGCATCATTGTTCTTATGCTCAAGTGGTTCAGAGCTTCACGTCAGTTGCACGCCCTGCTGCGTCCGAAATGAAATAAGAGCTGACCAATTCAGACGTTCTCAAATTCCACTACTTTGCTCAACTGCTATTCGATTCAAATTGCCTCTTGCTTGTTCTGAAGATGTTTGGGCTAGCTGACGTCGCTACGGCCGTTCAGTCAAAGAATGAATGGGACGATTGGAAGTGAGCTCGATTCCCCCTTCGGCGGTGGTGGTGCGCAACTGACCATCCAGTTTCTTTCAATACTGTCATCTAAACTGCTCCAAAGACCATCCGGCTCCACGAGCAATTTCGACTCCTCCACCCCGACCTAAACCCCGGACACTCGTCTCGGCCTTTTCATCCCCGACAATCATACCCGCCGCTCTGCCCGCTACTGGTCCTAGCCGCCAACCATTCCCTGGACCTGGTACCACCGCGCAAGGGCCACAAGCCGTGCAGGAGTATCATAATCGGCAATCCCAGCTACAGCAGCAGTGGCAATCCCAACAGGTACCCGCTGTTGATCAGCCGATGATGCCCCTGCCCACGGTCGGTCGGGCGGTTGATGAAGAGGTCGAAGTGATTTCGGAATATAGCTGGAGGAACTTCTTCAGTACTATCAACTTTGTCAAGATTTTGCAAAAGATGACGAAGCATCGAAGTCATCGGACGTATATGCTACATCAGTATAAGAGCTCTGTAAGTTATGGTCTGCTTGGTATTAGCGCGTAAAGACGATTGGGTTAAAGCGTGGGAAACTGAAGGCGCCGATGTGGGGATTCAAGCTGATACTTGTAGCAAATCCTAAAGCGAATGTTGAGAGTGAATCAGCCTATGCTGCAACTCCAAGTATTGAAATTGATCAAGTCGCAAATGCCCTGGTGTGGACGTAAATGGCGTGCCGGTAAGTCAATTGGGAATAATATGGAAGTCGGTTGGTGAGATGAGGACGTCGAGCTGAAATCAAGAAGGAAATATGAAGGTGATTACGGCCATTTACCTCAATTGTCGGCCGGAATTGAGGGATGAATGGTTAGCGGGTCAAGACCAAGAGACTGAGCTTGAAGATGCCTTGGTATGTCGTCCCCCTGACCCAGGGCTAATGGGTCCAGCCACAAGAAACAGCCCTCCGAATCCTTATCCAATTCTACAACAAGAAACACTACCCTTCTATCCCATCTCCGCAACACGCCCACCCGTCTCCTGCAGAAATGGGCCACAGGCGTACAGATTCCACATCGGCCGTAACGCTCGACGACCCCTCTCTTCCCCCTTCACACCAAGGTCACGCGCCACACATCCATGGTCACACACGGACGTTATCACACGGCAGCAGCGAGAATGACATCTTCCCTCCTCGTCGTACCGACTCGGCAAGCAGCCTACCGTACAATCCGGACGGGATGATAGAGTTCTGGCTACACGAGTATGAGGATGTCCTCGGGGAGGTATTCGGAGATGGAGAGGGAATAGGGGATTGGGAAGATGATCTGGGTTTCCCTCCGAATTCACCCAGGAGACCATCGTACGGTTCCGGATTCACGAGTGGGGGTGATGATCGTTCCGGCCCAAACGAAGGTCAGGGCCAACCACCCAGATCTCCAACTTCGCCAAGGGGTAATGGAGAGTTTGATTTCGGTGAAGAAGTACCCATGCCTAAGGCTGCAGAGAGGGATGATCGGGCTTGGAATGCGCTTGGGGAGATTATGGGCGGAGGGACTGGGAGTGGGAATGCGGGACGAGAGGACGATACGATCTCGGATACGGAAAGTGTGGTGACTGTTGGAGAATTGGGTGATGAGGCACATATGGACGGCAGAAAGGTAGAGGATGATGCGGCAAGGCGACAGAGACGTAGGAGCGAGAATGAGAGTTCTTGGGCGGTGAGTTTTGTTTCTGCTTCTCCTTGATGCTCGATTGAATCTTTGCGATTGAGGCTGACTTGGATTTAGGAAATGGCTGAACAGACATTGGCAATGATGCCTCGTTCGCCTGCTGAGCGACGCCGATCTTCATCCTCCGGCTCCCATTCTTCTCCGCTCCGACCCCTCCTGCCTCCTTCTGGCCGGATCGAGGATATAAATGTCTTTGACGATGATGATGAGGAAGAGGATATGAGGGGGCCCATGCCGCTTGGTGGAGCTGGAGAAGATGCGAGGGAAAGGGGGAGCATGCCGGTTGATGAGGTTGAGTTGGTGTATGGCGAGTGATTGGTAGCTGCGGGTGATATGAGGTCTCGTCATGCGAATGTCAATCATGACATCTCGAATCCAGTCTTAGAGGAAGGGGTAGACAGGATGTAGAATCTAGATACACATCATGGAGAGGATTGAAGTGTGCAACCGGCCTACAAAGAACCATAGCGAGATATGCGATTATTGTGCATGTTTGATGAGTGGATACGACATTCTACATGATCCCAAGAGCAAAGAGATAGACGCTGTGAGTCCAAACGATTCCTCTATATCGTGGGTAGTGGGAACAACGACTCTTTCCTCGTCCCTTCTTTCAACCCCCGCTTGATCAGCTCCACATCCACCTCTCCCCCGTCTTCCAAATTCCACACAGCATCGTCCCATCCTCTCTGCGCTTCTCCTATTCCCAGGCGATCCAGCAATTCCGCCGCTTTGGTAGGCATAACAGGCTGCAAGCAAATTGCAGCGAGACGAAGGGCATGATAGGCATATACGATAGATTGGGTGGAAGATAGTGTGGAGGCAGCCCAGGGTTGAAGAGTGGTCACTAGTCGATTTGCCTGTTCTCATTAGCGGCGGCCGCAGTATAGCCGAACGCGGATCGGACAGCTCAGATGAGAGGAAATTCTCTCGCCAAAGAAGACTCGCCGTAGCTATCAAGTCCATAACACTCTCGCAAGCCTGACTTATCTCAACCTCTTCCATCCTCTTCTCATACAATTCTCTAAGTGAACCCAACTGGGCGTCCAATTCGGCGTTTCGGTCAGCTGGTGACCACGGTTGCATTTTTGCCAAGAGACGAGGGGACGATATGCGCGACAGGAGATTGCCGATTTGATCCGCGAGTTGACGATATGATACGGCTAATTCGTCCGAGGAGTAATCTGCTCATGTCAGCGTGATGGTCCTGAGACAAGTTGAGACTTCAAACACACCCGCATCGACTGGTAATCCACCCCCGATCTTCATGAGGTACCACCTCACCCCATCTACTCCCCATTTATCCATTGATGTGAGAGGATCTACGACGTTGCCCTTTGATTTAGACATTTTAGATTTGGACATGGTCCAGTGGGCGTGAGCGAGGATGTGGCGGGGTGGAGGGAGAGAGGCGGACATGAGGAGAGCAGGCCAGTGGATGGCATGGAATCTGAATTGTCAACACGCGAATCTGTACATTGAAAGGCAACAAAGGGGTAGAGCTTTACATACCGGATGATATCCTTGCCAACGACATGGACGTCCGCTGGCCATCCCTTGATCTCGCCGGGGTAGCCTAAGACCGTGATGTAGTTGATGAGAGCATCGACCCAGACATAGATGGTCTGATCTGGATCTGAAGGAACGGGAACACCCCACTTCACCCTGGATGCCGGCCTGGAGATGGAGAGATCTTCCAATGTAGGCAATTGACGGAGGATGTCATTCTGGTAAGCCTCGGGCTGGACGGCTAAGACCATCAGTGCCGTCCATGAATCTTGACAGCGTTTCGCCTGACAATCTCAAGGATCAGACCTACCCCCGTGCCTCCCAGCCCATTCAGACAATCTCTCCTTGAAGGCGCCCAGGCGGAACTTCCAATTCTCCTCTTCTTCCCAAAAGACCTCGTTGCCCGTTTCAATCGCGTAAACTTTCCCATCTTCCGCTTCTTTCACTTGAGTGGGCGAGTAGAAGCATTCGTCCGATATGGAGTACCACCCGGAGTGAGTACCCTTGTAGATATCGCCAGCTGCTACCAGTCGGGCCCAGAAATGGTCCACGGCACGGTGGTGTTCGGGTGACGAGGTGCGAATGAAAGTAGTATGGGAGATGTTGGATTTGGCTGCGAGGTCCTATATCTTCAGCTCAGTCTTATTTAAATTTGAAATGAGAGACGTACTCGGAATCTCTGGCTGACTTGGTCGCAAAACGTCTGCTCGTCTACCCCTCCCTTCTTTGCTGCTTGTTGGATCTTCAGACCATGTTCGTCTGTGCCTGTGCTGAATATGACAGGTCGTTCGGGGTATCGTAATCTTGAGTACCGAGCTATCACATCGCTGAGCACGAGTGTGTGCAGATGTCCCACATGCGGTGCTGCAAGAGGATCAGCGGATGTGAGGTGCCCAAATACGGGCCCCTGTGAGCCGAGGTGGACGTACACGCATTGACATAGAAGATCGGTGTGGTGATATAGAACGGCTTGATCTGTCTCCCATCTTCCGTTTTGGTCAAGCTAAAAAGCGTATTCCTGGCTTTGACAGGAGTGTCAGAAGAGGTCGCAACGGAAGTGGAGGACGATTGATAGCGAAATGTCCCTGTCGGTCTCGGCGGGAATGCACAAGAGACACCTAAGCTCCCTGACCAGATTTTTGGTTTGGGGATACACCAAGCCGTCGCCGAGGCGGATAGC
This sequence comes from Dioszegia crocea, assembly GCA_001600615.1. Classification (NCBI taxonomy): domain Eukaryota; kingdom Fungi; phylum Basidiomycota; class Tremellomycetes; order Tremellales; family Bulleribasidiaceae; genus Dioszegia; species Dioszegia crocea. The sequence continues at coordinate 1,722,751 of BCKK01000003.1, forward strand.
CGCATTAGCGCGTGCTGATTGTCGATGTCTGTATGCGCTAGAGATGCAAGAGTGAAGCAGGTCATGTCTCCCAGCCAAAAGTCGAGCACCTCCACCAGGTCGTTGTTTACGTAATTCGTGCCTGATCCAAAAAGTCGCCCAGTGAAATTTCCTTCTGAACAGCAACCATCAACAATCATCTATAGGATAATAGGTCATACGCTCACCTGTTCCCCGTATCTATTGCCTATCAGGAGCTCTAAGGACGCAGCTACTCGACCATGTCATCAGAAGTCGTCCTTCCCCACTCGGCCGCCTCACCATCACTTGATCCGACCACATCACCAGGTCCTTTCGAAGGACCTGAGAAGCTGTTGGAGGTATGGTTCGCCCCATCCGCCGACGCCCTTTCTACCAATGCCACAGCTTCTTCTAGTTCTGGAACTCGACAGCAGCGTGAAGGTGGGAAAGACTGGAGAGGGCTAAGGCAGGTGCCTCGGGCGGTATGGGAGGAGATGTTGGATATCGTCAAGTGTAAAGTGCTGAGCGTTGTGGAGGGGGAAGAGATTGACGCGTATCTGCTCAGGTAAGCTCACGTCTGCTGTACGACTCGAAGTTCGGCGCAAGAAGCTGACTGTAATTAGCGAGTCGTCACTCTTTGTTGCTCCTCATTTGATCATCCTGAAAACGTGCGGTACGACCCTCAACCTGCTGGGTCTGCATAGAATCATTGAGATCGCTAGGGAGTATTGCGGCTTTACCAACATATGGCGGTAAGCTGTCACTTCTATTCAACCTCCAGGTGCTGCATGCTGTGAAAGGCTATCTGACGCTGTAGGTGTTTCTACTCTCGAAAGAGCTTCTTTTTCCCCGAGCGTCAAAGCGGCCCACACAAGGATTGGCGTGATGAGGTGAACTTCCTGGATGGTATATTCGGTATGTCAGGTTTCCTTCAGCTGGCTGTCCATGGTTAAGCGCTACAGATCATACTTCGCAGAGCTGATACTCCCAGGCGCAGCTGGAACAGCCTACATCGTCGGCCCCATGAACAGGGACCATTGGTTATTATACCTTACATCACCCAACACCCAGCCCCTCCTCCCTTCTCCCTCAGCCACCCCCTCACTCCCAGCGCCCTCTCGACCTACGCCTCCCCTCCCCTCCCCATCCTCGGCCCTATCCACCGCCCGAATAGTATACGAAGACACGACCCTCGAGATCCTCATGTCACACCTCCGTCCTCAAGGGCGCGAACCCTTCTTCCCCCCTGCTTCAACCTCGGACGTGCCTGTCGGCGGCCACGAGCTCGGCCGTCGGATATCGTCAAACCTTGGCATCGACACCCTGTTCCCAGCGGACGAAACTACACTCGATTCATTCGGGTTTGATCCATGCGGATACTCGGCAAATGCCGTTGTAGGCTCCGGTCTACCCGGTACAGGCTCAGGAGAAGGAGGGAAGGGCGGAGGATACTTCACCATCCACGTCACTCCTGAAGAAGGATGGAGTTACGCTTCTTTCGAATGTAATGTCCCTCTACCTTCCGCTGGGGATGCCGATTCCGATTCCGGATCCACCACCCAATCCAACGGGAACGGAGTGACAACTCGACCGGACCTACCCACTCTCATTCGGAAAGTCGTCGATATCTTCCAGCCCAACAGGCTGTCGATCACACTATTCGTTTCAACCCCTTCGCCACTGGTCGATTCGGCCCTAGCGGCAGATCATGATGTTTCAGCTGTGGTCACTGGTGGTGCTGTAGCTGGGGCGGGAGCCAGCTCGAAGACGGCGGAGATTGAGGGTCAGGCGTGGAAAGCTTTCCGAGGCGATATGCTGGGTAAAGACTTTGAGAGGAAAGATCGGATAGGGTATGAGTTTGTGGGGTACGATTTGGTCTTTGCGTGCTTTGAGAGAAGGGGGTGGGCGGAGCCTGCGGGTGTCAAAGGCGGTATAGAGTTGGCGTAGACGTCTAGAGTATGGTTTGCGATTGCATTTATGGCGGATCTTCACTGCGACTTTGGGATTGTGTTCAGGCTTGGTTCATAGGGTCAGTCGAGTAGATTCTCTAGATACTACACAGGTTCCAGACACGGCAGGCTATGAATGTGTATTCTGGTATTTGCTTGCATTTCAGTCAGGTCTTGTAGGAACGAGCTAGACCCATGGTCAAAATTCAATGCGCACACTCTAATACTGAAGCCGCGCTGCCCGCCACAACAGATTTTGTCGAGCATGAAGACCGAGGTGTTAGGGCACGAGTACAGCAGTGACAGGCTACGACGGGGGAACGACCTCAAAGGACATCATCCTCCTAACGTGTGCGAGGCCCCATTGGTTTCAACAAGCTTGCTATTGGCTTCTCGCCCCCTGCTTGGAGCATGAAGTCAAAGGACAGTCCGCGAATGGTCGTTTTGGGGCTGGATCAGGCTGGCGTCGGAAGAGACATATAAGCTGATCGCCCTAACCTCGCATCCCTCTCTCTGTGCGCCTTACCTTTGCTTGGAACGTGTCGACCCCCCTGCTGTCAGGCATCATCAACCGCACTCTCTTCGCGGTGTCACCCACACCACACCATACAGCAAGCCACCCTCCTGCGTCGCGTCGCATTCACCCCTTGACCGTCCTTCCAGCCCGATGGCTGGCGAGTTTTCCGACCAAGGTGGTCTCACCGACCAAGAACGAGTGATCGAGCCGAACTACTCAGTCACTGACATCAAGTTCATCGAATGGTGGCGTACATTGTTTCCGACAGCCTGCATCAGTCATACCAAACACGTCCGCCTAGAGTTTCCCAATTGCGTGAGCACGCCATCAATCGTGCTTACCAGTGGAGATCCGTCCTTCCGTGCCTCCATTTCAGACATATTTCGCAAGGTTTCGGGGAGGGTCGATACTGAAGGAGACGATGTTGACTTTAGCAAGGAGGAAAGAGACGAGATCTTGGGTCTTCCGTGCGCGACCATCATCATGCCCTCCGTGACCGACTACGACCTGTTCGAGAACGCCTTTGGGTTGGGCATGTCGGACGGCACTGTGATGCCGCGCGGAGATGCCAGTTGGAACGGGGTGACGGTCCGCTTGAAGTCATCCCCGCGCGAAACCGAGGGGTATCTCTTTCGTGTCACAGCCAAGAAGCAGACTCCTGGATGGAAACCAAATTACTCTTCCTCACTGTATGCTTTTCGATTCGCATCGCAACGAGACCCGGAGCAGGTCACTGTTGTCGAGGTATGGCAGGAGTTTTCCGGAGTTGACGACATGAATACCGATTATGACTGAGGATACGCGTACGGCCGAGAATCCGGTCGTTGTGAAGGATGAGAATGGCATGAGTCGTCGGCTTCGGATTCCAGGGCGTATTAGTCAGACAGTAGTCAGTGGATGAAAGAGGCCCTACAGATCCGGAGAGTCGAAAGTGTCATGCCTCATTGCATGGCACAATTTAGCAACATGCTGGAGAATCAGCACAAGACGCGCAGCCCCGGACAGATGGTACTCACCTCATCACACACTCCAGATTCACACGCACTTTGGTACACCTAGAAACATCCAGCCAAGGTTTACTTAATTGTATCATACCCATTATTCTACCATACAATACAAATTACCTTCTCCGACCACGCAAGCAGACCATTCCTTCAACACCCCATCCCCCAGTCCTTATACTCTTCCCACATGTCACTCTTCATTACAGTCAAAGTTCTTAATCACCCAACGGCCTCGCTTCCCAGATATCTCCGCCGAAAACTCCCTCCTTGAGATCCATCCCAACTCTCCCAGACTTCGCCGCGCCGACCTATCCGTGCCCTGACCAATTCCCTCTTATTCTCCTCGCAAGCTGCATATCCTTCGTCATGATAGTCACGCGCTTAGCATGTACGGCGCATAGATTGCTAAGCATGCGTCAGCGCCCGCCCTATTCCTGCTTCACAAACCCTGTCGGGCGAGACTGCAAGACTTACGCGTCTTCGAAAAGATGTATCAAATACGCCTCAGCGGCTTCTTGTAATGCTAGCAGAGCGGTCGATTGCCATCGCATAGCTCCGATAGTCTCTAGGGATCCCATATCCTGTGCGACTTCCCGGACCTATAAGTGAATCAGCAATCATTCTACCATTCCAATTCCTCGCCCGATGGCCCATGACCCCCTAAACACCTCCAGCTAGACCAACAGACCGCCGCTAACTCCTTTGGATCGCCAGATGCAACACAGAATTGAGATGGAGGTAACGTACCAATCGTGAAAATGGTAATTTCCGCAATAACAAATCGGTACTCTTTTGATATTTCCTAATTTCGCGCAGAGCGACTGTTCCCGGTCGATAACGATGTGGGCGCTTGGGGTCTGCTTGGGCTTGTGGGGGCGGAGCGGCCGGACGGCGAGCTTGGGGGACTGCAGGTCATCAGCATAAGATTAAGATCAAGGGGCACGGAAAGAGTGATGTTAGATGCTGGTAATTGTGACGTCGCGTCTGCTCTCAGAGCACTCCCACCGCCCAAATGAGTAGGACACATCCATGAGGCCTCCAATCTTTCTCACGCGTCCTACTCAGGATATCGCGTCCCATAACCCAGCCCGTCTCCCAAACGCCAAATACCAAGCGCCAAACACCAAACGCCAAACGCCAACCCCAAACACTCACCAGCACTCTTCCTCGGCGCCTTCCCACCCGTACTTTTCCTAGCTGTATTCTTCTCAATCGTCCTCGCTTTCCCCTTCCCCTTCCCGCCCGCCGCTGCATTGCCTAAGCGAGACGGACCAGCCGCGGCATTCCCATTAGTCTTGGCAGGGGCAGCATTGTTGAGTGAATTCCGACCCGAGGGGTTTGTGGGGCCCGCGACAGTTCGTGCCATTCTCCAATTAGGGTCGACTGGGACTAGGTAACGGTGTGTCGGAGTGTGAGCTGAGATGGAAAGAAAAGTGTGGACGCGTCTGGCCGAGATGTGTTAAATGTTCCGGGCTGCTGCTGGATCCGCGAGGTTTCGCCTTGATTTCTCGTCTGTTGTGTGTTTCCGGTCGGATTTCTCCTACAGATGACGCGGTATATTGGCACTTGGGTATCTTCAGGTGGATGTGGGTCTTAGTGTATAAGAGTCGATGATAAATTAGGGTATTATTGAGAGAGTGATCACCTCAAAGGGGGCGGGGAATAGGGCGGCAAAACCAGCCACGCCAAATTTGATTCCGCCCCTTCTCCCCACTTTGCCCCACTTGACCGGAGCCTTGCAGTTGCCTCTGATGTGTTCAACATGTACCGTACTGTACATCAATACAATGCAAGATATGACTTAGTGATTACAAGTCCCCAAAATCTCCCAACGTCCGCTTGTGTACTCTGCCGATGATCGATCGCGCCCTGCACAACCTAAACCCTCCCACCAACCCATCTATCCACCATCCGATCTGCACAATCCCCCGAATCCAAATCCATATGTTCCCCCGGACAATGTTCGAGGTGGACGTGTCCGCGCTCATCTAGCGCCCTGAGGCCGATCCAGTCTTCAGTGTATAGAGGTTGTTGTTTCAGGGGTAGGAGGAGTGTTTTGTTTCCGGGTGCGTAGGTCCAGAAATGGGCTGATTGGGCTGGAGAGACAGTTTCTGCTTGCATCAGCCAGAGCACAAGGATAAGAACAGGATTAGACAAGCCGTATCGCGATAGTGGTGAATGATAGCGAGAAGAACAACTCACGGTCCGCATCAAACATGACCGCTATGAGATTATCTAACCCCTCCAATCTCCCACTCCCTCGTTCATACCACCCACTCTCTCCGTCCCTTCCCGGTCCTCCTTCATCCTGCGGCAACGTCTCATTATTCAATCTCGTCAAGAATGTATTCGCCTCGGCGTACTCTCCCAATCTCTCCACGTCTCTAAAATATTGCGCTTGTACCAGGTGATCTTGGGCCCAAGAAGTATAGATCCCCGTTCGTGCTGCGCGGGCTGCGAGGCGACATTGCAGAGTTGGGGGTGTGGGACATGGGAGTAAGGCGGATATGCCATAGTGCGGTGTGCCGAACTGACACGTTCAGCTCCATCTTCCGTTCCGTACAGGCAAGTATAGGCTCACAGTGATGAGGTTCTTGATGGGTGGGTTGTTGCAGAATTGTGCGTACGCGCGGAGATATAAGCCTCCTTGAGAGAAACCCATCCCGTCGAACTATAAAGTCAGCTTTAATCAAAAGCCGACATCGTAGATTGACCTCCAGCCGAGGGTTGACTCACGCCTTTCGCTAACTCCGGTATCTTCCCCAGCTGCTCACATCCATCCTGTACCTGATCCTCCATCTTTCCGAACTATGCATCAATACTGAGATCTTCTCCGACAGACTAAACTTACAAAGCCCGCTTTCCGCTCAGCGTCCAGATTACCTCCAAGAGGGATCTGAACAGAATAGACGAAAATCCCAGGGTATTTCACTTTGATGTCGTCGATGAAGCCAGCTATCCCTTCTGAGAGGGCCGTATCGCCTAGCCCATGCCTATCTCGTCAGACTAGTCATTGTCATTATTACAAGGACAGGAGGACAAACCATATGACCAGAGGTCGATGTGAGGTGCGGTTGTTGCCCACGTTGGTGTTGGCGAGTAAAGGATGTTGAGGTGTATCCGGTCCCGTAGGTACCGCTGCGGCTGAAGCGAAGCCGGAGATACTAGTCGAAAAGAGTGCGCCTAGCAAGAGTGAGGACCTCATTGTGCTATAGATGGCTGGGCTGCTCTGTATAGGATGAAGGGATCGATGATTGAGCATAGGGTTGGCTGGGCGCTTGGGTGGCGGACTCAAAGTCCCGGGGAAGTTTACAGCCATGCCGTCAGAGTGGAGGCCCGTGCGCTTGCTTGGGGGGGCGGAACCAAAAGCTCTCCCTCGGCCTCGGACCACTCAAAATCCCATTTTCCGCATACACTACCTACACCTTACACACCTATACACCACCCAGACCCTTCAATCATGTCCGGACAGGCATCTACAGCTGCTGCGGCAGCGACAACATCCAAGTTTCAGGCATTCATGAATCACCCAGCGGGACCCAGGTGCGTGGTCTTGCTTAATCACCCGTGGCGCGCGTCTGAATGATCTCCGTCGCTAGAGTTCAAGCTGACCCATAGGACAATCTTCTTCTGGGCACCTATGGCTAAATGGGCATTAGTCGCTGCGGGCGTTAAAGATCTTTCACGACCTGCCGAAAAACTCAGTTTGAATCAGAATTTGGCTCTGACAGCAACGGGTTTCATCTGGGTAAGTTCCCTTGTGGCTCAGGGCATGGTGGAGTCAAGTGGGCAGGTGCTTATACCTACAGGTCAGATACTCATTCGTCATCACCCCAGTCAACTACTCACTTGCCGCTGTCAACTTCTTTGTGGGCGCCACCGGGTTGGGGCAGCTGTATAGGATTTGGGATTACAGACGGAGTCACCCAACGGCGGCGGCAGTGACGGAGGCTGTGCACTCAAAGTAGGGGGTGAGATTCCAATTGGGGATGGATAGCGTGGAATTTGATGGATGAGGATGGGGTTCTGGGGCAGGTGAAGGATCTGGCGGCGAGGGCACGGCTCTATACACCAAGGCGGCGTTGTACGATATCATCCGATGCACTGGATAGGAATACGAATACGGATCGTTGAAGAGAAACGTTTAGCTCTACCTATCGAGATATCGGACACGGAGCTCAGATTGAGGTATAGGCGGCTACGTATTTGAGACACTGATCTCCAGATGTAACCCCAAAGAGCCCCGCATTGTGATTCCAGCCTCACTTCGACGCCTGACCGTTCCCAGGGTCTAAGACAGATAGTGCTGGCCTCACCGTGGGATGGGTCTGCCGTGGACCGACTGAGTGGCCATTGGCGTATGAGTGACAAGCTCGTGAGATCACCAAAGCCTAGGGCTTCCGAGGCGACGTGACTCTGTCCCAAGTGTCCAGGATATCCTGCGCCAGACTGGAGATACGCTCCCCCGGCCCAGGGTCCGGACACGCAGTCCCTGGTGTATCTGACTTCAACGCAGAAGGGGATGATGTCGGAGGTGAGGCGAGGTGGCGTAAACCAGTCAAGAGGGGCTGAACGGTGATTTCGAGTAGGCGGGGTAGGTGCGCAGGGTCGGTATACCCAATGAGCATATCAAGTAGTGACACCGCTCTGAGTTTCTCCTCCTCCTCTGCCCCACTGTCCATCCTCAGACACTCAAACGCCTCACCCAATACCTCCCCCACCGCCGTTTTATCCACCCATAGCCCAATTACACCCCCACTTACAGCCCTAAACGCCCTCGGCGCCTCTTTCCCTCCATTCTTTGGCAATCCCAATAAATCCAAACATTCCCTTGTAACATGTCGGACATATACACTCTCATCTACTCCGCTCGGAAGGCGCCGAAGGACCTCAGTGGCCTGAAGGACTTTACGCTCGTCTACTGGTTCAGCATCTGAAAGGGCTCGTTCGCCGAATAAGTTCAATAGGAGCCCGAGGGGTCCTGTGGGCCTTAAGAGCTGGAGAGAGAGTTGACGATGGGTGATTTGGGTAATGTAGGGGGGATAGGACGGGGATGGGTTGGGAGATGGGTTGATTTCGGTTATTGATGCGGGCCCTGGAGTTGGGGATGTCTCCTTTGCTTGACGGGGGGAGATGAGGGATAGTACACCAGAGAGTGCCAGGAGGGCCTGAGCAGGGGGCAGAGTGGATAGGGTCGATATGAACCTCTGTCGGATTTGGGCGTGCGTTGGAGGAGGGAGTGAAGGGGTGTAACCGAGGAGGATGGTAGAGAGGAGGATAGGGGGTAAATGGGACGTGAGGAGGATTTGGGTGATGGTGGTAGGTGGGAGATGACGAAGTGGGGCGGAGTCGCTAGGTCCTGATTCCGATTGGGATGCAGGAGGGGGAGGCGTAGGTCGGAGAAGAGCAAGTAGAGCGAGTAGGACGGGTTTGAGCGGAGGGTCTGAAGGAGGTGGAGAAGCCGGAGAGGAGGTGAGGAGGGTGGTTAAGTACGTAGAGGAGACTTCTCGGAGAAGGTTTAATGAATGAGTGAGGAGGAGACGAATAAGTCGGAGATCTGCTGTGCCTAGTATAACTGGACTAATCAGCTCTGAGGGTTGATGCTCGTCAATGTGGGTAGGGAGAAGCTTACAATCTCTCGATTCGGCTTTTCTGTGCTCTGCAGGCCAGAATTCCTTAACTAACTCATTCTGCAATCCCAGTAAGAGGTCCAGACACCTCACACCCAGTAACAACCCAGGCTCGACTTCCTCGCTGACTGTAAGATCCGATAATCCCCTGGCGAGTACGTCTGACCCGTCCCCTTCATCATGCCCGTCCGAGCCCTTGCTTCTACCTGACTCTGTAATGCTCCTCAGACCTTCATCCCATGTATGAGGCAATGACTTCCAGCTCGCAATCACGCGCTTTTCAAGTTCGGCAGTGTCGGTAGGTAAGTCGGCTGGAGGTTGAAGGAGGATATTCGCCGCTTTGAGGATATCTTTGATGGTGATCTGTCGAGCCATCCTTGGTTTATCTGACGTAGGAGATCACACCTTGCCTCTTTGTAGGCTAGGAGTGATAGCTACAGATGAGCTAGACAGTACTGGCAAGACAAGGAGGAAACTTTCTCGCCCGCCGAGGACAAGTTTCAGACGCACGGACATACCGGAAGTAGGTTTACCGGCGTGGATCGCCCATGCCAGCTATGGAGATGAGGCATCTCTTCAGTGTTCACCCTATACCCATATAGGACAACATGCCCAGCGTCCCTCGGCCCAGAAACAGCTCCGGCCCCACCTCATCCTCCATCGGCCAATTCGAGCAACTCTACAATATCGCAGTCCAAGCTTTCGTCCGTCGAGATCATTCTAAATCCTTATCAACCCTTCGGAAACTCCTTGAGCTCTTACAGACTCATCCGGGACCTTCGGGGGTATGGTATGATCTTTCTCTACCCCCTCTAAAGGGCGAAGAGAAGGATGTCAACGACTGGAGAGAAAAGGTGTTGAAGTTATATATCTCATCTACTGTTTCTTTATACTATGATCCAAAGTCTACCGCCGCTTCCACCATACCGTCAGCCACAGGCCCACCATCCGATCCCGATCTCGCCCACTTACTCCCTCCTTCCCCTCCAGACCTCCTTCTGACCCATCTCCAACGAACTGCAGAGACTCACTCGCTTCCTCTCCCCTTACCGACCCCCGCCCTTCTTTCGCCGGGGTTGATCTCCACCCTCTTGCTCGCTTCGTTAAAGCTACAGCCGGTGGGTCCAGCATTGGACTTTGCGCATCGATTGGCAGAAGAGTGGTTAGGCGGTTTACCGGATGGTTTGGTTTATGCCATTAGTCAACCGGCGGGAGTTGCGGTTAATGGCAGCGGACAGGGACACGGACGGTGTGGGGAGGGTGAAGGTGGAGATGAGTCGGCTGAGCAGAAGAAGAAGGTGGAAAGTGCCCGAGAGGGTTATTTGAAGGTTACGGAGTTGTTTGTTGGGGAAGTGTTGGTTAAAGAGGGGGAATGGGAGATGGCAAGGGCGTTTTTGGAAGGTGAGGGAGTTATGGGATCGAAGCGAAAAGAGGTGAGTTCACTTTGCCAACTTGCGGGAGGTAGTGTAAGGGGGCTAGGCTGGAAATGAGTGTACTGGGGACTAGCTTCTGGGAAGCCAGGCGAGGTGAGGGGGACGGTGAGGAAATTGGAGTGAAGGTAGAACCAGAAACAGACGGTTGATAGGGGGAAAACCGATCTCTATATCCCTTTGAGCCCGGATAGACATCAGAACAGTCAAAAGGAACCCAAGCTGATCAACTCAGAACCTATACCGTCATATTCGCTCGGCAGAATCCCGACCACGAACTCGCTCAAACCCAACCTCCCCTTCGAGCTCCATGACCCTTCCCAGCCCATCCTCATCTGGTATCCTACCCAAATCCCCTTCCACCGCCTCATCCCGTACCGGGCGATCACGTACCTCATCCGTCTCCTCAAGCTCTAGCGAAGCTACCGCCCGACCACACACATCCAAATCTCACCTCACTGTCGCTCCCCGTCGTTCAGCCAGAGGTCGGGATCGACTCCTGGACCGAAAGCCCACCCAAACCAAGCGACAATCGGACGAAGCGGATGATGAAAAAGAAGGGCACGATAGTCAATCTACAAAATCCTCTTTACCTTCTAAACTCTACATCAACCACTCGCCCGCTAGTTCCTCGAGGGTTCCCTTCCGACCTCGGTCCACATCCACCCCACCCGCTGTGGGCAAGACGAGCTGGGATAGTCTTATCGCTCTCCTGCCTAAATCTGTTCAGGTCAGGGTGAAGCCTATTGTTGGAAATCCGTGGTTGTTGGCTGCAGTCAGTTTGCCTATACCCGTCATTGTGATTTTGGGCGTCGTATTGGGGATTAGGCGGAAGTTGATCAAGAAGAGGAATGAGTTGCTAGGGAAGGCAGTGGGCAAGGCGGCGGAGGTGGCTGTACAGGTTGGTCAGAGCACGATGGCGGTTGATGCGATGGCGGATGTGAGGGCTAGGTTGAGGCGGACGAGGGAGAGGGGCGTGAGGGAGTGGGTGAGGGCTTGGTTGGCGTGGTGGGTTAGGAAGTTCTTTGGTGTTTGGAAGATGGGTACTACTATAACGTACTTGTAGTGAAAGAAGCTGCAAATGTATTCAAGTACGCGTCTATCAAATTGTCCATGCATTTTCGAGTGTATACCTAGATGCTGTTTTTGTGGCTACTGCAACTAGCACACCTCCTGTAAAACATGCCCTAAAGCCTCAAAGTACTCCCAGTCCATACCTCCACACATTTCCATCATCACCTCCGCCGCCTCGCCCTGCGCAATCGCCTCAGCCGCACCTAACATTGCCCCAACCGCCTCCATAGCCAAATGTTCGCCCGCCACTTTGACGAGTATTGACAGAGCAGAGTATGTAGTCTGCTCGGAGCTGACAGACGAGACGACGGATGAGTATCGTATGGGTAGAGTCGATTGAGATAATCGGCTAGGTTTCTTAGGAGTATATCTATGGGTAGGGAGTTTGAGTATGACTCGGGGAATAGGGCTCGGGATTGCGGTTGGAGCAGGAGTAGTGATCGCAATGGGGTCTTCGGTAGTGATAGGCACATCAGATGAAGTTTCGGGGTCTGGGCTGTAGGTGTTGGGGGCCCTCCTGATACGCTGACTTGGTGCGCGAAGAGGGATAACCTTGGCCGGCCTGAGAAATCAGTAAACACCAATAAGGTTCGCGAAACACACAACACACACACACACACATCACGAGAAGAGGACAACTTACTTCGGCTTGCCTCCTTTGGCACCACCAATACTCTTATCCGTGACACTCTTCACCATCTTGTAAGAAGGACGTTGGGTAGGTTTGGGGTGGGGTTTAGGTAGAAGCTCTAAATGAGCTCTGGGTGCGTATACAGGGATGTATGTTGGTTTGGTACGCTGTAATTCTGGTTATCAGAAGTGATAAGAGACTGGGGGGGCATACCAGCCCGGCCCTTCTTAAGTATTCCCAGCCATCTGCGGCCAACACCGTGTTCCTGAGAGCTCAAAGCGGCCATGTCTCATGATCCCTAGGAAGGCGGTGTCGCGTCATGCCCTCGGTCGACAGAGGATTCAGTATGTATTTCGGGAACCACTGGATGTGCAGACCTGATCAGAGTGGCTATGGGTGCGGATCGTTAGTCGGTATCAGGCCGATGTAGGCAGCCATAGAGGTTGACAAGGTGGTTGCATCGCAATTGAAGATACCGGTAGTGGGACTCGGCACTTCGGACGGTGGAGAAATGACGCCGTGGTGCCTGCCATTCATCATCGCGCTGCTTTCTCGGTTCATTCCATATTCTAGAACGAGATCCATCACGAATGTCGGCGGATCGATGACTCACGGACCGAGGTGACCCTTGCCCCACTCCAGGGGCTGGGCTGAGAGCCATGTCTGACGGTGAGCCAGGATGGAGTTGAGATCCAGGTGGGGCGTTGTCGTATAGTCTGCCTTGGGGTGCAAAGCGTAGAGGGGTAGATGGTGGCAGTACTGAATGCATGGTTGGGTCACGCCGAGGTCGTATAGGTCATGATGATGTCTCGAGTGGTGATACCTGGATGCGCAGAAGTGTACTCATACCCTTCCAAGGATAAGGTTGGGAGCCACTGTCGATATGCCGTAGTGCGTGTGGATCCAAAGGAGGTCTGTGCTCACTACTCAAACCTTGATGCCTTTGACTGCCTTCGCATTCGTACATTGCCGACCACTCTTTGATGTGGTGATGTGAGTGATGGCTGATGAGCTGTCAGCGCAACCCCAATCAGTAGATCTCAGCTGATGTCAGATGGGAGATCTGCTCGGAAGTGGTAGAGTTGGCTCAGTCGGGTCAGTGAGCTTGAGGATAGCGCGTCGCGTCCTGGTATGTCCTCTCGCTCCCTTTCCGTTTGGCCAAAGCTGATAGTAGACAGGCGTCGGGAATGAGCCTTAGCAGACGGGCGTGTCGCTAGTGCAACATGAGCCTGCTCGTGAGACCTTCAGCCCCCAGAGGTTGATCAGTATTGGACGTCCGCTAAAGCTTAAAGTTGAGGGGTACCCCGCACCTGGTCGATCAAGCCTCTGTTGCGCCTCACTAGTCGTACTGGCAGCATCCGATAGTCAGCCATCATCAGTGCGCGACGGCGCTGCAGAGAGTCAGTCGTGCTCCGACGAAAGCTCGAGGTATGTCTGTTGCTCCCTCGCAGGTCGAGGTGCTGATTGAAATTTCAGATATCTCATCACCTCCCGTTCTCTAATCTCTGGGAGTAAGCTCTATCCCATACGGCGGCAGCTACCAAGAAGAGTCACTTACTTATTAGAAGCCACCCTCACTCCAGCCTCCACGGCCCCTCATTTCCCAAGTCGGTCCAGCTAGATGAGACGCTTCAGGAGCAGTATCGCCCGAGAGCCACCCTTGGGCATCAATCCATCGGGCGACTCCTCCCTAGCCCATCTGAACCTGGATCGGGGCAAGAGCCGACTTTACGACGTGACAATCATGGGTGTCTACGGAGGCGAAGGCGTATAAAGTGAGGAGCGTATATGGGGTCCACGTTGTTGAGACTCTGGGTGGGTCGGTGTGGGAAACGGGGGCTATTGAGGGTATGCGCTGTTTCGACCGGGTTCATCCGGCCTGAGTCTGGAGTTGACCGCTGATGATTGTAGGCCTACGCGTCGCTCCTCCAGATCATCATCCCGTTGAAGGTGAGTGGAAATGGCGATAATGACTGATAAGCGAGGTGAGCTATCGCTACAGTGCCTCCTGGACCTATCGAGCGACACAACAGTTGCTGATAGCTGATGGTGGCAGCACTGCGTACTGTCGCAGACTATGCGGCCTCGGTGTGGGATAAGAGTAAGTTGCGATGAGGGTGGATGTTGTGAATGAGCGAGGCGAGCCATCTATTCGATTCCACCGTCCCTTTCTCCCGCTCCGATCGAGGCGTCCACTCCGAAGCTCAAGTCGAATGCTACTCGCAGCAGAGAAGACCTGCTGGGAACCGTCTTGAGAGTTCAGCGGTGAGTGGTGACCAAGATTGTCGAGCAGGGGCAGGGGAAAGGACGAGCCGTAGAAGAGGGTAATGCTGATCAATCAGCTCTGAGCTCTTTATTGTCTACATCATCCTATGCTGCTACGCTAATCGATCTGCTTGAGAGAGGAGAGGAGTGACCAGGGGGGGCGACGCCAGCGCGGTAGGTTATTCTTTACCAGGCAGCAGACGGGAGGATTTACTCTTGGTGCCTACAGAAGAGGAAGGGATAATGGGAAGATGAGCGGAAGAGGAACTCACCATCTGCCACATACACAGTCTCCCCTCCCACCATCCTCGTTCACCACCAGATTCAGACCACTCCGAGCATCGCCCAGATCTACCCGCACATGATCCTTCCTCAAATCCGCCGAGGCCGATGAACCCGACTCAATCCGGTGTTTGAGAGAAGGAAGTTGCTGTTCGGGAGGGGGATGAGGGTCATGCTAGATGAGAAGGATAGAGCCTGTGTGAAGCATGCAGTCAAGCAAAGTCCTACAATGCTGCCGCCTCATGGCTGTTGACCCCGCCAGCCACTCCTTTCCCATGGATGATTTTCACGCTTACAGCATCACGCGTCACCCGAGTGGAGGAATTCGAGGGGCTCCGCGATACAACCTCTCTGACATGCCCTTGTTGCGATTCTTTGCCGACCATCGCAGACCCATGAGATGTGTTGAATCATAGCTCTTCTGATAGACAGGAGTATAGCAGCTCATCAGAGGACATGTGGAATGTAGGGTGACAAATGTTGCTTGAAAAAGAAAGGACTGTACTATCTTTGCCGCTGAATGACCTTCTCATCGCCACCCTATCCCTCAGGCCTCCACCATGCACCAAGCTGTGCACGGCTAGATCTCGGGCCGGGACGACTCGATTTAGTGTCTGTCTCATTACGGATAGGCCGGCACAGCCGAGCTCGGCATACCTGACTGAGATGACGACTCTCGAAGTGTGGCGGTGTTGCCAGTGGAGTGGCAGACTACTCTGGCCTCACAGCAGGCAGAGGAGTCTCGCGGTCCGCGTCACAGCGCTATCCTCTGGCATCATAGTCGTCTGCCCAGAGACCGCGTTGAGCGTCCAGAGCGAACGGATGCTCATATCGTGCAGCCAAGCGAACGGGGCCAAAAAGAATGCCTCAGCTGTGATTTGAACACAGGACCTATTCGTCACCGTCAGTACGAGCGAAACGCGCTACCACTGCGCCACAAAGGCAGCGGATGCAGACAGGCATGTGGCGTAAAGCCATATAAAGGCCAAGGCAAGTGAGGAATGTTGATGTGACGTCAGGAGCATATGGCCGGTTGACTGCCCTTGGACATCGCTCAGCTTGTTGAATGTAAATCGTAAGTTGTGGCGGAACGAGGAGCCTAGGGTAGTATGGCTCGTCCCCTAGTCAGCCTCGCCCGGCTATATCCTCGCATCCGACCCATCAACCACCTCAGACCTATCCACACCCCCTTCCCCCGCCGGCAGCAGCAAGTGGAAGGCGCGACCGACATCTCTCATTCCCAATTCCTAGCCAACGCAGGCGCGAATAGTGATTTCAACCCACTTCAGACTCCTACTGCCGGCTCACAGACTTCATCCCTCCGTTACGGTCGATTAGACCCTACAAACTCACACCTCTTCAAACTCATCTTACCCCTCCCTGCATCACTCTCAGCTCCTAAGAAAGGGTCAGATTCACCCTCGGAATCGGAAATCATACCCACTGCTTTCCTCTTACATCCTTCTCAACCCCTCTCGCATCTCTCCCGCCTGATCACAGGCTCCTTACCGCCCTCACAGCGGAATGTCGAAATCACATATCTGGCATTAACGGGCAAAGAGGCCGATCTTGAATCGCATCTCCGTGGAGCAGAGGAAGAGCCCAATGACCCAGAGTTGGCAGATGGACGATTGGAGGGAGGACCATTTCTGGGCGAGAGAGAAGGATCAAAGGGGAGATGGCAGGAAGTCTCTTGGTCACAGAGTACAGATTTGAGTGATTTCATCAAACAGTCTTCGAGCCTTAATGAGCGATTTAAGATTGTTATAAGGCCAGAGGAGAAGGATGGGGATGTTGGAAGAGAGGATGAAGGGGTGACGCTGGAAGTTGTCATCCCGAGCTTTGCGAGCCGGACGACTTTCCTTCGGCAGAGGCTGGTCAAGCTTAGTAAAGACTTGGATCGGTTGACGAAGCAGAAGAAAGCGTGAGCTCCGGTCATCTCTCCAGGGATTCGGAGCTGATTGTCAGTGTGGATTTGGAGGCTCATCGGTCTGCCAGAAGATTAGGGACGACTGCTTTAGGTATTGGAGTCATCTATTGGGCTGCTGTGGTCAGATATAGTGAGTGACAATTTGGGGTGAATGGAAGATTGAAGCTCATAATGACACTTCACAGCATTCTTCACAGAGGCAGGATGGGACATGATGGAGCCTGTAACGTGGACAACGGGTTTTGCTGCTTTGTTGTGCGGTACAGGATTTCTGATCGTGAGTGACCAACTTCATCTTGATTTCGATTCCTATCGTTCCCGTTACAAACACTGACTGGCAGTATCACAATCGCGAAGTCAGCTATTCGTCCCTTCTCGATCTATCCATCACAGCCCGCCAGCGTAGCCTGTACGACAAGCACGGGCTTGACATTGAAAAATGGACTGAGATGGGTTAGCTCATCTGCCCTCTGCTACCGTGTCAGACAAGCTAACATATCACAGTGGCCGAAGCCAAAACGTTACGACGGGAGATCAAGCGTATAGCGGCAGATTACGATTTGGAGTGGCAAGGGGAGTTGGAGAATCTGGCTAGTATGGATAAATACTCTCCGCCCTCTATGGCAAGGGAGGAGACCGACGTCCACTTGGCAAAGGCACGCGGTGGATCGACTCAGGCGAGATCCGAGGACCGGGAAGAAGACGACGATGACGAAAAGATAGATATTGACAAGACGATCAATGAGGCGTCGGAATTGGCTGAGCAGACCAAGGAACGGGCGGACAAGACGAAGGAGGCAGAGAGGAAGGGTGAGGTGGTTGATGAGCGGAGTGAGAAGGGGAAGAAGCAGGCTAAAGTTGATGAGGATGAGAAAGTGGGGGCTGAGAGGGGAAGGCAGAAGGCCAAGAAGATTATTGAAAAGTAGCGCGACGCCCGAGACTCTTTAGATCTAGTAGATTCCTGTACTATATCCTGCACATACATATATCCTGTAGCCTAAACACGACCCACCTACAATGTATACCTCATTTGGAATGTCGAATCATCCCCATATCCCCTTTTCGCCTTCTAAACCCGGTATATCCCCTCCCTTCCTATCCGCCTTGCCCCAATCTGGCCCATCTTGGTCCTCGTCGACATCCATAGCCTCCCTATCTCCCTTCTCATCCGCCCCGAAATCCCTCTGACCGCGAATGACTCCCTCTTCCTCCACCCTCTCCCCGATCCCTCCCACTACCGCCAGACCCATGTTCCAGAATCCCTCATTGGTCTTCCCGTTGAACATGTACATGTGCGCATTGGCTTCGTCTGTCGCTAGGCTATTGGAGACTGGGATCCAGCGGTGAAAAGTAGGATGTGAAGGTGGAGGGAGGATTGTAAAGGTTCGAATGGCAGGTTGGGATGGTGGGTTCGCCGGAAGGTGTGTATAATAGCTGCGATATGAGCTACGGGCATGAGAGGGAGGAAAAGGGCCAGGCAACTCACTTCCAGAACCGAATATTATGCTTCTTATCCAAAGTATCAATCGCGTCCAATCTCACCCCCATCTCTTTCGAATCCCATAAATTCCCCACGAATGTCATATGCTCAGCACCCCACTTCCAGCCATTGAGAAAGTCCTCTCGGCGATAGTAAGCCGTTCCGACAGCTGCAGCGCCCAGCGCTGCTGCTCCAAGGGAGTAGAGCGTTTTCGGGGTTGCGGTAGGTAAAGCTGGCAAAGACGAGAACCAGGATTTGGACGCTGTTGCTGTTGTCTTTTCGGTAGTTGTAGATGCCGCAGAGGAAGGGGGCGGGGTGGAGGTCTTTGTAGGTTCTGGATTTGGTGTGCGGGAGCCTGAACCGCATGGAGAGGCGGTGGGGGATGTGGTCGAGCTTGAAGAACCGAATCTGCCCATTCCCATGCCGAGGACTGCGGGTGAGAGGAAGCCTATTGTTGAGGCTACTGTGCGGGCTGTTTCGTAGTATCCTGCGGCTGTTGATATGCCGTGTTTCTAAATGGTCAGCTGTCGTGCCTTCTTCGTCTGGGAAGAGACTGGTCCAACGCACAAATACGTGCTATGAGGGATCAGCAGTAGTCAGGTATTTGGTGTGAAGGTCTATTTGAGCGAGATGTTGACTTACAGGATGAAGACCGAGGTACTGCTCAGTAAGCTTGGATCTGTCATCTACAGCGAGACTCTGATCTTACGGGTGTATCAAATGCGCACAAGGCAACGATCTTCGGCCACATCTGGTCCCCCTCTCTCGTGTTGGAAGCGATATCACGAGCGGCATCAGCTATCAGCAGCCCTCCCATCCTGCACGGTCAATCAGCTATGCTCCCGCCCTCCATGATAGCACACGTACGAGTGACCCATCAGGACAATCTTGGCTTTGCCAGCCCCTCCGCCGGCTCCATGGTCCACCTCCAGCTGGACGACAAGGGTGGTCAACCAGTCCACGAACGCCAGCGTCGCTGCTTTCTGTTTTGTCAGCTTCAGCTCTCATTGGATGAAAGTCCAAAGAGCAGCAGACAACTTACGAGCTCCCCGCGAGTTTGATATGCCGGAAATACCCTGCTCTCGACTTTCAGAGTCGGATGTGTAGCTTTCAACAAGTGACAGACCCCTAACTGTCAGCTTGGGGCTTCTTGGCGCGTCACAAGTCGCAAAGCCTGCTAACTGACTCTCTGGGAATTGCTCAAATGTCACATCAGTTCCTTTGAACCTGATGGTCAGCACAAGACGACCATGAGGTATGAGCGGGTTCTTGAGGTGGACATACCCGTGGACCCACACCAGGAGCAGCAGATCTTTCTCCTGGAACTCCATTCTTTCTGTGAGACCCTCTGAGGTCTATTATGAGAGATGTCGAGCTGTCAGGACTGTATTCATACCCCAATCTATGGTTATAGAAGGAGAGCAACACCATGGGTGGCGAAAGAGGCTTTGGGTGGGCGGAGCGGGACGGAGATCGTTCGATCTCCACCTACGTTTCAGAAATCCAGCTCAGGCTGCAAAGCTGCCCTCGATGATCATATCATCCTCTATTCAGACATCAAATAGGCAGCAATATCGTCCCAACGTCGCTTCATTACGCGCGCGTTCGATAATAAACAGTCTGATATTCTTTCCAGCCAATTCAAATCACAGCCAACCATCGATTATCGCCGCCGCACTGAGCCCGATCAACTGAACCCTATCCCTACCCATCATGTTCTCGATATCGACGCGCCCGCCCTTGTCTGCTATCCCAATTCTCGATGATGCAGTACCGACTTTTAGGCATCGGCCTCAAGATGAGAAAATGGGGATGGATATAGATGAGGGATACGGCGGGGATGAATTGGGCGCCGAAGGTAGAAATATCGTGGGGCCTGGAGAGGGGATCACGAGCGCGAAGGAGTACATGAGGTATGTTGAAAGTGCAGGGAAAGATATCAGGGAGGTATGCTGATCACATAGGGGACACGGGACATATGTCGAGGATGAACAAGTCGTCTCGTCAGTGACAGGGACGATTGAACGAGTCAACAAGCTCATCTCCGTCAAGCCGCTCAAGTCGAGGTATGTCCTATACTACGAGCTGCAATTACCGCTACGAACACAGAGCTGATACTGGAAGGTATACACCCGAAGTTGGAGACCTCGTCATTGGCCGGATAGTCGAAGTCGGCTCGTCGCGATGGAAGGTCGATGCGAATGCGCGGCAAGACGCAGTCTTGATGTTGTCGAGTGTGAACTTGCCCGGAGGTGTGCAGGTGAGCTTCGCAGTCCACGTCTCTGGGACAAAGTTTTCCAGACGCTCGAAGCTGATAACACAGCGGCGAAAAGTTGAGCAGGACGCTTTGAAGATGAGAGAATTCTTAGCTGAAGGAGATGTAAGTTCCCCTCTATCTCTACTCCCCTTATGCTCTTACTGATCCATAGCTTCTCGTGGCCGAAGTACAAGCCTTCTTCGGGGATGGTGCCATGTCCCTACACACCCGATCCTTAAAATATGGTAAACTCCGGAATGGCCTACTACAGCCACTCCCTCCCCATCTCATCCGCCGTCTCAAATCCCACTTCCACCACCTCCCACCACCTTGTGGACCTACCGGCGTCGATGTGATTTTGGGCCTAAATGGTTGGGTGTGGGTCTCGGCGGGTACTGGAGCTGGGGTGGATGGGGATGGGCAGGGCAGTGGACAGGGTGGGGGACAGGAGGGTGATGGGTTTGGAGCAGAGGGAGTATACAGCAATGTCAATGATGTGAGTTTGGCCCTCGTTCATCACCTCTGGAGGGATAGGCACTGATGAGAATAGGACATATCACCCGAATCACGCACGGCAATAAGCACGATTGCAGCCCTTATCCGGCTATTCGCGACATATCACATCCCCCTATCCGACAGTCTGCTCGTGGAGGGTTATCAATGGCTAGCGAAAAATGCCAAGAGGGCCTCTTCGTCAGCGGTGATCATAAATGAGGAAGATGGAGAGAGGCTGATTGCGGATATACTCGGTGTGGACGTAGGGTCTGGAGCATGATGCATCATGGACATCGGATGTGAGTTCTAGCTCGACGAGGACGGCTCTCGCCTGTCGATACAGCACTCACTGCTACTAAGTGCTCTGACGAACTTGATTTGTGGGACCTCGCGCCCTATCGGTCTTCAGGACCAACGGCCAGGATGAAACCCCGCGTATAACCATCATCCTTTTTCGACCACACCCTTGACCTCACCCCGATCCGGCTCCACTCACACCGCGCCGATTTTCCCGAGCTGCAACGCTATCACAGACTTCTCCTGTCGTCAAACTTCCCCCTGTCCTGCCCCTTATCCCTGCTTCTCAGCTCGGGCCGTTTTGGCACCTGAAATGTCTTCGTCGGCTTCGCCCTGTCGCTTTTCTGCTTCTTGCTCGCTCTCATGCTTCTCTCTCGCACGCCAAAGTTCGGCACTGTATTCCTTTATCACTCCACACCATGGCTCCTTTACTGAATTCGCCCCTTATGCCGAGGTGTTTGATAAGTTTGGGGGACTGGACGGTCCCAAGCCGACTTTTGGGGGTCTGTAAGGGCTGAGGGTGTAGTATAAGTCCCCACTCTAAATCATCCGTAGTATATAATCGGCTTCGGACTATCACTAGACACTGCCTCGACATCACTTCTGCTATCCGATCGATAATCCTTACTCACTCACTCACTCACCCACTCACTCCACGAGTGGCCCTACGTGATGGCCAACAACGCGGTCTCGACCGCCTCGTATGGCACAATGCCTGCTCTTGAACAGGGTCAAGACTCAGTGACACCAGGGCGGCTATCGCGAGTCCAGACTAAACTCAGATCCATCTGGGAATCCCTTCCCCATCCTTCCGTCGCCGAGACCTGCTTCAGTTGTGCTGTGCTCGCCGCCGCCGGCATCACGCTTTACACCAGCCTGTCTCAGCTCCAGGGTGGCCAGACGAGCCCTTACCCCCCTTGCGGGATCATGCTTGTTGGCGGCAGTCCTTCTTGCGTTACCGCGCCGTCAGGCGCATTTACCTGCCACTGCCCCATCGATGACAAGGATCATACGCACTACGATATTCCGGGGCATCCGTTCGCTACTGTGACGCATGCGGAGGTGCAGGACGCCACCGAGGACTATATGCGCAGGTCAGTCTTCACTGAGGGGCAGAAGGAGGAATTCCGGGTGTGGCTGGCGCAACAGACAAAGGACGAGGCACAGTCCATGGCTTTGGCTTAGAGCATAATCCGTCAACCTTCCGGCCCTTCGAAGCCGATCGTAGTCAGGCTAGGTGCAGAAGATCAGGGGCAGATGGAGGTACAAGAACAGACTAGGGGGTGGGGCCAGTTCGACATGTGGACTGCGGCCAGTTTGGGATGTACATATCTTTTGAAGGGCTGCAGTAGGCTACTGTCTACACTCTTCTCTGCTGCCTACAGTCGTTGACAGAACAACAGACACTCCCAACTGATCCGAAGGTTGGAGGCGCGTCAGCCCGTGACCTCGCGACCGCCCATGGACTCATCAAAAGGCGGAGAATACATGGTCAACTCGTGTCTACTGATCCTTTGTGGCTCCACATGTCGCTGACCTTTGACAATCCTACCCCTGGTGAACTCTGGGCCGCGTCACAACGGCGGGATCCGGATTGTTGGAGGCTGTCACCGGTATATATGGGGGAATATCCCCCTTCCTCCTCACGCCACCGCCCAATATCACCTTTCGCCACCCACCCCACCAGTCATCTGACAGTCATATCATCCTAATTCCTCATCACTGATCGATCTCACACTCAAGCTTGGACAATTCGCGACCCATCCCCCGATCAGCCCATCCACCTCAGCTTACAGAAGCCAAACATAACCAGCACCTGCCAGGATGTCAGTTGCTAATATCCCGATGACTGACCTCGCCCTGAATCTCGGTCGAGTTGGTACTCAGCAGACGACTGCTCGGAGGTCACAGGCTCTACAATCCCGGTGGAAGCTTCTTACCGTTGCCGGAATCTCGACTGCAGTGTTGGTGTCGCTGGCAATTACTGGGACGTACTTTGACACAGTACGTACCACCAAGGCGTCCGAGCAGAAGAAGTGCAAAACCGAGATTGTCAAGACGGCAATCGAGGCTTTCCAGAGGGGTTTTGACTACCGCGAACAAAACCCCGTGAATACGACATCGGTGGCGAGCCCGGACAACTTCTCCTTGTTTATCAGCTTGAAGGAAGTGGGCGGTGATGTGCAGGGCGAGGAGGCGAAGTCGGCATTGGCGATCTTCAAAGAGCAGTATCTACTGAACGATGAGCAGGCAATGAATGTGTTGACTCAGCTCATCGAGGCGGCGGAAGCCTCGAGTGCGAATGCCGCGGGTGAGGAAGGAGCGTCGCAGTCGGCCTGATTTTCCCCTGGCGTTGGGAGTACTTGCGATCGATCATCAGGGGCTGGGATTCGTGATCCTCGGGCGCGGGCGTGGGGACTTGTAGCAAGCTATCGGTCGGGTCAAGGGAGTATGCATCTGAGTTAGCATGTGAAATCCACCACCGCTTGCGACGAGTACGTACGTAGTGCGTCTGCAGACTTGATCCAATGCTGATTGCCGACGCACATGTTCACAGCATACAGCCACTTAATAGGATCCCCCTCTGATTTCGGACTTCCCTCCACTCGTCCGCTTCACTCTCCACTGTCCAGCAGCCGGCTGACCGCTCCGCACTATGCTGCCCTCAAACCGTACCTCACACCGTCCGCAGCCGCACCTTGCCCCTCCCATTCCCTTTGATCCCCAATCACCTCTTCCCTATCGCACGACACGCGTCTGAACCCTTCCCACACAAGTCCCATCCCAGCCATCCTTTCACCTCGCCACCCGTCTCTCCTCTTGTCCCGGGGAGTTTGGGTCTGGCCCATCTTGGCACCGGCCGTTGATAAGCCTGAGCCTGCTTACAAGAGATTCCCCTCCCACACTCTGCATCACTCAATCCAACTTTACCCTTCACTTTTCCTCATTGATCAGCAAGCCCGACGCCCGTCCTATCCCCACTTCCACTTCTACTTTCCAGCACCAGCCTTCACTCCGCCTCCAAATCCCTCCCCTTGTACTCCGGAATCACAAGATTCAACAGTGCCCAATTGAAGATTCAAACGTACCTTGGACGTGGCCCTCTCTACAATACACCCAACCCACTCCAGCCGCTTTACATTGACTTCCGCGCCATGTCCCCTGAGTCCGTACGTGAACCCGAAGGGCCATACATCCAGATGGAGGACTTCGCCGCAGACAACGGCAATTCGACCACACCAGAAAGATCTGCAAACACCCAGACTCGGTCGCGCCGACTGAACAAATGGTTGACAGAGCCAAAGGTTTCGGTACTCGACATGTCGGTAGTTGGCTTGCTAGGCCTGATGGGGTGGGGGATGTACGGTGGTCAGATGGCGATCAGGGACGGGGAGTGCAATTCCAAGATTGATCAAGCCAGATCCAATTGGGAGTCGGAGCCGCGCACGCGTGTCGGTGGAGCCGGTCCCCATTATCTGCCTTCTTCGACGTCGGCAATTGTTGCTGCTCCCACAGAGATGAGCGATGGGTCTACTCGTGTGGCTGGCGCAGTACCGGAGGGTTTGTACTGGACGTCGAGTACCGCCTCCGGTGAGCCCACCCAGATACCGGCGCCGACTGTCACTGAGCCGCGAAAGAGGCGCAATCGTGCTTGAAGATGTGAGCTTGATATCTCGCTGGGGTTGAGGCAGTGTCGATCGTCGGGTGGGAATGCGGCGTGAGGTGTTTATGGATGGATACGGGATTTGGCGTAGATGGTGACTCTCTGAATGTGTGATTCCTTGTGTATATATCAGTGTTAGATGAGTCAGGTTGATAGTTTGCGTATGCAACGAAATGGCGAGACTTGAGGTATCAGCCATGAGTCCACTACTCACTGTGAATCCTCCATAATTCGTCTCATTTCCCCCCCGCACTCTCCCTAGAGCATGCTCGCACTTTGAGCATCTTCATTCTACTTATATCCCTCTATAATCATCAAATCGTTTCGTCATCATCACTGTCCCCACCTATCCTTGCGCTCCACTCCACTCCCTGCCCTACCCTAACCCACAACTCCCAATCCTGGCCCATCCCCACCTCACCCACCCATCCTAGCCTAAGCCTATGCCGCACTCCAAACCCTAACCACCCCATCCGCTCCGGCACTAGCCACAACTGGCAATTCCGGATGTCTCGCAAGTCCCACAACACCTTCACCTGCACGTTGTCGATGACCTGGGCAATCCTGGACTGAAGTTTTCTTGTCTAGGTCCCAGACCCGGATCGAGCAGTCTGACGCTGCTGATAAGAGGCCGTGTGGGTGTAAAGGGGAGAGAGTGAGAGATGTTAGAGCTGATGGATGGGCTAGGATCTCGTGGTAGGGTGTTGGACCGGCTGAGGCGTCAGCTCTTTACTGGATATGTGGTGGCGAGGAATTGGGAAGGAGAGCAGGATAGAGGAGAGCGAAGACATACGTGTTCTGGCATGGAAGAACCTTATATATCCATCTTCATAGCCTACCAGCACAACAGGCCAAGTCGGGTGACACAGCACAGCATTAACCTGTTTGTTCCCACCTAATCATATCAGCCTCTGTCCACTAACCCACAACCAAGGCAAAAACTACTCACCCTCTGATGCTTCACCGAAATAAACCACCTCGCCCCCTTCTTCAACATCTACCAAGCCCACTCGTCCATCTGTAAACCCAACCAGAACTTTACCCGCCTCAACAGCATACGCGCCCAAACAAGTCGGCGTCGGCGTCGAGGCTGCTTCCTCCGTCCCCTCTCCAAAGCCCACACTGCGCTTCAATGTCCATTGTCTGATATCCCGATTATGTTCCCAGACTTTCACCGTACCGTCCGCTGAAGCCGAAACAAGGAGCGATTTTGGGGTTTGCGGGTTGGTCTTCTTGGTGCCGGCACCCTTGACTGTATCTGATCCAGAAGACAGGCCGGACGTGGAGCGAGAAGGAACGAGACATAAATCCCAGACGGCGTCGGTGTGCCCTTCGAGCGTTTGGAGAAGGTTGGATGGGTCGTGTGGTGCGTATGCGTCTGAAGAAGGGTTTGGGAGGCGCCATGCTAAGATTGTAGAGTCTAAAGAGGCGGAAAAGATTGTGGAGAGTGGTGAGGAAATGACGAGGGATGTGATGGGTCCAGAATGGGTACGGTAGGTCATTATAGGTTCCAATTCGGTTGAGTTTGGTCTGAAGCAGTCAGCTAGATCCTTACCACTGGACTCAGGTTTCTGACTTACTTTGAAGACATTATAGATGCAGAATCTAAATACCAAACCTTTACCGTACAATCATCACCGGCACTAGCCAACATTATCCCGGGACCTTGTGCAAATGCCACAGCTCGCACAACGTCTAGATGAGATTTAAGAACCCGACGACTCGTCCATGTTTTCTCTACTGCACTCTCCTCATTCCGCTCCACTTCCTCCTCGGGGACATTCAGCGTCAAGCTTTGTAATTGTTCTTCATCACTCGGACCTGACTCTGATCCAGTGGTAGAAGAGACTGAAGGCGAGCGTTGACGGGCCCTTTCGGCCTGTTCATTCGCCGCACGTAATTCTTCTCGCCAGGCCGCTTTGCTCTCTGGACGATATATCGCTGTGAGGAGCTGTTTGTCTTCTCCTTCGGCCGAAGAGGATTGACGTGTGTGGGAGTTGAGCTCGGTGTCTTCGGATTGG
This sequence comes from Dioszegia crocea, assembly GCA_001600615.1. Taxonomy (NCBI): domain Eukaryota; kingdom Fungi; phylum Basidiomycota; class Tremellomycetes; order Tremellales; family Bulleribasidiaceae; genus Dioszegia; species Dioszegia crocea. The sequence continues at coordinate 1,749,677 of BCKK01000003.1, forward strand.
GACTCCTCGATGTCGTCGTCTGGTGGTAATCCGACGGTATGGTCCATAGGTGATGAAGGTGGTCGGGACGAGGGATCAAGACCGGTAGATAATGAGTTGCCGTTGATTGGTTGGGAGTGGGATGTGGAGTGTTCGACAGGGGCAGAGGGAGTTGCGACCATAGAGGGGAGGGAGAGCGATGAAGAGGCTGATCCAGATGATGACGACGATGGATTTGACGCGTCAGAAGTGGAGTCGGAAGTGGCAACAGGGGCAGTGGCTAATGGGGATGGATTAACCACTGGCGCAGTCAAATCCCGAGGGAAAAGAGATGGAGCGGGATTTATATCTGGTATTGTCTTTCGGGGCCTGTCGGGAATTTTGTGGTCTGGGTCAAGGGAGATAGGTGAGGGTTGATTTGGGTCAAGTTCGATTGTTGCGGGTGGACGGGATGGGAGGGGGTTGAGAGCTCCAGGTGAGGTAAGGTATGTAATCTCTTGTAGGCATCTGTGAGTCAGCTGAAGTTCTCCGTACCTTGAATCATACACCCAACTTACTGCTTTAGATATTCTCGACTTCTAGCTCGGGCTTTTGGGTCCTTTGAAGCTGCGCCGATAGATTTCCAAGGAGAATCAGATGTCCGAGAAGCCATAGTCCCCGCGCTTGATATAGCTGCTGGATGGATTCCGTTGGTTTTGGGTCGATCTTGCGCTATAACGTCAGCCAGTGTGACCTGGTGGAAAAGGGTAAACCTGGACTTACATCCTTCTTCACTGCCTTCACTCCCGCTTCCCTCCTTCTCCTCACGTAGGATTTTATCCTCGTCTTGTAGTGTTGACAAGCGTGAAGGCGCTGCAGTCGCTTTACTTGCTGTACTAACAGTTTTGGTTCTACACATTAGCTCAGCCTTGGAATAAGTCGAAGGCAAAGGCTCACCTTTCTTGCCGTAGGGCATATTCCAGCATCTTTACCCGTCTCAACAAGTCCACTTTTAGATTCTCCGCCGACCTTCTCTGACCCTCCAATAACGCTATCCGAGCCTGATGGTCAACCCCAATTTTGGTCACATACGCAAGACACTCACTCTCATCTCCGCACGCTCAATCTCCCACTCATTCCTATCTCTCTCCCAGCGCCTCCACTCCGACTGCAAATAATGCAACACACCAGCAAGGTTCATCTCTTGTCCCGCAGGTCCGCTATTCGCCTGACTCTGATTATCACCTGCAGCCGACCCGTTGGCTACTGGCCCAGCCCCTCCAGCGCCATTCGCACCGATATTCGGCCCCAATTGTTGTGGTGGCGGCGGCTGATATTGCTGCTGAGGCGTCTGATGAGGTTGCGTGAAAGGACTAGGGTTGTTGTATAATTGTCGATTGGGCTGGAAGCCCGACTGAGGCGGTTGGGGCTGTTGTTGGGAGCCGTTGGTGTGGTCCGGTGGCTGCTGAAACCCCTGCTGAGGGGGGKATTCGTATTGTTGTCTACCCGTTGGGCGATACATTGCGCCGGGTAGGATGTGGGTAGGGAACGAGGGGATCAGGTCTCTATAAAGCTACCATGTAGAGTCGCCAGTGATGGGAAGGGTGCACGCGACTACCGAGCGGCGAGGTTGGAATAGAAGCTTCGCTAGGGCTTGATAGTCCGAATGGATTTTGACGCTTGGAACGCGTGTCTCGTGCGAGGCGAGAGAGGGACCGGTCTGTGCTTCCTGTTGAAGCTTAGGCGTGTACACAGGAGGCTCAAGGTGGGTGTGTGAGCAAGGTATGTATGGCTCAGGTGTGCTGTATAGCCTAGGCCATTAGACTGAGGTATGCCGGGATCAAATAAAGTGCCACATTGAGCCTGGATCGCCGACATCTCGGCAATCGCCGCCCAGTATAGCCGATGACGAAGTATTACGTACAATAAGGTTCGGATCGGCCATCGCCGCGTCGATCACTTTGTTGATTGAATTTCAGACTGGTCTCTGCAAATAGTCTGCACCTCACCTCGTCTCTTCAACCCTTGCTGACAGTCTGTGCGGTAGAGAAAGGAACAGTGAGTCGCTCTCTCTCCTTAATCAGCTCGGGACCTCCTTTCTCTCCCGTTTTCCCACAGGGTGGCTCACTGACGTCCACTCAGCTCCTTCGTCCACCCACCTCGAACGTGTAAACAAACATGAGCGCAGCTCAATTTTACAACTCCCCGCCTCAGGCAGGGGGCGCACAAGCTGGGAATTACGACAATGCCCGTAGTAACTTCTCGGATCACTATCCTCCACCCCTCGGGTCCGTCGACCACAGTGCCAACGGCAACTACAACCAAGGTCAGGGACAGGGTAACTTCCACGCCCCTTCCGGTCCACCTCCCCCAGTCCAAGGACACGCCTTCAACCAAAATCAGGCTCAGGACAACTTTCACCCTCCCTCCGGTCCTCCTCCCCAGGATCAAGGATACGCCTTCAGCCAAGGCCAAGGCCAAGACCATCCACCGCCGCCTCCTCAGGGTCAAGGGTACGGAATGAAGCCTTCGCAGCCTTATGCCCCTCCTCCTCCCCAGAACCAACAAGCTGCAGAGTACGGCAATAATGGACAGCCGTACGACACGGCTCCTTTCTCTCAGGCAGACGAGAAGACTGGACCAAGGTTCGCGCCAAGGAAGAGGATAAACGATATCGTACCGCTCGTATTGTTCATTGCTGCCGTTGCTGGGTTTGCGGTCTTGAGTGGGATTGCAATCAAGACGTTTGTGGAGGTGAATGGTCTGCAGGGGAACAGGGGTGCGGGTGTGGGTGGTGGGCGGACTGGATCAGCTGTGACTCTGAACTAGTGAGCTAGACTATGGTGCACCGTTCTCCTGCCCGCTCTCAAGCTCACAGTCATAGCTCAACGTTATACCTCTTCCTGATCACTTGCGGTATTGGATTTGTTGTCGCTTGCTTGTGGCTGGTAGTAAGCTTTCTCCCCCGGATCGACCACAGAGGCTGACCTCTCAGCTCATTCGAACATTCACCAAAGTCATCCTAGAAATCAGTCTCGCTTTGACCGTTCTCTTGAACATTGCCATCTGCGGTTGTGAGTTACGAATCCCCCTATATGCGGACCCTAGCTGATCAATACAGACTACTTCTACATCAAATGTGAGCTTATTGTGGCTCGTTCAATGGTCGCACCACCAAGCTAACCCATCCAGACTGGTCCGGCGCCGTTATCTTCCTCGTCATCGCCCTGCTCTCAGTAATCTTTTACTGGTCAATGCGAAAGCGGTACGTCGATCCCTTCCTTCCTTCCTTCTTCTCCTTCCTCTCATCCCTCTCCCTTCTTTCTTCTCTCCCTTCTTTCTTCTCTCCCTTCCTTCTTTCTGCCTTTCCTCTCCTTCTCCTCCTTCCCCTCCGGTCTTCTCCCTCTTTCCCTTCCCTCCTACATACTTCCCTTCCTCACCACCCAAGCTGACACTCCAGAATCCCCCTCGCCCGAATCCTCCTCCAAACCACCATCGACATAACCAAACATCACCCCGTAGTCTACCTAATCGTAATCCTCGGTCTCATCCTCCAAACGGCCGTAAACGTCTGGTACGCATTCACCGCAATTGCCATCTACGTGAAATGGTCACCTGGAAGTCCAGGTTGTGACGGTACATGTTCAAGTGGGAAAGTTGCCGGTTTAATCTTTTACGCTACATTCGCATTCATGTGGTTATCACAGGTTATTGGGAATGTCATCTTGTGTACTTTGGCAGGAGGGATCTTTGGCGGTAAGCTATCTCTCTCAAAATCGCCTCATGTGTTATTCAGGCCGGGGATTGAAGCTGATATGACAGGATGGTACTACTACGGTCCCCGAGCTGCTGCAGGTCAAGGTCTACCTAAACGCGCCTCACTCAAATCTTTCATTCGCTCCACAACCCTATCTCTCGGTTCGATCGCATTTGGGAGTCTAATCGTCACGATCTTGGAATTGCTCAGGTTGATTCTGCAAGCTGTGAACCAGTACGAGACTGGACAGGGAGATAGTGAGTTGGCAATCTCAAGACGATCTGATATGAGAGCATAGCTGATGGGTCTAGTTGTCGGACAGATTGTCTCATGCTGCGTAAGCTTCGACGTCCGGAATAAGGAGAGGTGATAGCTGACCCTGAAGGCTTTATGCTGTATTAGCTGTATCTCCGGCTTGGTCCAATTCTTTAACAAATGTAAGTCTACTGTCGAAATCAAGTAGCCCCTGCTGACTTTATAGACGCATAGTAAGTCTGATAGCCAGGGCTGAATCTGAGATGTTCAATAAGCTAACGCTCTTCTTTCCAGTATTGAAATCGGTAAGCTGCACTCTGCACTCATTCCTATCGAGCACCAGCTGACTGTTCTCAGCTCTCTACGGCAAAGCCTACGTACGCCATTCATTCCCCTTACCCCTTCCCTGCTGATGTCCCAGATCCCCGCCGCTAAGGATACTTGGAACTTGATGAAAGACCGTGGAGTCGACGCATTGGTTAATGACTCTTTAGTCGGTGCTGGTGAGCTTTTCCTCCTGCGTCTACCCCAGCGAATGAATTTAAGGAACTGAAGCTGATCCACATAGTGTTGATGTGGGGTTCATACTTGAATGGTTTCCTTTGTGGGCTATTTGCGTACCTATATCTCCGATGTAAGCTTTCGACTTCTTAGCCGCCCCCGCGTGTGTGGTCGTAATAGCTAACATCTTCTAGTCACTGATCCGGCGTATAACTCTGGTGGGGCGTACTCTGCGTAAGTTTTCTGTCCCTTAACCACCGAGTCGCACCCTGGCTCCGTTTGAGAACGCCAAGCTGACACCCTTCTAGACCCATCATCCTATACGCATTCCTAATCGGAATCAACATGGGTTCCACACTAGGTTCCGCAATCGTAAGTCTAGCCATCTTCCACTCTATCTGCACTGAAAGAGGCTGACCTTTCAGGACGCCGGCGTATCCACCATTTTCGTCGGACTGGGGGAAGATCCCCATATCCTAGCTGAGCGCAGTCCAGGCTTGTATCAGATGATCCAGCAGGCGTATCCTAAGGTTGTACAGGGCGTACCGAGGCGGAACGGCGCGTAGAGAGGTTTAATGAGGGGGAATGTAAGGGGTATCTATATCGCCTATAATCTCATGGGAACAGTCATGATGCATTTGCTTTTGATAGCTCTGCCTGGCTGGAGAATATCGCGGACATAGTCCCGACGGGCCATATGCATCTCTGATCATCAGGTGCTATCGCGCCCAATCTTGGAAGAAGGCGGCACTGAAAGAGATATCAACACGGTTGCCAGGTTGTCAAATTGGGAGCTGCTCAGCCGAGCCGGATATGACAGGGGCACTGTATCTGTGGCTTATAGAGCTGAGGCCGAAGCAAGAGTTGTTCATGACTGCATATTTCCCCAACCTTCCACCGCCATCTCCATCTACTGCTGCTGTGGCGGGATCTGAATAAGCATATTACCACTCGAGCTAGGGACGTAGGACACATTCCTGCTCTGGCTGAGTGTTGTAGCTGTACAATTAGCCCAATCCCCCTTTTTGCCTAACAACAAGAAACTCACCAATCTCCCTACTAGCCTCAATCTTTCGGAATTGCACAAAGGCATCACCAGCCTTATTAATAGCGGCCGAAATAGTATTGGCAGCCTCAGCTTCACCTTCCGCCCTAATAACAGCCGCCTGCCTCTCTTGTTCTGCCTTCTCAACCACAAACTTCGCACGCTCAGCATCTTGCTGTGCAATTTGCTTTTGCTCAACTGCTGTAGTGAATTCTTTACCGAACGTCATGTGTGTGATTGAAACATCTTCGAGGAGGATGTTGAATTCTTTGGCTCGGGTAAGGAGGTCGTCCCTGATTCGAGCGGAGACAATCTCTCGGTTGGTAATGAGTTCCGAAGCTGATAATTAGCGCAATACGAATGGAGAGGGAAGGAGAGGCGTACCGTCAAATTGAGCCACAGTGGCCTTTAGGACTTCATTCCCGATCGAAGGCAACACTCGCTCGTCGTAATCTTGACCCAAGTTCTGGTAAATCTTGGAAAGCTGCGTGGTGTCGGGTCGGGACATGACTCGGAGGGTCAATGAGACCATCTGCATGTCTAAAAAGTCAGCTTGGCGTCTCCACGATGAAAACGTAAGGGGGGATGAGCTGACCCTTCGATCCAGTTGTCGTGGAGATATTCTACATGATCAGCTTTTGAAATCGCAACCAGATGCACTCATCAACTTACTCTGGGCTTAATTCGGACATCGTACAAGATCGCACGTTGGATAAAGGGAATGAGGAAGTGTGTCCCTTCTCCCGAAGCCTAAAAGCGTCAGCCTGTGTTCACTAGATCGGTCATTCCCTTCAGCCAATATATCCCCTCTCCCGCCAATTCTTCCCACAGGTCCAAGACTCGCCTACACCGGCTCCACTCCCTCCCAACTCCGATCTCCCTCTCAGATCAACATCCACACCAGAAACAACCTCCCAAAGCACAGTGGCGCAGAATCCCCCAGACCCCAAATCAAAGATCGGAAAACATACCACAGGCTTCACACCCGAGAACCGATCAAACAACACAGCTCTGTATCCACCAGGAACATCATATAGTGCAGATTGCACAACTGTCGCGCCTAGAGCTACAGGCACTGGACATCAGCAATACGTCCGGCGAAACTTGTAGGCTGACTGACCTATCAATCGAGTAATATTCTGTGCGAATGCCATCGTTCCTGCTTGTTTGGCTGTAAGATCTATCGGTGGGCGGTGCGTGGGTGCTGAGGCCGAGGATGTGTAGGGTCGATGTTGCGATATAGATGAGATCGGATAATTAAAGGCAAGGCTTGGGCGCATACGCATCGACGGCAAGCCGCCGCCGCCGCGATCATCTTTCCATCCGAACGGACATGAGGTCCATCTCCGTGTTTCACTCATCGCTTGCAGTCAAGTTGCAGCCTGTATGTAATGCCTAGTCAAAGACCTTCTTGTTATTGTGCTATGTGGTCTATACATCCTCTCTATATGCAGACTCAGCCATATACTCCAACATACATCAAACAGAAAAAAGTAGATTATATCGTGAGCGACCCCTCCAAATAACCCCAGTTCCCCCAACCTCAATCTCGCCCGTTCCTCAACTCGTCCAATCCGGCCTAATCCACTCCCCAACTTTCCCCTCAGACCCTAAACTGATATTCCTTCTGATCAGCTTCAACCCATCACACCCCTATCCTGAACTTACTCTAAGATTTGCGCACTGGTCGCAGCATACGGTAACCTCTTGCCCTACCAGATCAGCACACTCCCTCACTTCGATCAACATGACTCACCAGAACCTTCAAAGCCTCAACAAACTTATCTCCCAATCCTCTAACTTCATCTACTCTCATCCCTCCACCAGACTGATGCTCCCGCTCTAATCGTTCTGCCGCTTTATATGCCGTACGGCCTACAATGACCCATACTGTCGCTGCGGAAATATCATACCCGTCTATATCGTCAGCTGACCCTCCACCGAATAGACTGGATAAAGCACGACTCTATCCCCGCTTATCAATTGAAGAGACGGAAGGGGAAAACTCACCGAATGCGAAATCTCCCATTTCTCTCGCAAGCTCAACGCAATCCATAACCTTCTGACAAGACCTTATACAATCCACAAGCGACTCGCCATTGGATCCAGCGTCAATATCAGCCTTGGCATAGAGTAACGATATGGCTCTGCCTGATCAGCTTTATGCACCGCTTAGAAACGTTATGGTCACTCACCCGTGCAAAATCATCCAATTCGCATTCATGGGCCCTTGCTGTACGCCCCATTCTGCACTAGATTGGCGATGAACGGGGGTCAATACGGATATGTATCCTTCAGCCACCCGGAGTAGAGACTGGGTTTCGTCGGGTGAAGTTTTGCTGTCGAACAACCTGACAATTAGCCTATGCCACATCACGATTCTGGACGACAGATTTCGGAGTAAGGGGAAGACATACCTTGTAGCCCGATAAAACAGAGTGAAGGCCTTGAAGAGAGAACAAAGAGTCGTATCGTTCTCCCCTGGGTAAGATTGGGGGTTGAGGAAATCGGATAGTGTGAAGGTATTGCGTAGACTCTCCGCCTAGGGAACGTCAGCAGCCTTACTTGATGCGTAAAAAGGGGACTTACCGTATCGTATGACTCTAGTGGCCAAGGGGTCGTAATCTCATCATCATTGAATGCTATCACTGTAAGCCTTGTCTTGACCAATACTCTCTAGCCGAAACCAACTTACACGATGGCCAACCCCACCCTACCGCCGCCGCCCGATCAAGCAGATATATCCCCCAACTATCAATCAGCTTTGCCCAACCCACTCCTTCAGAAAGACAAACTCACAACAACCTAACCCTCTCGCCAAACTCCTTCCTATCCTTAGGCGGAGCAACTACCACCCCCTTAAACCTCCACTCCCTTAACTTTTCCTCCTCCGCACATCTCTCATCCCACTCTATCCCCCGCTCACTGACGTCTAAAAACCTCTGCCCACATCCCCCTAACTTGGCCAACCCACACGCATGCGCCAAAGCTGCCGATCCAGACGTCTCGACCCACCCATCCAAAAATCGGCCTTGGTAGAAGAACGCCACTGCGCGCAGGGCCTGGGCTGTCACCGTGTCCAATAAGCGGGAATCACCCGAGGCGTACGCTTGGGCAGAGTAGGTCCGGGCGGGATTGAGAAGTGCTGTGGATATTGTATTGGCGGATGCTGAGGGGTTTGGGAATGCAGAAAGAGGGAGATAGGCCAAGGAGAGGATTACGATGGCTAGGATTAAGGAGGGGTGGAGGGGAGATGTAGAGCGGGGAGAGAGGCGCGGGAGAAGGGTGGAGGGGTCAAGTAGCATGTGACTGGTCTGAGGGCTTCGGTGGCTGATATATGATTGTAGACTGTGTGTTTAGTTTTATGCCTTTGAAAGTAAGACTAAGAGACTTACAGGAACAATACAATTTTCTCACCCACACCCTTTCCACCACCCACTACAGCCAGAATCTCCGCTACAATCCTATCCGCCGTCATTCCATCCCAAGGATATTTCCCCCCTGCTTGAATCCGATCATGCGTCGCCGCGTCCGCAAGCGTCATGAGGTCCGGCTCAACCTCCATTTCCTTCCCACTCCCACTTCCACCCATATAATCCAGCGAAAAGCCCAGATCCATCCCCGATGTCAGGCCGACATCAGAGTATGTAAACCCATCATCCCCATCTCCAGCATGCGCCATGGGCGAGATGAATGTCCCAGATCCAGTTCCAGATCCCACCCCTACCGCCGAAGCATTAATAGCTGCGTAGACTGAATCAGGGTATGACTCCATCACCCCTACGGGATGAACTGATCCTCCCGCTCCACTTCCACCCTCCCCTCCTTCACTACTCAGCTTCTTCTCCAACTCCGCCAGCCTATCCTCCAATATCCTCACTCTTGACTTCTGCTGTTTTTGGTTATACACACACTCCCTATCCGCCCTTGCACACGCTGCGCACCGCGGCAATTCGGCCGAACACTTCAACTTGCGCTTCTTACAGTAATCGCACGCTCCACCTCGAGCAAGCATATTCGCCCGACTTGTCGCTTTACGCTTAGCCGCCGGTGCTTCTTGATCGGCGGGACCAGGGTCGGTGGATATCCCAGCTTTGCCAGATGAGGACTTTTGAACATCACCATTTATCCCCTCTTCGTCTTGTCGTCGATCAGCCTCGTCGGCTGCTTCAGCCACCGCCATATCGTCCATCCCCATCGGTCCCTTATCCGCGCCCTCATCATCTCCTAGAGTCTCATACTGCTGCAGATTGCCCGCTTCGCCAAAGAGGCTGTTGAGAGCCGCATCGGTATCGCCCATCGAGGCCTCTTGATCCTGTGGGAGAACATCGAGGTAGGCGAGATTGTGCTGTAGAGCTTCTCGCTGTGCGTCTTCTGCTGCCTGATCTGACATGGTAGGTGGGGGATGTGAAGTGGGGGAAGGGGGAAGGGGGATGGAGTAGGGAGAAGGATGTCCGACATCAACAAGGGGAGAAGGAGTTCCCTGTCCGAGCTCAAGTATTTGCCACCCGAATTTAAATATTATCTCCCAAGCTAACGCGCCGGGACCTGGCTCAATAGCGCGATCACCATTCCTTATACGCTTCTACAATACATCTGCTTCTCACTTATACCACCTAGACATCGTAGCATACAAGTGAGTGCTCGCGTATAGCTGGAAAGATACTGGCAAGGCTGGCTTGGAAGTCCCGAAGCTGACATCTGAAGACTCACTCATCATGGCGGAATCAAACGAGCAGGTCAACCCTGTAAGTCCCCTTCACCCTGCGCGATGATTGAAAAGAAGCATAAGCGGATATAGAAGCGCATATATCTGGAGCGACAATGCGAGAACAACGGCCACCAGCATATGTCCTCAGTGGCCCCAATTGCTAACTCCACCAGGAAGACACCCACGACCCTCAGTTCGAGCCCGTCGTCAAATTGACTGAACAAGTCGAGGCAAAGACACACGAAGAAGACGAGGATGTGTTGTTCAAGATGTACGTTGCGGACTAGGCAGAAGTTGCTTTCAAAAGGTCGAAGACATCATTTCCCACTCTTCTACTTCCAAATCTAGCATCCTTTGTCAAATGATCCAGCTAACATTTAGGCGCGCAAAACTATTCCGATTCGTTAAATCTGACCTTGAGTGGAAAGAGCGCGGAACTGGGGATGTCCGTTTGTTGGCACACAAGCAGACTGGGAAAGTCAGGCTAGTGATGAGAAGGGACAAGACGTTGAAGGTTTGCGCCAACCACATTGGTCAGTTTCCAGCCAGCGATCCGACGTTGCTAGTTCACAAGCTGACTCCACAGTAACTGCCGATATGAAGCTCTCGGCAAATGTCGGTTCTGATCGTTCGTGGGTTTGGAACGCGAATGCCGATTATGCGGAGGGAGAACCTACGGCCGAGACACTTGCAATCCGATTCGGAACTGCCGAGAGTGAGTTACAAAACGCGTATTCGTGCAGTACACAGTAGCTGACAGAGTAGATGCCAACCTATTCAAGGAGGCGTTCGAAGATGCCCAGCAGAAGAATGCCGGGTCGGGCGAGACTGGAGCTGGCGCTGAGGCTGACTCTGACGCCGAGGCCGAGGCTGAGACTGAGGTTGTTCCCGTAGCTGTAAGTTACTGGGCCCTGGTGGCGTTTGCTCTTAGCTGACAGTCATAGGCCACTGAGGCATCAGAGAAGGCTGAGGAGCCCAAAGAGGAGAAGGATACATCGTGAGTTGACGTAACCGCCAGATTGGAATTTATACAGTTGGACTGGGGATATGAGCTTACACAGCCAGCGACCCCGCTTCAGCCCCATCTACCCACACTCCCGCCACTGACGCTTCCGCTTCTGCTCCAGTCGCCGCTGCGTCTGACTCTGCCGTCGAATCCGAGACTGACGCCAAGGCCGTTGAGGAGGTCAAGAAGGAGGATGCTGCTGGGGGTGAGGACAAGGCTGAGGATGTGAAGAAGGTTGAGGAGGCCGAGGTGAAGAAGGACTAGGAGCAAGAGGAGGGATGTGATGTTGCGTGGGGATGAGAAAGAGAGGATGGAGGTGGGCGTTTGGCGTTACGAGGGTGAACGTAAAATATATCATGTGTTTCATTGTCTGCGAGTGAGCATTACACGGGCTGATGAGGCTGTCTTGAGTGATTGAGGATGATCATTAGAAGTGGAATGCTCTCCCTATCTATGACCCTCACTGTCAAGGAGGAGATACGCCAGAGCATGCGATCTACACGATCGCTGTAAGGGCTTCAAGATGAGAGCCATGTAATCTTACGTAAAAGGCCCCTGCCGAAATATCTCCGTTGGGCTCGGTCAGCGTTTCGTCCCGATCTCATCGCCCATCCATACATCCCCCCTTCTCTATTCTCGATCTATACCTTACCAACCCTTCTACCTCTCAATACAATGAACAGATCAGGAGGTGAAGCATTCGCCAAGCTGGCACAGCAGCTAAACAGGGCCAGGCTCCAGGCGTCTCGCGCAGCTGGCGGAGGCGGCGGAGGAGGAGCAGGTGGCGGAGGCGGTTTGCCCAGTGGTGGTGCGCTTGCAGGTGGTGGTTTGTTGTTGGCACTAGCAGGTGGTGGATTGCTCCTCAATTCTTCGCTGTTCAACGGTATGTTCTTCCCTTTTCGAATCGAACACATCATTCTTCTCATTGGGAAAGGGGAAATTGATGCTGATCATTTAGTCGATGGTGGTCATCGCGCCATCAAGTATTCGAGGCTTCATGGTATCAGGCCTGATATTTACCCTGAAGGTACTCATCTTGTGGTATGTCCCTTTACATCGATCGGACCTGATTATCGAGAAGGAATCCTGACTGATCTTTAGATCCCCTGGTTGGAGTCTCCGATCATCTACGATGTCCGAGCCAAGCCGAGGAACATCGCTTCGCTGACTGGAACGAAGGATTTGCAGATGGTAAGTTTTCGTCTTACCTAGATCCGCGTCGATCGAGGAAGGGTTCAAGCTTACATAGCCTAGGTCAACATCACCTGTCGTGTCCTATCCCGTCCTTCCGTCCAAGATCTCCCCACAATGTAAGTCCTTCACCCATCTCCATACCTATCTCACGCTGACCTCTCAGCTACCGCGAGCTTGGATCAGACTACGACGAGCGAGTCCTCCCTTCAATCGTAAACGAAGTTCTCAAATCCGTCGTTGCCCAATTCAACGCATCTCAATTGATAACTCAACGAGAGATGGTTTCCCGACTTGTTCGTGAAAACCTTACCAGGCGAGCCCGACGATTCAATTTAATCCTAGACGACGTCTCAATTACCCACGTCGCATTCTCTCCCGAATTCACCCATGCCGTCGAGGCCAAGCAGGTTGCTCAGCAAATTGCACAGCGTGCCGCCTTCCTCGTCGATCAGGCTATTCAAGAGAAGCAGAGTATTATCGTTAGGGCGCAAGGAGAGGCTAGGGCTGCTGAGCTTATTGGAGAGGCTGTTAGGAGTAATAAGGGATTTTTGCAGCTTAGGAGACTGGAGGCTGCGAGGGAAATTGCGACTACGCTTAGTCAGAGTGGGAATCGGGTGATGCTCGATTCGAAGAGTTTGCTCCTCAATGGTGAGTTGGGACTGGGCTGAGGATGTTTGGTTGGCAAGTGGGGTCGGGCCTGGGTTTTGGGATTCGATCTGCAGGAGGTCTCTGGCTTTGAGGGATGTGCTTATTGGTTGGGGGAGAAAGGCGGCAGAGGAACCTGGGCGATGCGGCGACTTTGAACCTGACATTCCGTTCTCAGCTGACACTACAGTGGCCGAGGACGACGTCATCACTTCGATGTACGACAAGAAGAAGTAGAGACTTTGAATCTCAAGAGCCTGGACATGGGCGGCGGAGTTGACAGAAGCTACGGTGTAGAGGGGGTTCCAAATTCGAAGTGGCAGTATGCAGGAAACGAAACATCTCAGCTTCTTTGGCTCTCTGCCCGAACGCTTGTCTCTGCCACCCGCCAATTTGTCATCTCATAATAACACAGCTGATATGACTACCCGGCTGTACTGATATAGCTGACTCTCGATATGATCCCCTCGCTTGTCCGAAACCACAGCCCAACACGCTCGAGACCCTTTCCAACGATGCGAGACTGGCGCCTGGCCCGCTGATATCAAAGGAGGGCAGGAATGGTCGTACACGTATGGACGTCATGCCTCGCCCTGACCACAGTTCGTGGGTTTCGACAGCACATCCTTTATGCTCGACCCTCAGCTGGGCAGTAGAATATTCCGCCTCCTCCGCGATCGACATCGTCATCCTCATCGCCTTCGCCTTTGTCGCGCTCGCCACTTCTCACTCTCTCCAACATTCCCGCCCACCCTAGGTACTCACCACATCTATCTTCCGCTCTGCCACACAATACACCACTGCAAACGACAACACACAACGACATTAAGGTTGATTAACCTCAAAACCACAAGTCGTTACTCCTCGCCGCAGACGAGCCATGGGCGCTCCAGACCGCACCGTCGGCCTCCCCATTCATCTTCTCTACCCCCTAATCTCTCTCATACTACTCGCCATCGCCTCCTTCTCCTCTGCAGATAGCGTATGGTACGTCTCAGCTGAGACGCCCACGCTCAGGGTCAGATTCGCAGCGACAGATTAGTGAGTCTTCCCCTCCGCTCTTTACCCTTCTTTCAGCTGACCTGCTGTGTTTCGGGGTGGAGCGTGATTGGACATAAGCTGATGCTGGCCAATAGTTGCGGTTACAACATGTCAAACCTCGTCGTCGTTTCCAAAGTAGGCTGTGTGAGTAGAGGATGGGAGTGGCAAATCCCCGTCAATTACTTTGGGTTCCCAGTTCCTGAAGATATCCGAACAAATCTCAGTCGTGTAGCTGTTACATCTGCAGTCTGTGAGTGTTCCTCTTTCTTCATCTTGCCATACCACAAAGGCTAGCGTATCTGGTGTAGAGCTAGCGCTGACGGCACCAGCTTTCGGCCTCGTTCTCGTCGCTGCGCTATGGCACGCTTATTGTATCCGGTACAGCTTCCGGAAATCTCCCACGCCGAACGGAGATAAGATGTACAGTTGCGCGCTGGTTCATATCATCTCGGTCAGTGTGGTGTTTCTGTAAGTTGGCCTTTACATCCTCAAGTTAGATCATTCCTGCATCACCAATCCAGCACCCAGTTCGAGCGCGACTACGCTGATCTATTCTTCAGCTTCACTTGGATCGCCTTCGTCGCTCAGGCCGCTGTAATAGGCAATGCGACATCCTACTCGGGCGACATAATCAACGGTCGGCCGAATGAAGTGCCAGTCATGTGGGGTCAGTCATCGTGGTTGGTCCTCGGCGCGGCGGTGGTTCATTTTGGATGGGGATATGAGGCTGTGCGATGGAGGGCTGCTTTGTTGAAGTGAGAGATTGCACGGGTGGAAGATCGGTTGGGGATCAGAGCGGTGCTTGAAATACGCTTGTCATCAGTCGAGTGAGACTAGATCAAACGAGGCAGCTGGTGGTCAGCTTCGATCCTGACGAGTAACACTGTCCATATATTCTGGTATGAGCCTTGGTACTTCTCTGTCGCTGATCACATATTCTGTATGCAAAGGCAGTATTCTGCTTTCGAAGGTGCCACAAAAGTCCCCCATGCAAGAGGGCCCAGCCTGAGGCCCTTTCAAAGCATCGACGGAGCGCACCAGTGCTAGATCAGCGATTTGAAACTGGTTCAGATCTAACCCACATTTCTCTCTAGGTGTGCCTTGTTAAGTTACATGCAGAAACCTCCGAGAAAACTCCGACCACCGCGCTCCGCAAGTAGACATTCCACCCATCGGAGAACAACGTCAGACTTGACTGAAACAGAGAGATACTCCGATAACGATAACGATAAAGTTTAGGCATGGCGTCAGGCACGGCTTCTAGTCAGGTACCCTGGAATTTCGAGGGTGCCACCCTCAAATCGTTCGTCGATCCTTCATTTGTTCTTCGCCCTTCGGCAAACCTCTGTCTCCTCTGCGCAGCGCAAAGCTCCGCGGTGACTGCTTGCGTGCATAATACTACAATCGACCAAAATACGGGGGACGAAGCGGAGAGGCATACAGAGCCTAAAATCATCCTTGGATCCCACCCCCCTTCTGCTCGCGCCGTGTGTCGGTTCCGACCGTAAGTCTGACGCGGAGAAGAGTCATACCTTCGTAACTGCGCGTGCACTTTAGTTTAAGCGTGTGATTGCCATATGCTCCGCTGTCGCCGATGGGGAAGTATGGGGAGTCAAGCGGTATATAGATGTTCGATGCGATGTATCTTTGTCTTCCTCTTTACCTCTCCTCCTACTGTATCCTTAGATCTCCCACAGCTATAGCTTGAACGACTGGATCGTCTTGCTACTCCTCTCCGGCTGGACCTATACCGTACTCTCAACCTCCTCGACCTCCACACTCCCTGCGCGCCGCGCCAAAAATACGATCCTTTTCCCAACCCCGCACTACTCGCTCGTTTGACTCCCCGACCCAAAGGTGAGCTCTCCCATTCAATCCATCTCACACACCCTTCCAAACCGTCCCATAACCCTCTTGATGGTCTACCGAACTGTGCTGACAGTCTCAAGCTTCCATACTTCTGTCTCACATTCCTTCTTGACCATCGGAAAAAACCCACAACCTAGCCCAAAATAACCTTTTCCTTGGACGTCGCGCCTTGCCCTGAGCGCTTACGGCAAGCAACAAACGCCCCCTTCCCAACCTTCGGAGCATATCATCGACGCCATGCCTTCTTGGTCTTCCTTGTTGTTGCCCTTGAAGAAATCATCAAAACATGCATCCTCCCCTTCATCATCCTCATCAACATCTCGAACTTCTACATCATCCACTTCCTCCTCGACAGCATCCACACCCCTCATCACTCCGAATTCCTCATCGGTTTCACTGTCCCCTGTTACCCAAAGCGGAAATTCCAAAGGCCGACGCCTCTGTGGCCGGAGGAATCGTCAGAGAGTCGACGCACAGCCCAAACCGGTTCGACCACGCCTCACGTCGCTCTTCTTCCCTGCGTCATCGCTCACTGAGGAGCAAGAGGTTCAGTGCGAGTATAACGCCCGGTACGCCGCGAGTTGCTCAGATCTGTTAGGTGGTGGAGGTGGCAGGCCGGTTTCTGGGCGGTGGGATCAGTTTTGGGATAAACAAACCAATTCTTCCAGCCTCGACGTCACTACTGCGAGACCACGACCACATTCGACATACCTTCCTCATTCTTACTCTGTATCCAACCTCGACAGCTACAATCCCCTTCACGCACCTATCGAGGAAGACGACCCATACCTCACACTCGCCCCTCGCTACCCCGATAATCGCAGGTTGCACCGCAAATCCGTCGATTACACCGCTCTGATGGCTAGGAAGGAACGAGCACAGTCTACGTCTGGTGGACTAGGTCTTGAGAGGGGAGCGGAGATATGGTCAAGCGTGAGTTGCAATTCGTCATGAGAGTTTCGGGGGTTCCTTTGACTTGTGTGCATGGGAAACGCCTTGTATTTGTGTGTGTGTTCGTGCCTGTTTGTGCGGTCACTCAAACTCAATTTCAACCGAACAACCTACCCCCTCACTGTTCTTTTTCCCATCTCCAAGCTTTGTACAATTTTCATATACTGATTTCAACAGCCATACGACTCGGAGGTTGACCTGCTTTCACCCGCCAACATGGCCCCACCCCCTATCCCAGCCCGATCCACTCTCCGCCCGACCGCATCAGCCTCCAACCTTCGAGACCGCTTCAGCAGATCGGGCTCAAGTACTCCCTTCACCCTTGCTGTCGACTCTATCCCTCTCCCTTCCACTCCCGGTCTCCTGACCCCATCAACTTCCGACCAATCCTCTTCTTCGCTCCCACCACTCACACCTCCCGCTCTCATCTCCAGCCCCAGTACCGAGTCAGCCTTCAGTATCGGGCGGCGACGTCGGCCGAACATCGGTGTGCGAGGTGGCAGCATCAGCGGAGATCCCAAACGGATCAGGGACGGGGCTGCGTCCAAAGAATCTAGCAGCGGAGTTTACACCCGTAAGTTATTTCTAGATTCGTCTATACATATACTGATGACTCAGCACCAACATTCCCTGGCGCTCAAGCGCAAGCTCGCCCCACTTTGGCACAGAGCAAAGTTTACACACCCTCATCATTCGCCATTCCTTCCCCTGTCGTCACCCGATCATTCGTACCTCCACCCCCTTCACCCTCCCGCTCCACATCCGTCTCATCCACATCCACAGCCTCATCGTTTGGCGAAGTCACCACGCCGCGCACTCCTCATTCTCCTCTCACACCCTCATCGCGATTCCTCGGTGCGATGTCTGGCGGTTGGGGCAATGCAATGACTGGCATCAAACGCGCGAGCGCAACCCTGTCGACACGATCTGCCTCCTCGCCAGCGGCTACCTCTACCCACGCCTACACTCCTACATCTGCTCGAGAGGGATTCTTCCCTTCGACCATCAGCGAAACCGCTCCTAGCGCCGCGACCTCCCCATCGGCCGGACCTAGGTACTACGGTCTCGGCCTGGGACTGACTTCCAACGCCGAAGACACCAGTTACATGCGCTCGCGATCCGAGAGCAGCGCAACGGTGTCGAGCGAGAAGTTTGGCGGGGCTCTGGTTGGCGATGTGCCCAAGGGCAAGAGGAAGCCTGTACCTAAATCAGCGGGGTCCGAGGAGATCAGGGAGGAAGAAACCGAGGTGGAGATTGTGCATGCGCTCTAATACGCCATAGGGCAATTGAGCCTGGAGGGATGGGAGTAGGGGTCTGAGGGTGGTTTTGGGATAGATTCTCTTTAGTTGTCATTCCTTTATGTAGTGTAATTTAGGCATATACTTGATGTGATGTACTATCTTGATACGTTCGTGGTGATGGAGCCGCTGTACATCCCCAGCAAGGAAGAAGCGACCCTGTGCAGGCGCCACAGCAGATATCAGCAGCTTCGGCCAATCCCGGTGGCGCAGAAGGAATTTTGTCGCCCAGATGCACCAAAATCTGACAATCGCTTTCAATCACTCTTCATCTACTTACAATCTCCTGAAGAGACCATAGCAGCATGGTCTCATTCAATCTCTTCTCCAGCGGAAATGCCACTGCCTCCAGCTCAACTCTCACCCCTACCCAGACCCTATCTCCAATCACGCCCATTCCAGCCGCTCCCGCTGAAAAATGTCCAGTAGACCATGAGACCCGATCCAAATGGCTCGCTGCGAACCCCTCCACATCAGCGCACCCTTTCAACCCCGCATCCCCTACTTCCCCATCGACATCCACTTCCGCGCCGTCTAAACCAAATATGAAAACCCTATCTCACGACCGGGTAATTTCTTCAATCCCCCGCTCGACAACTTCTTATCCTTCGCCCGAGGGTTCGATCCCCCATATCCCCACTGCTTCTTCAGGTTCTGAAGCACAGCCTGAAGGATATAGAGAAGAGACGACGGGTAAATGGGTTTACCCCTCCGAGCACCAATTCTTCCAGGCGTTACAGAGGAAAAACCATAATCCCAATGCAAAGGATATGAGGACGGTGGTCCCGATTCATAATGCTGTGAATGAGCGGACGTGGGAGGAGGTTTTGGCGTGGGAGGCTGGGATGGGAGGGGAGAATTGTGGGGGTGTGAGGTTGATCAGTTTTGCGGGGAGGCCGAAGGATTTGACGCCGAAGGCTTGGTTTAAGGTGTTGGCTGGGTGAGTTGATTTGGTCTTGTACTTGGGTCTTTGCCTTTCCCCCTGGCGTTCGGCATAGCGAGGAGGATGGAGGCTGAGCTCTCGTCTCTGTGAAACATTCTGGGGTTCTTAAATTGCGCTGCTGGAGGGAGGGCCGAGATTAAGCTAAGGAAGCCTCGTTTGGGCGTTGACGAGGAAGTCTCTCGCCTCATATAGCCTGCGTCAACCCCCATCGCACTTCTTATCCCTACCCCACCAGTTCTTCGCATCACACAACTCCCAAGCTGACACCACAGCTACAACCCACCCTTCGACAGGCACGACTGGCTCATTGATCGATGTGGCACAACAGTCCGATATGTCATTGACTACTATACGGGCAAGGCAGACCCAAACAAGCCTGAGAGCATCGCGTTCCATTTGGACGTCAGGCCCGCGCTGGATAGTTGGGAAGGAATACGGACGCGGGTTATGGGGATGTGGCGGTAGGGACCGGGATCTACAGCTGTGGGGTTTGACGGGTCAGTAGTGCCGATCTGCAGTATGCCGATGAAACGCGTCATATCAGCGAAGAGGGACAACACGCGGCGATGACACGAGGACTCATACGGAATATCGCCAGAAAGGGCGGAGATACACTCAAACTGGGCTAAAACAGCATACACTGATCAGGATTCAAGGACGACTGAGGTCACTTCCATCATCAAGCTTCCCTCTCTCAACACGCCCTGACCTCCGCCTCAAGGATCGCTCTTGACCTGTCGCAAGATGCGGTCAACCGCTCTCCAAGTTCATTGGCGTCTTTGGTGATCGTGCGCTCACGCTTCGACTCTCGTCTTGTATTGGAGGTGAACAACGAGCTCATAGCGGTACGTGGGCTAAGCCATCCTTAGCTTTCTGTAAGTCTGACCGATGGAGGAACCACTCACGCGTCAACACTCCGCTCCAACCGCTTCAGGTTGGCGAGGTTTTTCGTCAACGCCTTCGTCAACATTTCGGTGGCGGGCTTCTTCAAGATCGCCATCATAGCAGACGCCAAATACCCCTTCGCCCTCATCTCATCGGAGGTATTCTTGGTGGTGGCTTGGTAGACCGTCCTCAGTGCTTCGATGTCTTGCTTGGAGACGAGCAGATCCATGTGTTCCACATAGCAACTCCCCGGCATGGACGCAATCACGGATGCAACGGCATTCGACACGTCCAGATGATTGCAGGTGTCGGAGGTACAGCAGACATGTTCGGCATTGAGGTCGCTGGGATTGCTGGAGCAGGTAGCGACGGACATTGTCGGAAACTTGTGGCGATAGAAAAGGTGGGTAGGAGGAACGCAATGAAGGTGAAAGGGGAAGTACTATAGGAAACACCCTCAGCCTATATCTAACCCGCGTGCACCACCCCATAGGATCAGGAATACATCATCCCTTCTATCCTTCAGGGATAGTGATGTAAGGGAGCCCCATGACGTGTTGTACCTCTCTTACACGTCAGAGCATTTCTCCATCATGAATGGATTGCAAACCCGTTTGATCGTTCGACAGTGTGGTCGAAAGGCATCCTTGTCCGAGCTGTATCATGACCCATAACGGAATACCGTACTCATGAGCCTCCCTAATTTCTGTGTCTGCCGCCCTGCCAACGGCCTGCAGAGGCCCAGTCAGATCTTTGTATTCCGCCACCACGGTATCTGCCACAACTCCTCATTCCTTGCGCCACGTGAAGCAAAGCGGCAATCGCCGACTTGCTCCATCGACGCGTCCAGGCACGCACCAAAAGACTGTCAAGGATCCCCTCTAAGCTATCCCTTGACCTCACCACGACAATTTCCCACTGCTTCACGACCTACGCATCGAGACCTAAGGGCCCAACAATTGCAATGATATTCCGGACAGCGATGCTCATTTTCGCGCTGGCGACGGCGTACTCGACGGCCCATCGGATAGAGATTGATCCGGGAGACAAGGAGTGTTTCTTCGAAGTTCTTCAGCCTCAGGATCGGGTGAGCTTGCGAATGGATAGCGTTGTACAGGAACGGAATCGCCAAGCTGATAGGGTAGATGACCGTGACGTATGAAGTCGGAGGCAGTATCGGGGGCGGACGGCTGGACATTGATTTCTTCGTGAGCCCCCTCGTCTCCATTGGCTGGTAACGCATAAAACTCAGAGCTGACAGTATTCGCAGGTATTGGACCCCAACAATGAGATGCTCCACACCCACTTCAAAGAGCCTCAGGGGAGTTTCTCCATGGAGGCTTCGCGGACGGGAAGATACACCTACTGCTTCTCGAACGAAATGAGCACCTACGCGCGTAAAGTTCTCAGGTATGTTTCTGCCCTCTCTCCCTCGTTGTGCGCGCTTCTTCGGATGAGACTTCTTTTCAGTTATCCCTGTCTTAATTGACCTGTGTCGACATGTAACCGGCGGGTGGTACCGTCATACCTCTGATCTACCCATTTCTCCTTGATCCCTGCACAGCTCCAGGGAACCTCCGCTGATATTATAGCTTCAACGTCCATGGTGTGCTCTATGTCGGAGATGAAGAAAAGATCGCGCCTGTAGAAAGGGAGATCAGGGAGTTGTCATCCACTCTACAATTGGTCAAGGATGAGCAGGCGTATCTGGTCGTAAGAGAACGGGTCCACAGAGATAGTAAGTCATTGCCGGTTCAGACGTGTGTAAAGACCGTTGCTGACAATTTGCTCAGCCGCCGAATCGACCGTGAGCTCATTCCACACGGTCTTGTTGGACGCCAGCTAACGCACTCAGAACTCCCGCGTCAAGTGGTGGGCTATCGCGCAATCCGTCATCCTCTTTTCACTCTGCGCGTGGAACGTTCAGCTGCTCAAGAGCTGGTTCGAGGTCAAGCGGGTGTTGTAATGTGGCGTCGACGATATATGCTGGAAACATGCATAATGCCTCACGATTCTGATCTGATTACTGACGAATCTCATCTTCGGTGATGGTACCGGAGAATATTGCAGGATTCATCTCTTAACTCTTTCCCAAACGACCTCGAAGTGCATCTAAGGCGAAGGTAGCGAGAGGTGGGCTGAGGTCACGCCCGTGCTGCGTGAGCCAGAACTACCGACACCCACAGACAGTCGCAACTTCGAATCTCGACCGAGGTGGAGGCATCCGCTTTACGGGCGGATCGTTAACGGCTCGGGTCGGAAGAGCTCGGAAGCGAATAGTGATTAGGCCAAAAGGAGGGACGGAAATGCGGACGGCCTGGTGGCGTTGTGTGGACGAGCGCGCACGTGGAAATGGTATGTCACAAAATCAGTGCTGGGGTCATTGCTAATCGTCCTAGAGCGCTTGAATTTCGCAGGTGCATGCAACGAGGCATTTCACTATCGTCGGGGAGTAGCCATACGGGGAAGGGACCGAGAATCGAGAGACACAGGGTCACATTCCACCACCTCGGTCACGAAAACATCCATGCCGTAAGTCAAAGGAATGGACCTCCACCTCGCGTCAAGCCCGGACCGGCCGTATGACTTTTGGTGGCGTATCTCGCCCGAGCCTCCACCACCTTGGAACCATATATAAGTTCTGATGTTCTTCAGCCAAGTGTCCTCCCCATCCGACTCTCAGTCAACTAGTCCATGTTCCATCTTCATCGCATCCATCCATTTGCCTCCACTCCAAGCTCAACAACATCCAACATGTCTACCGCTATCCCCCAGATCACTCTTGCCGGTAAAAAAGTCGGTCGCGTTGGCTATGGTCTCATGCAACGTGAGTCGTCCATCCTACTCCCCTCATTACTTCCAACTCCACATGACCCCATCCTACTCCCATCACGCCACCACACTCCAATCCTCATCAAATACTGTGGCTGTAATCCTTCTTGCCTTCCCCTTTCCTGACCCAAGCTCGGACCCCTCCTTTGGATCAGGTTGACTGATGGTACAGTGACCTGGACTCCTGAGCCACCCACCCAAGAGGACTCCTTCGCCGCTATGAAGGCCGCTGCGGACTCTGGCGCACTAGCCTGGTCGACCGCTACTTTCTACGGTCCCCCCAGCAACCCCATGGCTAACATCCACCTCATCGCGGCTTTCTTCCAGAAGGTGGGTTGCTTTTTATGGTTGCGCCTTCTATACCTCCAGCTGGAGCATGTGCTGACTACTTAGTATCCCGAATACAAAGACAAGGTCGTCATCGTCCTCAAGGGGTGTATGCAGCCGACCCTCTCCCCTACCCCAGCCGCCAAACTCGTCGAAGCCGGCCGGGCCGAGCTCGCCAAATGCCAGGAAATCCTCGGCGACAAGGTCATCGACGTCTACCTTCCTGCGCGCGTCGATACTGCTGTGCCCATTGAAGAGGTCGTCGAGCAGCTCAAGGCGTTGAAGGACGAGGGGTTGTTTACTGAGGTTGGGTTGAGTGAAGTCAAGGGTGAAACTTTGGAGAGGGCCAACAAGGTATGTCGTCATCTGTTCTTTACACAGCCCTCCCCTCCATCTCATTGCTGATCATACAGATTGTCCCCATCTCTGTGCTCGAGATTGAGGTCTCTCTATGGTCATACGATGCGGCAGTCAAGAATGCCCTCGCTATCGCCCAAACCCTCTCAATCCCCGTGTTCGCCTACGCGCCTCTCGGCCGCGGCTTCATCACTCGGAAATGGAACCACCCGGAAGACATTCCCGAGGGTTCTTTCCAGCGCCAAGTGCCCCGATTCCAGGGTGAGGCATTCTACCAGAATCTCAAGCTTGTCGACCTGCTCGATGAGGCGGCGAGTAAGAAGGGGGTGGAGACTAGTCAGTTGGCTTTGGGCTGGGTGGTGGGCCTTAATGATGTGGTGAGTCTTCTTCGTACTTCATCAGATTGGGCTTTGCTGATCTTTAGACTATCCCCATTCCTGGGTCTTCCAAACCTGACAGAGTCCGTAACAACACCCAGTCAGCCAACCTCAACTTGTCCGCTTCGGAGCTTGAGGGGATCAATGACATTCTCGAGTCGTTCGAGGTTGTCGGTGGTCGTTACTCTGCTTCGAGCTCTACCCATCTTGTGAGTCCCACCCATCTATGGGATACTCAGTACGACACTGGCTGATCCATCACAGATGCAGTAGAGGAAATTTCGAATTGGCTGCCATCCTCGCTATGAGAATGTCGCCAGATCTATTAGAAGGGCAGGAATCAAAATGCATATGTGATCATTGATAGTATTGAATTGCATGTGTATCAGTAGTCGTCTTGTCCTGGTATCAGACACAGTCCTACTACCAGTTGACATCCTCGGAGACGCTACAAAGGCTCGAAATTCTGAAACACAATGAAACCGCTTACGTACGCCACGCGCACACCCTTCCAGAATTCAGAAGGCCAAGACGACACCATGGAAGAGCGCTCTGCGGCGATCGGGGCATGCCAGCCTGTGTTCACTCATGTAAGGGACCAGATTTACCATAGATCCAATGGGAGAATGGTCTGAGGCGAGCAGACACCCAGGCGGGCGAAGATGAACGATCCTTCCTCGATCTCGAGCGGTCAAGGACTGAAGAGACGACGGCACGCATAAACCATGATGAACGAGTCTGAGCAGCCTGACAGGTCGCTTTCTCCTCTGATGTAGGAGAGGTTGACTGTGCAGCAGCACAAGAACAGCAAGGAGCATGCCTGCACAGTGCACAGGCAACACCTCCACTACCCCTGCCGGACCTCGGCTTACCTCGGCCATCGGATCGTTATGACGTAACAACCTCCACTGCCCTGTTGGCCGAACCTCCACCAGTACTCCAGTACTCCATCTGCGGGATATAAAGTCCCCTCATCGCCTTGTCACTGCCTACTCATCTGATCAACAACACATTCTCACCACCTTTCGACTTACCCACTAGTACACACCTAAAAAAAAATGTCCACCTCTATCCCACAAATCACATTCGCAGGCAAGAAGGTCGGCCGGGTAGGCTATGGTCTCATGCAGCGTAAGTCTTTACTTTGCCTTCTTCAGGTCTTGTTCCACGTACAGCTGGACATGGTGACGGATTGTGGACTCTGTGACTGTATCACCCCCTTCACAGTAGCCTCCCTCGCCCTTTACTTCACCTCGCAAGGCTGAAAGCTGATGACGCAGTCACCTGGACGCCTGAGCCTCCTACCCAGGAAGAGTCCTTTGCAGCTATGAAGGCGGCCGCGGATTCCGGAGCGACTGCATGGTCCACCGCTACATTCTACGGTCCACCCAACAACCCTATGGCCAACCTCCACCTCATCGCTGCCTTCTTCAAGAAGGTAAGTCTGTTACCCTCGTTCTTCGAAGTCCAGGCTCTATCGATCGTCTTAGACATAGCTGACGAGCTAGTACCCCGAATACAAAGAAAAGGTCGTCATTGCCCTCAAGGGTGGAATGGAGGCCAACCTATCCCCTATCCCCGCTGCACAGCTTGTCGAGCGAGGTCGTGCCGAAATCAAGAAGTGCCAGGAGATTCTAGGCGATAAGACTATCGACATCTACCTCCCTGCTCGTGTTGACTCCGAGGCTTCGATCGAGGAGGTCGTCAAGCAGCTCAAGACTTTGAAGGATGAGGGGCTATTCACTGAGGTCGGGCTGAGCGAGGTGAAGGGTGATACTTTGGAGCGGGCTTATAAGGTAAGTCTTCTTAACAACCCCAGTCCGACTTCACTCTTCACCCCTCATTGACCATTGACACTTCATCCCCTATTTACCAATTCACACTCCTCACTCTCTTCATTGGCCTCCGCCACGATGAGCCCTCGCTAAAGCCCTAGATTGTCCCCATCGCCGTCCTCGAAATCGAAGTCTCGCTCTGGTCATACGACCAAGACATCCAATCCGCCCTCGCTTCCGCCCAAAAGTTGTCCGTACCCGTCTTTGCCTACTCTCCACTCGGACGAGGCTTCATCACTCGAAAATGGAGCAAACCCGAAGATATCCCTGAGGGCTCATACCAGCGCCACTCACCCCGATTCCAGGGCGACGCATTCTATCAGAATCTCAAATTGGTCGATCTGCTCGATGAGGCCGCGGCCAAGAAGGGCGTGGAGACTAGTCAGTTGGCCCTGGGTTGGGTCGTCGGGCTTAACGATGTTGTAAGATTGTGCTCTGGCCTCTTCGGTCCATTCAGTTGAATTTTGGCTAAACTCTTAGACTATCCCTATCCCCGGGTCTTCTAAGCCTCCCAGAGTACGGGACAACACCCAGTCTGCCACTCTTAAACTGTCCGACTCCGAGCTTAAGGGCATCGATGAGATCTTAGCTTCTTTCGAGCCTGTCGGTGGCCGATACCCCGAGCAAGCCGCTGCCCACCTTGTAAGTCTTCGATTTGGTGGTGTTCGGCGTGGTGATGGGATTCAGCTAATCGACTTTAGATGAAGTAGTTTACAAGGACATATATGTCCTTTGAGGGGAAGGGATGTCAGGGTGGTCACCGAGTGTATGTAGAGTAGCGAGATATGTGCATGACATGTCAGACTTTCGGATGTCATTCGCGCTCTGCTGGAGGCTCTTCGTCTTGAAGCGCACTGTGAAGCCGCCGAACCTGTCACTGGCCACGAAGGGTGGCCTTGTATCGTAAAGGCATTACACATATACCTATTAGACCATTAAAGCGCCTGACCGACATCCCCTCCCAAACTCCGCCTCAGACTCGCTCTCCACTCTGACCATTTCCCGCCGATTGCCGATCCCCGCCGCAATGCTGCCTCAGAATTCCCATTGTCCATGCCCGCCATCCCATTCCCACCTTCACTCCCCTCTTCCCCTACGACTGTGCCACTATGCGTTTGCACACTAATCGTCGACGCCCCAAATGCCGACCCGGCCAGTGAATTACGGGTGAACATGAGCGTCCGAGGTCTCTCAAATTTCGCGATTGAAACCCTCGACACCACACCTTCCGCCTGGCCATGTACGCCGTCTTCAGAGAATGATGAGGGGATAGGGGGTAGTTGATATTCCGCCAGACTACCACTGTGGTACTTGTACGCTGAAGGTGTAGTGGCCAGAGTAGGGGTAGGCTGATTATACCCTAGCTCGGTCGGATGAGCCGCCAAGTCGCCAAATGACGCTTCGGATGCTGGACTAGGGAGGACGGCGGGTGATGATCCTGCGCGATCACCTCCCGAACCAGCCGGGAAGGTGGGCGAGCGAAAGGCGGCGTAGGGTATAAGAGATAGATCGGCAGCTCCGAATGTGGCTATGCTGCGGCGGGACCGGGCGGTTTGGATGGTTGCGTCGGAGTCTCGACGGGGGATGAGGGCTCGAGCGTTTGCGTTTGGGACCGGCCCGCCCACGGGATTAGGGGTCGAGAGGGTGGTGAGATGGGGAGTGGAAGGTGTGGTAGGATTGGCGATTAGGAGAGGAGGTGGAATGTTCGCGCATGTAGATGCTGAAGCGCGGTAGGGGATAGATCGTTTCTCATCATAGACCCCTGCACCCGAGCTTGCACCCATCGCCGCCGGACCGCAACCGCCGAATGTCGAATCGACTTCGGCCGACCGCTGAGTCTGGAGGGTATTGGTACGCGATACGCCAGTAAGCGTTTCGGAACCCTCACCATCATACCTCCTGGTTCCCGCGACTGATCCCCGACTTCCCAGTCTGAACGCACGGGTCACACCGGGAGAAGGAGGGGCCATGAAGTTTAGTACAGCGCCAAAACTACTTCGCCATGTCGATCGACTCTTGGGCGATTTCGGGCCGGATCGACCGAGTATTGCAGGATCTAAGATTGGTCGAGATCCCATATCGTATGGCGAAACCGATGCTGGTTCTCCGGTGGTGTTGGCAGCGCCAAAATTGAAATCGGGATTGATGTATGGGATATGCCCCATTTGTCCTTGTCCTAATCCCGCCATATCCTTCTTCTCATCCTCATCCCCTGATCCGCCGTTAACACCGCCAGCTCCTCGTCCTGCCATGTTATCGGCTGGAAAATTCGCATAGATTGGAGGAAAAGAATCGCGCGCAGACGCAGTATCTGAGAAATGGACGTAGTCGTCGTCGCTCGTTCGACCGCCGAATTGGATGTTTTGCCGTCGGTGTCGGCAGAGGACGTAGAAGATGAGGCCGAAGAAGAGGAGGAAGCAGGATACGCCGCCGGCTATACCTGCTATCATTGTTGCGTTGGCTATGATGTCAGTGGGCGTATCAGTCTCATTGGGAGTTCACGTACATTTGTGCGGCTCCTCTAGAGAGCTAGCCTCTGATTGGATTGGGATAATGGGGAAAGTGGACGAAGCGGAAGTGAAGAACGAGATGGTCGATGAGGGTTGTTGGGAGGCAGGCTTGGTGAGTGCGCTGATAGGGACAAAGGGACCGACAGGGGATTCAGTCGATGAGCTGGAGATTGGGGGAGTATATGCACCAGGCGATGAGACGGATTGTCCAGCTTCATTTGGCGTGAGGAGAGGTTTAGAGATTGAAGATGAAGTACCGAAACCAGACGCCGTGCCGGTGATACTTCCCGGAGCGGGGGTTGGTCTGACACATCAGCTGATGCCGTCGTTGGAAAGTGTAAGAAAGGCTGACTCAGGTGGTATGGCATCCTTTGACGAAGAGGTAAAGGCCGAGATGGATGATGAGGTGGTTGGCTTTGAGCCTAAATTTGCGGGAGGTACGGGTGGTCCGGAACTTGAAGTTGGACTGGGATCTTTGACAACACCGCCCTGACTCGCTGCTGCTAGCGTACGAAGATTGAAGCCGGGTGGACAGGCACCAGGAGCACCGGGTACTAAACTCTTGTCAGCTGCTGGTACTGGTTGAGAGAGAAATCCTTTGATCCAAAGGATGGTGTTGACTTACGGATTGTTGTTGGTTCTGAGGCTGGTCAGCAGATTGTTCCGTTTGAAGAAGGGTGAATACAAGAAGGGTGAATACAATGGAATGTAAGAGATATGAGGAGGGAATAAGCTTACGGGATATAGAGATGCGACCGGCAGAATCTCGGACAGCCAGCTGTACGACATAACCTCTCCCCAGATCGTTAAAGAAGCCTATTTCGGGATTTTGGATAGTCCCAAAGTCTCCTCTGAGCAACCATTAGCTCGCTTCAAGCGAAGAGGCAGGCCTGGAAGGAGGCGACGTACAAGATAGTGCCCGCTCCACCTGTCCCGGTGAACATCCATGCTTTCCAAGGCCCAGCATCTGATACGAATTTGATGTGAAGCTCTTCGCACTTCGTTGTCAGCTTGGACCAGGGCAGAATAGGAGGGCAAACGTACCTCATGCATTGGGGGTAGGGTGACTACTCCTCCGGTCGACGTCATCTTGCCGCTTTACTGCTCGTCGCGCCCAAAGGGACAGGGCTCGACGTTAAATCACTATCGCGATATCCGTCGATGTGATTAGGTCGGGTTCGTATGAGGTGACCTGGAGTAAGTTAGGTGAGTAGAGACAGTAGTGCGAAGTCACAGCAAGTAGGATGTAGGTTGAAAGGTCAACAGATCCGTCAAGATCGACAGTCAACGCCTACAGTTTCATTCCACTCCTTTGACAAGCATCTGTGCGCCTCAATCGGAATTAAGCCTAGTGGCCAAAGGAAGGGGTAAGCCGGTCAGAGTCAGAAAGGCATCCCAGTATCCCAGGGGAACTACCTTTGGACTGAGGTGGCGCCGAAGTCGACTGTGCACGATACGCGAGGCAGTCGTCATGCTGTGATGCGAAACACCTTTCTTATAGAATCTGAAACTGTATGGAGGCTGAGTCGCTACTATTGTATAGCTGGCTGGGCGATCGACAGCTGGTCGAGTTTGAGCCGTATGTCATCTTTTCGCGAGTCGACACCCTTCACCACGCCTGCTGTGATCTCCTTCCACACCTTTGCGGATGTCGTTTCGAGGTATCGATCGAGCAAAGGGAATCCGACTGGCAGATCGTTTCCGTTCGAAGATGACGACGCCCCGTTCTCCGGATTCGTTCCTGCCTCCTCGCCGCCTGATATCCCCGCTGCTGGTATCTCTCCCTTACTAACAGCATCCAGCAGTCCAACAAGGACCGTATCTATCGGCACCCTGCCCAAGAACTCCAGACTGTTCCGCTTCGCCATGTCCTCCCCGCCACCACGGCCAAATGTATCGCTTATCTCGCCGCAGCATGGACAAGCATACCCTGCCATATTCTCTACGAGGCCAATGACAGGGAGACCGAGTTTGCGCGTAAATGAGAGGGACTTTATTGTATCGTTCAAAGCGGTGGTTTGGGGGGTTGTGATGAGGATGGAGGATGGAGTTGTTGGGCGGCCGGCAGTGGGTGTGAAGAGGGGATGTAGATGTGTCAAGAGGGATATATGCTCGTCTGATGTGCCTAAAGATGTAAGCTTGTGAGTGTCAAAGAAGGCCTAGAAGGCAACTTACCCGGCGGCGTATCTATAACCAGATAATCCAGCTCTCCCCATCTGACCTCACTCAAGAATTGCCTGATCATCCCATCCTTCTTTGGTCCTCTCCACACAACCGAATCTCCCCGATCCTTCAGCAGGAAGCCTATACTCATCACTCCCAGCCGCCGTCCCTGATCGACATACACAGGTACCCAGCCAGCTGACGATTGATGGACCGTAGCGGACGGGTCGTCAAGGCCGACCATGCGGGGTAGTGATGGACCTGTGAGGTCCAAATCGAGTAGACCGACTCGAGCAGTGGGTGACGTGGCTAGGAGTGAGAGGGCGAGCTGCACCGATGAGGATGATTTGCCCACTCCGCCTAAGATGGTCAGAAATGTGCTTGATAATCAATTCCTGAACGGCGCACCTTTCCCAGACAACACGATGACTATGTTTTTCACGGACGCCAATCGGCGAGACACGGGTGTTTCGATTTCTGCTGCCATTTTGAGCTGGCCTGAGGTGCTGGTATAGGTGTAGTAGGTGTTGGAAGGGCTATAGGTGTTTAGATGTTCCCTGTATGGTGCAGGCTGGTCCAAGCTGGGTGGAGGCGGCGATCCCCGCCTCTTTCGCCACCACCACCACCCAAAATCACACCCCTCTTACCCTCTCCTCTCACCTCTCATACTCCGTATATATCGAATTTTAAGATCCAAATCCGTCAGCAGACGAAGCATCAAGGTCCTCCGGTCTCGTAGGGCTCTCGAAAAACACCCGCAGAAACATCAGCGGGACAGCTTGAAAAGTGGGAAATCACCGCTCCTGAAACCCTAGTTCGCCTGGCGGCCCGACTTCTCACAAGAAAGCAGTTGCACGATGTCGCAGCTCGGTACCGTCAAGTTTGTGCCTCTGGAGACGAGGTACAACTTTTTGAAGAGTGAGTTTTGGGTTCAGCGTGAGGAATGAGGCTGATATTTTAGTGCAAGCTCCGGCTTCCTATGTGGCTGGTTTAGGGCGAGGGTGAGTCACGTTCACCCGGAAGACCGTGATCAGAAGCTGACGATGTAGAGCCTCAGGTTTCACTACACGGTCCGATATCGGTCCAGCTCGAGCTGGTCCTAGTGCCGAAGCAGTGGCCGCTGCGCAGGCCAAACGAGGGGAAGAAATCCCCGACCCGGATGCTTTCCAAGATCCAGAAAACGAACGGAATCTGTTCGCTGGGACAGTTTATGAGGCGGATGACGAAGAAGCAGATCGGATCTGGGATTCAGTCGACAGCCGGATGGATGCTAGACGGCGGGCGAGGCGGGAAGCCATGGAGGCTGAAATTGCCGAAAAGGAGCGGGCGAACAATCCCAAGATTCAAACGCAATTTGCGGATTTGAAGCGAGGACTGGAGGAGTTGAAGGATTCGGATTGGAACTCTATCCCTGATGCGGGGAATATGACTGGGAAGCGGAGGAAGAGGAATATGAGATTGGAGGAGAATCAGAATGGGCGGAGTTATGCGGTTTCGGATACGGTATTGGCGGATGCTGCGGGAAGGAATGTTTTGCTTGGGGAGTTGGATGCTGCTCAGCAGGAGGTGAGTTGCGATATCTGAACCAAATGAGATCTGAGCTGATGTGTAGAATGGAGGCTTTGATACGCCAGCGGGTGACGGCACGATGACAGATTTCGTCTCGATTGGTAATGCTCGAGACAAGGTGTTGTCATTGCGCCTCGACCAAGCGTCGAAAGACGCAGCGAATGGGTCGTCAACCTCGGTTGACCCAAGAGGATACATGACGGCTCTCAACAGTCAAGTCCTCCAGACCGACGCTCAAATCGGAGATATCAAGCAGGCCCGACAATTGCTGCAGAATCTGATTCAGAGTAACCCCAAGCATGCGCCCGGATGGATCGCGGCTGCTTCCCTCGAAGGTGAGCTACTTGTCCGAGCGATTTTCGGAACATCAAGCTGATCCCGTTAGTTCACGCCAAGAAGATGGTTGCCGCTCGGAAAATCATCGCTGAGGGATGCGAAAAGTGTCCCAAAAACGAGGACATCTGGTTCCATGCCGCCGAGCTCAATACGCCTGAGAATGCCAAAGTCATTCTCGGTAAGGCTGTCCAGCATGTCCCTCAGTCAGTGAAGATCTGGATGAAGGCGGCGTCGCTAGAGACGGATTCTGGTGCGAAGCGGAGAGTACTGCGAAAAGGTGAGCTCCAGCAACGCGATCCGTCAGTGGCATGCAGATCTCAAGCTGATCTATCAGCATTGGAGTTTATCCCCAACTCCGTCCGGCTATGGAAAGAGACCGTCAATCTCGAAGACGACCCAGAAGACGCTCGAATCCTTCTCACCCGCGCTGTCGAAGTTATCCCCACTTCCGTCGAACTATGGCTCACTCTTGCCCGACTCGAAACTCCCGAAAATGCTAAAAAGGTTCTCAATTCCGCTCGAAACAAAATCCCCACATCGCACGAGATCTGGATTGCAGCTGGACGGCTTGCGGAACAACCTGCTCAATCGGAAGTTGAGGTCAAGCTTGAAGATGACTCGGAACGGACGACCAAACTCGCCAAACAGGTCGATAAACTCATGGTGGGGGCTGTGGCTAGTCTCAAACGCAACCAGGTTATCCTGTCTAGGGAGCAGTGGTTGCAAGAGGCGGAGAAGTGTGAGGAGGATGGATCGCCATTGACTGCGCAAGCGATAGTGAAGGCTACGATACATCTGGACGTGGAGGAAGAGGACCGGAGGGCGACATGGTTAGAGGATGCAGAGCGAGCGGAGAAGGGCGGCTTTGTCGAAGTTGCCAGGGCGTGCTTTGTGGTTGTTTTGGAGACTTTCCCGACGAATGAAGGGGTATGGCGGAAGGCTGCAGAATTGGAGAAGAAGCATGGTACAGCGTGAGTTTAGAGTGCGCCCGATATGGTGTCAGAAGCTGATAATGTAGGCAAGCGGTGCAGGATGTTCTTGCTCGGGGCGTGGAGCATTGCCCCCATGCCGAAGTGCTATGGCTTATGGCTGCTAAGGAGAAGTGGGTCGGAGGGGATATTCCGGGCGCCCAGGCTATTTTATCGGAGGCATTCAAGCAGAACGAGGATAGCGAGTCGATCTTCCTTGCTGCGGCCAAATTGGCATCGGAGACAGGGGAGATGATGGCTGCCAAGCAGATCTTGGAGAAGGCCAGGGATCAGGCCAATACCGATAGAGTAAGTTTGTCGTTCTCTCTCTATTGAGCTTTATCGCTGATGAGTAGATCTGGATGAAATCCGCCGTCCTAGAACGTCAACTCAATAATCTCGATGCTGCCCTTACGATTCTCGACGAGGCCATTACGAAGTTCCCTACATTCGACAAACTTCACATGATCCGCGGCCAGATCTACACGTCTAGAAACGAGATACCTCAGGCTCGCGCTGCGTATGCCCAAGGGTGCAAGGCTTGTCCTAAGTCTATCCCACTTTGGATATTGGCTGCTCGTCTAGAAGAGAAGGCGGGGGTGACGATTAAGGCTAGAAGTTTACTCGAGAAGGCGAGGTTGTATAATGCGAAGAATGATGAGCTTTGGGCGGAGAGTATTGGGATTGAAGAACGGGCTGCTGGGGCACAGCAAGCTAAGAGTCTGTTGGCAAGGGGTGAGTTGAAAAGATCTGGGTCGCGTTACGAGATTTCAAGCTGACACTTTCAGCCATGCAGGAATGTCCCACCTCACCCCTCTTATGGTCCCTCGCCATCTTCATGGAAGCGCCTCAACAGCGCAAAGGACGTTCTGTCGACGCGCTCAAGAAGGCCGGTGAACACCCAGCTGTCATTCTTGGTGTTGCCCGTTTGTTCTGGGCCGAACGCAAGATTGAAAGGACACGCCAGTGGATGGCGAATGCCGTCAAGGCGGATCCGGATTGGGGAGATGCGTGGGGATGGTGGTTGAAGTTTGAGAGACAGCATGGTGAAGCTGTAAGTCAGCATTTCTGGCTTCGAGGATTATGCTGATCAGATTTAGGAGCGACAAGAAAGTGTCATTGCGCAGTGCGAAAAGGCCGACCCGCATCATGGCCCGGTATGGCAGTCGACATTCAAGGATTTGAGTAATCAGGGGAAGTCGACGAGGGAGATATTGGAGCTGGTCGCGGCGCAGTTGTCATGAATCGCGTAACATGTTCGTCAGTGCCATCCTATATTGATGTAAATGTTTAGGTCTACATCGGAGGCAGATGTGCGAGCGTCTAACAAAGTATTTGCATTGCTCTACCATCTATTGCTTCTTGCCCCACTTTTCGACTATGGCCTTGCCCAGCGAGATCAAGTCCGGGGTCACAACGTCAAACTTCCCAAAAACGTCTATAGCTTCATCCCACTCGTAGGTGGTGGTGTAGGCTGCGAGGAAGCCGGCGCTCTGTCTGATTAGCATCACGGGAAGTATAGGTGAAGATATGGAGCTTGTCGAAGACTTACCCTAGCAGCAGCACAGTCCCAAGCGTGCGAAGCTGACATATTAGCGAGGCTCAAGAAGCAAATGCGGAACTCGAGCTCACCAGCAAAGACCGCAATCTCTCCCGGCTTATCGGCTCCAACCTTCTCCAGCGCATACTTATACACCGCCGCCTCAGGCTTGCCCTTCTTCATAAAGTCGGCCGAGATGATGTGGTCATCGGCGAGGGGGACGTTGGCACCGTCAAAGTAACCCCGAACCCGCTTGAAACTGGCATCGGAGCAAGCCCAGACATCAAACCCGCCCTCCCTTAGAATCTGGAACATCTCCGCAAGTCCCGGTCGGGCTGTGAGCTCCATGTAGCGTTTGAAGATGTGGGCCTCGTCGTCCTTGGTCATGAAGTCTTCGGTAAGATCTTCTGGGGGGACACCGAGCTGGAAGAGGACGCGGCGGAAGATGCCAAAGAAGATGGTATGGAACTGCTTGTACTGGAAGAGGTCAGCTCTTTGATCATTCCGGGACGTGAGAAGCATACCTGGCCAATTTGCGAAAGGTAAGAGTAATCCCGCTCGGTACTGCTCATGACGGCGTACATGACGACCTTGGAGGTCAGACCGTATTTGGCGAGTTTAGAGCCAAGGGCTTCGTCAATTCCCTTTGCGGCATTCTCGTATGAGAAGCAAGTACCGACGATGTCGACTGTGAGGGTCAGCTTTATGTCCTGAGTCAAGCGCGGCCTTTCGTGGGGAGAGTTGCAGGCAAGAAAGCGAAGAAGGCGGACTTACAAGTTACTGAAGGCATGGTAGCGAGTGGCGGAGGTGGTGGGTGTGTTGTTGGGTCTGTGGCGGTGGGCGTGTTGTTGGGTCTGGACCGCCATTGTTATATACCGTCCCATCTCGTGTCAAGACATACAGCCTACCGCACTAGGGTACCACGGCCTTGGTATGGATGATTGTCAGTTAGCTTGCACCCTATTTAGCCGATATAGGCGAGACCGAAGTTCGGGCCGGCACCGGCAGCCATCTCCGACAGCGAGATAAGCCTCGTGCGCTGGCTCCGCCTTAGTCCTCTCCACCTTTACTCCGATGTTCAAGCGACGGGTGCGCTCATGATGTCGGTCTTGGCCGACAGCTCTCGACAGGGGAGGCAGGTGAGAGTCAGTCTCAAGTGGGAAGGGGAGAAGGTATGACTGTCCCCTCTCTCAGACGTGACGAGGCCCCGAAACGCAATGTCCACCCGCGATAGACCCCTTCTACCTGTCAAGAACCGGCTCGAGTCGTTCTGGCTCGACAAACGGGATCCTGCCCTGTGCGATGCTCGAACAACACCTGACCTTCCGAAGTCCGCAGATATTGTCATTGTCGGAAGCGGTATGGCGGGCGCGATGACGAGTTACTTTCTGTACGAAGAGGCCAAACGGAGGGGTAGATCTCCGCCGAGGATTGTCATGCTGGAGGCAGATGAGACGTGTGGGAGCTCAACGGCCAGAAATGGTGAGTCAAGACTAGACATATACTGACACGCGCAGGTGGACATATCAAACCCGTCACTTTCCTAGGATACAACAAACTCAAGGCGAAGCACGGTAAAGAGACCGCCAATGCCCTGCTCGAGCTGGAAGAGACTGCTTTGGGGATCTACGGCGAGGTGGTAGAGAAGGAGAAGATTGACTGTGATCTTCACGTTACACGCTCTATCGACATCTTCTTTGACAAGGCGGATGCTGAGGCGTGTCGGAAAGATCTCGAGGCTAGGACGGCCGATTGGCCTGATCGTCATGGTGATGCCCGGGCGGTTGGGACACCAGCGGAGATTGAGAAGATTGCGGGTGTAAAGGGAGCGATTTGGAGTGCGAGTCAGCCGGGTGGTCATCTCTGGCCGTACCTTTTGGCTACAGCTTGTAAGTCTGACGATCAGGCAACTGCTGACATCAGTGATCAAAATCGGCATTAGGCAAGGAATGAACCTGCAAACGTACACTCCGGTCACCTCTATCGAATCCAAAACCCCTACCCATTCCATCGTCAAGACATCCCGCGGCGACATCTCTGCCACCCTAGTCATCGCCGCTTCCAACGCCTACACGGCATCTTTCCTCCCCGACTTCAGGTCAAAAATCATCCCTATTCGCGGTACCGCCTCTTCCATCCGTCCCGCCCAGTCTCACAGTCTCGCCGGCAACCCTGGACCACTCAAGTACACATACGGGTTTCGCCACGGTACCGGCGATGTGGACTATCTGATCCCTCGACAAGGCCGCACCATCTCTGGTCGGGGCGATAACAGCATTATACTGGGCGGAGCCAAGTCGACATTCCTCAAACATCACGAGCGTTGGTATAACAACATTAATGATAATGAGGAGATGCCTGGCGCTCGGAAGTACTTTGAGGACTTCATGCCAAAGAATTTTGTGGGGTGGAATGGGGATGCAGGGAATGTGGAGAAGGTATGGAGTGGCGTGTTGGGTTATTCCAGTGATTTCAACCCTTACATCGGGCTGCATCCGGAACGGAAGGGGATCATGCTCTGCGCAGGCTTTACAGGTCATGGTGAGTGATACCAATTGTCCACGCTGATGCCAGGTATGCCACTCATACCTACCTGCTCTATGGCAATTGCAAGTCTTGCCATCGAATGTCTCGGAGGTCAAGGCAAGATATCTCCGGAGGCGCAGGAAGCGTTCGAGGCCAAGATCCCGAAACCGTTCCGCCTTACCCAGCAGCGGTACGACACGAGAGTGAATGTGATCAAGGAGTTCATGGGGCAGGATGGAGGCGCCGGCGGTGCTTTGGCGAATACGGATGAGGCGGTGATGTTGGCCCGAGCAAAGTTGGCGAAGTTGTAGTCTACATGTAATGTTGTCTTCAGTCGTGATTTGCGGTTGCGCAGCTCAAGATGCTCTTACATCTTCTTTTGCACTTGCTCCTGCGATGCAAATGTGTCTGCGAACAGCGACAGTAACCATCCGCCACTCAGTTGAGAGAACGACGGAAGAGTGAGGATCGTGTGCTACATGTACCGAGCCCGGAAAGGCTGGATCAGAAGCGTGAATCTTCAAATACAACCGGAATACATTGATCAAGCCTGACTATATTTCCACTCTCCGCCACTGTAACCCTCCAACCCAGGCCACACATCGACCGGATTCTTGCCCTTGAGATGACCAGAGCCGTTCTGGCTCTTGTAGAAACCCATGAGTTTGAGCACCTCTGGCGGCATCTTCATAAACTCCTCGGGCTTGCAGGCAAGAGTGGTAGCTTCGCCTTGTCGGAAGTGGTCGGCCTAGGGGTCAGCATTGGCCTAGATGGGGGGAGAAAGGGGCTCACGCAGGCAAAGAGTCCGTAAATGATCCGAAGAGCATCCGGATCTGTCGGCTCGCAGACATTTGCCCCTGCTCCGTGGAAGATTTGGCCGAGCCAGATGGCGAGTGATCCTAGATGGGTCAGCGGTAATATGGTTGAACAGTACAGGAGACTCACCCTTCTTCATCTCGGCGACTACACACTCCTCAGGCTTGGGTGCACGATCCTGCGGCCACTTATGCGAGCCTGCAGTGTCAGCGAAGCTCGGAACGCAAGGATAAAATGAGTGCTTACCTGGAATGACATGTGTGCCTCCATTCTTTGCCGTGACATCGCAGCCAGCAACAAAGGTGGACACTGAGCAGATCAGCTTCAGTCATGACGGGCGACAAATGACTCACCCATATTTACCATCGATTCTGGACCCGTCCGCTGAATCATCGTGGAGCCTTGATCTCTGAACATAGTCAGCCTTGGACCAGAACCTTACAATGGACGTACCGATGCAATACTTGGTTCCCGGAGCCTGGCATGACTTTGTAGGCGATCGAGGTGTGGAGCCAGTCTGGTCCTCAGCTCAATCTTCAGCTGAACTCACATTCGCCTGTCCTGGATATCTTCTCATTACCGTACCACTACATATGTCAACCCATACGGTGCTGCTGTACGTACCTCCCATTGTTCTGAGCTGTTAGCAGCAGCTCGTCAGAGTCAGAGTCTGCAGCACTCACCATGCGATAGAAACTCCTTCATGACTGCCCTGATCAGCGCATTCCGCTACACCAAATCTTGACATACCTTTGTGCCAGACATCTCGTTGAAGTCTGGAGGGTCAGCTAAGTCGACCGAAGCCTGACTAACAATTTGCAAGTATCTTCCGGAATCTCCCCCATCAGATCGTAGAAGACTGTAGTGTTGCTTGCCCTGAAGCCCTTGATGCCGTGCTGCGTGAGTCCCTGCTTCTCTTGCTTCTCGAAACATGGCATGGCTTTCTTATTCAAAGCGTCAACTTCCGCCTCGGTAGCCTGCCTATGTCAGCAATGGCCCGGAGACGTGCTTACAAAGTCAGACAACACGATAACCCCATCCTCATGAAGAATTCTCAGAATCTCTTCGATGGGCGCGGTCGCTGGAACTGTCTGTATGACGGGTCGGGTCATGTTGTGAGTATGTCAAGTTGGGGTAGAGGCTCCAATGGCAGCCACAACTTATACTGTAGCAACCAGTCACCCGGTCATCTCCGAGAGGTGTATGAGCTTGACATGTTGGACTCGCTCTCGGTAGGCGGTAGAGCTCGGCTCCGGCACATCCGCCAGTCACCAGTACCGGCACAGCCGCCTTGGCCTGTCCGGCCGGAGGTCCAGTCCGAGACAGTGGCTAGCGGAGGAGCGGTACGATAAGGAAGGCTTATCGACGTAGAGGTGGGTCGCGACAAAATAGCCGAAATATCCCGCTCGGCATCCTCGGCAGAGCGGTCCCGGGGGACTTTGGGAAAGCTCCACCGGCCCGCCCACCGCGGCTCAAAGCTCTTGGTATACATCCCTGCAAAGACTAGCGCGATAAGCAATCTAATCAGCTGACGCTGGCGCAGTCCACAGCTTCGCAAGCGACGCTTCGAGTTGCCTGGAATCATTATCCCGACCAGGGCGGACACGGCTAAATGCCTTTCGGCCCCGCCCTATGGGCATCATCTATCTCCGAAAGCTGAACGATAAGCCAGAGGCTGTATAAGGATGACATCTGCCTGACATTCCGCTCTTTCTGATCTACGTCCGACTTATTACCTTTTGACAAGCCATGGCGTCTACATCTGACACTCTCAATGTCGACGGCATTGAGTTCAAGGTTTACGACGTCCCTCCTCCGCCAACCACAAAATGGGGCAGAATCTACCGCTCAGCGGCTTTCCAGATTGTCATTGTGGCGCTGCTCGCCTTTTCTGGACCAGGCATGTCTGAAGCCATCACAGCCTTAGGTGGTGGAGGCCAAGCTCAGCCTTGGGCAGTCAACGCCGCCACTGCAGTGTCGTACGTTATGGTAAGTTTCTCACTGGCACAGCACGATTTTGGGCTGACTCCTAGGTCGCTTCTGTATCCGCTGTTGGTGGTCCAATCGCATCTCGTCTCACCATACGCTGGATGTTGATAATCGGCGCTGCGGCTTTCCCTATCAACGGATCTGCCTACTATGTCAGCTCTCAGTATGGCATTGACTGGTATCTCATTCTTGGTCGTACCATTTATGGCATCGGTGAGTCTTTGTTCATCATCATAAGTCGTGTATCGC
This sequence comes from Dioszegia crocea, assembly GCA_001600615.1. Taxonomy (NCBI): domain Eukaryota; kingdom Fungi; phylum Basidiomycota; class Tremellomycetes; order Tremellales; family Bulleribasidiaceae; genus Dioszegia; species Dioszegia crocea. Next base: position 1,790,130 of record BCKK01000003.1, read on the forward strand.
TGATGTATAAGGGTTCGGACTATGGTATGTAGCCGAGGCTGCCATGATCCTCTCTTACGCTGAAGAGAATCGGCGCGGAAAGTAAGCTTGTTTCGGCTAGGCTTGCACCAAAGTTTGGCGCTGATCCTGTAGATACCTCGGGATGTGGGTCGCATCCCGTAACGGTGGTCAACTTATGGCTGGTTGCATAGCTTTGGCTCGCAAGTAAGTTCCGGCCATCACTAGAATCAAGGCTTGTCGCTGACTTTCCAGTGTGCAGAACGCTTCGGCCGGGGCAGTCGCCACGTCCACCTACATCATCTTCATCGCCATCGAGTGCATTGGTTTCCCCGTCTCTTGGCTCATCTCGAAACCCTCCAAAGTCCGACGTGCCGACGGCTCCCCTATCGTCCTAACCGCCAAGCAGCCATGGAAGGTCGAGTTCCAAATCCTCTGGCGGGTGGTTAGCAGCAAACGTATGATTCTTATCATTCCTGTCGCCTTTAACTCTTTCTTCTACGGCGGTATCATCTACACCTACCTCGCCAACACCTTCACAGTCCGAACCCGTGCTTTGTCGGGCGTCCTCCAACCCGCCGGTGCCATTATTAGTACACTTCTGTACGGGCGTTTCATCCTCGACAACGGCCGCTGGAACCAGAAGAAACGTGCACAGATCGGGTTCCTGGCATGGTGTCTTCCTATGCTGGCTTGCGTCGCGTGGCTCATCGCCAACGCGGTCGAAAATACCAGGACGACCCCGCAGACTGTCTACGACTGGAACTCCCCTGGCTGGGCCAAGGCGTATCTTCCTTTCCTCTTCTTGCAGTGTGTAGGATATTGGGGCCAGTCTGTGAGTTCTCGCATTCCTGGCTTTGGCATCGCTCTCGCCATCTTCCTTCTTGGGTTCAGCTAATATCTTAGTATGTCTACTGGCTCCTATCCTGCTTCGCTGCGGACGTACAGAGTAACGCTCGTAACGGTGGATATTTCCGAATGTGGGAAGCTATCGGTCAGGCGATCTCATACGGAGTCAGTTCCAGGAAAGAGCTCGGTTACACCCCCTTATACGCCTGCCTGGCTGTTGTCGCGTTCCAAATCCCCTTCACCTGGACTATCATTCGTTCCGTCCCTCTACACCGTTCAGACGATCCCCGCCGCCCCGAAGATGAGCACAAGGATCTTGAGACCAACAAGGACGTCGACAGTATTAAGGGAATGGAGTTGGAGGAGAGTGCAAAGAGCAAGTCTGGGGCGGATATCACTGTTCGGGCGGCTTAGGGTTAGTTCGGTCGTAGATGGGAATTGGATCAAGGGTTGTTCCCAGTAAGGGGTCCGTTGTAATGTGTTATCGAATATAGATTGGGGTATGCAAATGTCGCAGCTTGCCCACCTGTGATTCGCAGATTGACCGTCAATGTGGAGTGGGCTGACACATGGCAAGATGGCCACATCGGATGATCTCAATTTGTCCTACGCCAGACGAGATATATCAAACTGAAGATGGTGTTAGCTACTTGCGCCCGGCACGATGAAGAACAACTCACAATCAAGACTCCTCATCGGAGGGTTCCTCATCCGTAGCCCACTCAGTAGACACCTCTGAGTCATCCTCCTGCCCTTCATCCGATTCTGACCCATTCGCTCCATGTATGGGCATGTAAACATCATCGCCGTTCCACTTGAGTGTTCTCGACGGCGTGTATAGATCAACCTGTGAAGGTCAGCAACCACCCAAGACTTGCAATTTGACCAGCTATTCACCAGGAGATCCTCTACACTCCACCCACACGCTTCGCAAGGTGGCGCCCCCTCAATATGCTTCAACTTCCACTTGTCCCGTTTGAGCGAGGCGGCAGTCCGTTGTTCTTCCCTGAGGTGCTTGGGGATTTGTGGGGTTTCCGCATCGATAACTCCTTCTTCAATACAGGCTTCGATATACTTCTTCCTCTCCTCATTCATAAAGATCTTCGGGAGGTATATATCGGTCGTGATCCCCGTGCCCGTCATTATTTTCGCCCTCTCGGTATCATACGCCAATGCCCGCCTGTACTGCTCTCTGACGTGGATGTGGTCACCCGCCGCATCCCGGGTCTGCTCTGCCGGCCACCCAAAGTTCTCGGTGTCCTTGTACGTGCAGTACCACCTCGAATCTCCCGCCAATACCGCCGATGTCATCCCGAGGTCATCGTCGACGTGTACGCGGTATCGGTGCTGCTTTGCCCCGGCCCTCGGCCTGGGCTCGAGCTCGTTCCAGATCGCTAGTCCGAACACCAACGGACCATACTCGACCCGTTGGCAGAATGCGACCATGTCTGCGGGACCGACGGCGAGAAGGGTAATGGCGTTGCGGGCGTTGTCCATTCGGCTGACCATGTTGTCATCAGGGGGATCGCTTTTTAGTATGGGTCGCCAGACAGCTCTCTGACCGCCGAGGAATGACCCAGTCGAGACAGTCTTGTAATTCTTGATAAGTCTGCCTTGGTCCGCTCCAGCCAATCGCGCGGCGGACTGGGCGATCCAGTCGGACTCGGCGCCGCAGAATGCGACCATTTGTGACCATTCTGGCGCGATCTTCAGATTGCCGTAGCCCATCATTTCGACATCTGGAGCATGATCCTTGATGGGACGTATGAGGTCGACGAGGTTGAAGAAGCTTCCGCCGTGGAATAGTAGATTGGGATAGGTGGGGGCAGATCTTTCGCAGGATTCGAGATATAGGTGTTGAGTGAGGGAGAGGAGGTCGGCTTTGGACTTTATGCCAGTGGCTGCGGGTGGTCGATCGATGTTGTAGATGAGGTGAGGAGGTGGTCTGTGATGACGGTCTTGTAGAGGATGACAGAGGCGATATTGTTGAAGAGCTGTAGGGTCAGCTAGTCGAAACAGGTGCTCCGCCATGATGAGGAGAGGAGAAGAGCGTCACCTAAAACTCACCTTGCTCACTCTCATCATTGCCGCCAACTCTTGCAGTCGCAGAGAGCTCCGCTCATTACGTCCATCAGGCGAAGGTCGCTCTCGGCGAAGGTGGTAGATGACCCGAATCCAGACCTCTGGCGGCAGTTCGCGGCTCATCGTCGATATCGTTATTCAGCTGTGAGGTCTCAGCTGTCAAATCTAGACTGCACTGCCAGGTATATCGTTGCAGCCTCACGCACTCAGACTCACCCACTTCGCTGGAAACCCAGGTGTCAAGCATCAAGATGTCAGAGCTCGACGCGTTGAAGGTTGAGGAATGCTGGAAAATACCCAAAGAGGAAATAAATATGGTCCTCCCTATGATTTAACTGACTATGGAAGATCCCTACAGCTCTTAGATCTCAGGATTGTCTTGTAAGTGATATGATACACAAGGTGAGTGATGGGTCCCCGCCTCTTCCAGATAGGGAAAGCCATATCTAGACCAGAAGTGATGCGCACTTCGCCCAAGGGACGAGTCATCGGTCGGAGATGTCACGGTGACACTGCAGACTTGCATGTAGGACAGCAGGATATCGTACAACAAAGTTCGGCGCTTCTTCTCGTATGATCACAGCCTGCGGTCTGATCAGCATATGATCCACATTCTTAGACGGCATACTCACCATAGATGGCGGATGCAGCATCACCTCCTCATGGAGCTGACCATCGGCCCATCTCGACCGCTGCAAGCCGCCCTTTAACTCCCGAAGACCCGGTCAGATCAACCTATTCAGAATTAGCACAGCGAATGACACGCAAAGTAGGTATAGAAATAGTCCAGAGGGATTCACCCACTCACCTAAAGATCATCGCCACACCACCCACACGCCTGACAACTTGGGGCACTCTCAATCTCCCTCAAATTCCACTGACTCGCGTATTTTGCGCTGAGAGCAGCCGGGCCAACCACCCCGAACTCTGTCTCCAAAGTGTGCGACACAATCGTCGCGATGTCTTCCTCGAGACGGCTTCGTCCTCCACCAGTATACACCGCCGCCGGGAGAAAGATATCAACAGATATTGCGGAATTATCGCTGTAGTCCCCTTCTTCCCTCCGCTCCTCGAGCCATCTCCTTGTATGTTCCCGGGCGTATATGCGATTAGCTACCGCCAGCCAAAGAACGTCATCTCTGTCGGAATTGAATGCGTTTTCTTTGAATTGACAATACCACTGAGAGATATTGCCGACAACGGTCGGAAGGGTTTCTAGGGCCGAGGGTTGGTCGAGGTGCGCTTGGTGCGTCTGGACACTCAGTCCGAGATCTGCTCGTCCTCCCTGGACATTCTCCACCCAGGCCACTGCGGCAAACGAAAGCGGGCCGAAATCCACTCGCTGGCAGTAGCTCTTCATCGTGGGACCTTTTGTGAGATTGGTGATGTTAGAGCGCGCGGCATAGATGGAATCTAGGTAGACCGGGTCTGATTTACACACGCGTTTCCAGATGCCCGTCTGCCCACCTAGGTACGCGCCGGTCGAGATCGTTCGGCATGACTCCAGCCTGATGGTACCCCCCTCTAAAAGCCTTCCCGCCGCCTCCGCTATGTTCTCAGACTCTGCCTCGCATAGAGACCCGAGTCCCTCACCGACTCGGCGCCAGCAAGATTCGGATCCGACCGCCATTATAGTCAAGTAGGAGGGACGGCTTTTGTTGCAATATTCCAAATGTAGAGCGACAATGGAGGAGATGAGATCAGACTTGGATCTTATGCCTGGAGCGGCAGCTGGGAGGTCGAGGTTGTAGATGAGGGATGGCAGGTGATCAGTGACGACGGAGCGGTAGAGAGGTATGGAAGTGAGGTTGTTGAAGAGCTACATTGTGCATCAGCTCGAGCAGGATCAGCGGGCAGCAGATCTCACCGTGTTCACCCGCATCGTCACAGCAAGATCAGGTTGCACGACCGAGGAGCGGTCATTCTTGCCATTAGGGGTTGGGAGTGGTCGCCGTAGATAGCCGATGATGCGTAGCCAGACCTCGGCAGGCAATGATGGTCCGAGCGAAGTCATATCTGGCATTGTGTTGTATGATTGATCGAGGCTGAAACATCTCGGTGAGTCGATAGCTACTGTGGACCGAGGATAGAGATCTAATATTGGTTATACGCTCGAGGATTGTGCAGGTGATCAGCTGACGGTCATGAAATTTCCCCTTCAGGTAATTAATCACCGCACCACTCCCTGCCCTTTCCTGTCTACTCGTATGTTACCTTCAGGGCGAGGAGCTCAGTCCCACTATCCATCGGCAGATGCAAAACCCAGCTCGTTGCATACACTCAAGATCCCCGAGCGCTACCCTAAACTCGTCACGAGATATATAGATAATACACAAGCCATACCCGGTCTAAATGTCTATAGGAGAAAGTCGGAAATTCGGACAGAGGAAACGAGACGTCGGAAGCCAGAACAGATGAGAACCGAGAGAAAGGGGCGTAGATGAATTAGGGTTGACGGGGTATATGGAGACGACATAGGTGGAAGGAAAGAGATGGAGCGTCGAGGGAGAATTACTCGTCATCCTCAGTATCGGGTTCACGTTCACCTAGACTAATCAGCATTTCCTCCTTGACATGGAGTATACGCAAGACTCACCACCATAGTTCAACCAGTTCAACTTCCTCAGCTGTCTCCTCTCGGCCTGCGCCTTCAACTCATTCCTCGTCATCTTCTTCTTCTTGCTCTTCTTAATGCCCAGACGACCCATCCCACCCTCAACACCTTCCTCCTCGTTATCCGAGTTCTGTGCACTGGTAGCAGCGCTCGACATACCGCTGGCGGGAGTACCAACGCGGGAAATACGGGGTGTACCGGATTTCGACGTAGTCCTCGAGTTTGGTCCGGAAGGGTTGTCGAACGCATCTTCGACAAGGGCCACCTTGCCCTTGTGCGTTAATTCTCCGTTATCGACATACCATATTTCAGGGCATAGAGCCGAGACGAACTCTGTCGAGTGGGAAATGATACAGACGGCACCTCCCCATTCTTTAATGGCGACGGCGAGACCACCGAGGGCTTCTCGGTCCAAGAAATTGGTAGGCTCGTCCAGGAACAGACATTGAGGTCTGAGGAGGGTCAGCTATCGTCCTGATGTCTGTAGGGGTGTATAGAGGTCGAGAGGGATGGGCATTGTCATAGATGTATCATCTATGCGGAGGATGAATATTTGGGTAGGGGGGAATGTGAAACACGGTGACGTAATCTGAAACACGATGCCGTAATCACCCTCCCCAGCCAAAATCTCCACTGCCCAGACCCAAAATCAGACCCAAAACTCACCTGTTGAACATAGCAGCCGCAATAACCACCTTGACCTTCTGCCCCCCACTCAACCCTTGCATTTCGTTGTATTGGGCGATATCCCCATCGAGACCGACCTGCTCCAACACCTCCCGAACCGCCGCCGCACCCGTATCACGCTGACCGGCTCCTTCACGCGAGTTGATCTGATCATCGAATTGACCCAAAAGCTTCTGGAATCCCTTATCGACCAAAGTCTCACGGGGAATCCAGGCGTTATGCTTGTGGTCCAACCCCTTGAACTTGACTTCGTACTGGAAAGTCTTCTTGAACTTTTGTCGACCGAGTACGAATTCGATTTTCCGTAGTTCACCATTCCGGCCTTCGATGGGTCGCTCCATCATCTCCTTCTCCTCGTCGGTGAGGACGCGGGTGGCCTTCTCGAGCATTTCACGGTCGTGACCATCTTGGTAACGCCATTGACTAGGAGTCAGCATTGTCAAAGTGCCAAAGGGAAAACTTACATGTACTGAACAGCAGTCTTGGTCAAGTGCTGGTTGATGTGGTGGAAGGCGTGCTGAGCGACGTATCCGACTCGGAGAGCGGGGTGCTTGTGCACGGTACCCTCCTGAGGGACAGTCTCACCGGTGAGAAGTTTGATCAGGGTGGATTTACCAGCACCGTTGGGACCGACGATACCGACTCGGGACGAGAGGGAAAGCGAACATGAAACGTTGTTGAGCGAAGGCTTGACTGTTCCGGGGTAGGTGAAGGTGGCATTGGCGAGTTTGAGAATGGCTCGGGTGTTGGATCGGACACCCATGAGCGAACCGGGAGGGGGGAAAGTGAATCTGGATATCAGCGCTGATTTTACGCTAGACTTACTTGATGGAAGTGGCAGATAGGGTGTAGTATGACTTGGCAATAGGAACGCGCTCGACGAACTTGCTCAAGTTACCGACGTAGTACGCGAGCTTCTTGTTCTCGTAGTGGATCTGTACGTGAGCGCGATACGATAAGGCTAAGAAGCTAAACTTACAATGTCGGTACAGACGTTGTCGAGGAAACCAGAGTCGTGCGAGACAATCATACAAGTGATGTCCGGGAGGTTGCACAAGTACTGCTCGAGCCAAGCGACAGTTTGGACATCTAAAATGTTAGAAAGGTTCTGACGAATGAAAAGGGTACTTACCCAAGTGATTGGTAGGCTCATCCAAAAGCAGAATGTCCGCTCCGATAAGCATAGCCCTAGCGAGCTCAAGCTTCATCTTCCATCCACCCGACAAGCTAGCAACGGGGTCTTGCTGCTTTTCGTCGGAGAAGCCGACCGACAAGAGCATGGCGGCGATTTCAGACTTGGGCCTGCCGGCAAGACGGGCATCGGAAGCGATAAAGTCGACAATTGGAATACCGGTGTCTTCGCCTTGGAGAGCGTGTTCAACCATCAAGCATCGGAGCTCATCGTTGGAGGGGAAACCTTCGACCTGGAAAGTCAGCCAAGATCATTGATGCAAAAACAAAACACACCTTGCCGTCTCGGATAGCCTTCATGAGGGTACTCTTACCCGCACCGTTACCGGCGCAAATACCGTACCTCCGTCCACGCCTCAACTTGAGGTTGGTGTGGTTGAGCAGGAGCAAACCACCGTAGGCCAAACTGAATTGAATGTCACAGAGCAGCTGTCCTCCATCTCCGTCATCCTCAGCGGCAGGTGCGTACTTTGCGCGGTCGATAGCGAGGAATGCCTCCCGAATACCATCCGCGGCCTTGGCGCCAGCCTCAGCGCCCTGGAGGAGTTTGAGGAAACCGCCGAGAGCGCGTGTTTCCCAGATCTCGGCGTCAAAGCGCCTGAGCTCGACGAGGTCGGCAATGACGTTCGCCTGATACTCGACGGCGTGGGCGACGATGGGGGAATTGGGAAGGGAGAATGAAAGGGGGAGGGAAGGGCGAGCGGGGAGACCCTCAACGGCGAGGTGGGGCACCATGAGAGTGAGCGCCTCGGTGACGGAGAGGATAATGTCTCGTTCGGGTAGAGGGGTGGCGGAGGCTGAGGCACCAGCAGCAAGGAGGATATCCAAAGCGGTCTGGGCGAAAGCTCGGATTTCGGGGAAAGCAGCACCGCTGGCGAGTTGCTGAACACCGCCGACAAGGGGACTGAGGTATCGCGCGGCAACAAGAGGATCACGGACGAGCTTGACCAAGTTTCCAACAACAACACAGGTCATTCGCTGGGTGTCGGTGGATCGCTCCTTCAAAGCTCGGGTGAGGAGGGGTACCATAACGGCGAGAGTGGGCCCGGTGACCTCGGCGACGAAAGTGGTGGAGGAAAGACCCTTGATGGTGCCGGCGACAGCCTGGGGGGAGGCCATGGCGGAGACAAGGGAGACGATGTGTTTGAGCACATCAGGGTTGGGAAGGGTACCGCAGAGCGTGGTGGCGGCTTTGATAGCGGCGGATGAGACCTGAAAGTTAGCCCGATTCGTGCAAATTGTGACTAGACCTACCTCAGACTTGGTATCGTGCATGGCCTTCTCGACGATGGGGATGACTCTGCCTAGCTCGGCAGCGACCCATTCCTCACCTCCCAGCTTGACGGTCCCCTCCATAGCCTTCAATGCCGCCACCTTGGTCTTCCATCCCTTGGCATCGTCAAGAGTCTTGCTAAGTGCGTCGAGCAAGACCCGGGACGCCTCGGGGGGAGTGATCTTGATCAAAGCGTTGATAGCGGAAGTGACAGCAGTACGGATGGACTGCTCCTTATCCATGGCCAGCGATAAGAGAGCGGGGATGACGGGCATGAAGACACCCTCAATACCGGTATTGAGGGATCGACAGAGTCGCTCAATGAGGACAGGAGCGGCCTGGCGCTCAGTGTTGGACTTTGACGCGCTCCAAGCGAGGAAGACATCGACGACCTTGCCATCTTGCAAAGCCTCGATAGTGCGGGGAGACTTCTTAAGGGCAAGAGCGATTTTGTCGGCTACAGCTTTGGCCTCGATGGGGGTCTTGGCGATAGCAAGGGCGGAATACTGCTCGGAGAGAGGAGAGTCGGGGAGGAGGGTGGTAGGGCTGGGAGTAGCGACGGGAGACATGTTTGTAGATTGTTTGGAAGGTAAGTCGGGGGGAAATGAAAGGCGGGAGGCGAGGAAAAAGGGAGGAAGGAGGTAGCCGGGACTAGTATGCAGCAGTCACTGCTGTGCGTCGGAGTCGGAGGGTGTATGCGGAATGTACACGAGGGGAAAGGGGAGGATGGACAAAGGGAGATGGAGATAGGCAAGACAGTGTGCGAGCAAATCTTCACTCGCTGACAGGCTCCGCTGAAAAAACTCAAAAAGCCAACACGTGGGTGGCAACCTTATCAACCCTTTGAAGAATAACACGTCATACCTCCTTGTGCGGGGTCTCCAAGCTGCCCTGCTGATGTCAGCTGAAGGTCAGTGGGGCCCAGCCCTCGATGTTCGATGCATTACACGACATGGCGATCGTCCTGTACTGGGCCATGCACGTCTCTGAGCTGGCAAAGGGGACTCGCATGTGATGCAGTTGTGTCTCGAGCGGAGTAAGCATCTCTCACTGCCAGCTCGCGAGCATCGACATGACGTAAAGATCTACGAGGAATGCTGCGGTCTATACCACCCCGCATCTCAGCCCTTCGTCCAGGCGGCACCGGATCGAGAATACATGCATACGTTTCGCATGGAAAGATGCAACTAGTCTTATTGATAGTGAATTGCGTGCGAGAGTTTGATACTGAGCACGAGGTGGCTTAGATTGTGCCTAGGAGGAGTTTGAGTCAGGCCGGGTCTGGACTCGGCGGATTAGTCGTTTTGTCCGCCTTTCTTGCCGTGTGCAATACGAGTAGAGGAGATTCCAGCAAACACCTTCGGGGTATCGGCCACCGGAAGATCTGGCGGATCTTATTGGGCAGCAGCCAAGGGATTAGCTGGACTTCGTCGCTTCGACCTTAAGGGCGGATGCAAAATCACCTGATGAAACAGCCGGCCGGAATCTTCTTGAGCGCCGCCGGCAGACCTCGCCCGGCGATTAGTGCAATTGACGTAAAAGGCTTCATACCCTTTGCTTATGGCAGCCATTTGGCCCTGTTTCAACTTGGAGGCGCAGTGCATTCCCGAGAAGCCTTCCGCTCATTTTTTTTTTGGTACTCCATGACTGATGTCTACACTGTGCATTGTCAGTCGACTGGGTCCACACCCACCTTCTTTTAATGCCTTTGCCACCACCTACGACATCATCGCTGCAAGAGCGGGATCAACCCCAATACCCTATCCCGCCTCCTAGCCAAGCCCCACTCACGATAACGACAAGCCCAAACGCCCCTTACGCTCCACAACTTCCTCCGACGCATGGATATCCCCCGCAGACCCAACTTCCAGCTGCAAGGCCATACTCGACAGCCCAATCCCCCACCGCACACATCGAGCCAAGCGGAGGCTTGCCACTTGCTCATGCCGAGTGGCAAAACCAGCAGCCTACCGATCTTGATACCAGCGCAAGGAAGGTAGCATGGCCGGCAAATCCGAGTTTGGCCGATCTTGGATACGCTGCGCCAGAAGCCAGCGGCTCTTCATCTTGTCAGTCACCCTTTTTCTCGATCCCCTGGCTCTGGTCGAGGATTATCCGCGCGGGAAGAAAATTCAACTCACTAATGCCTGTAGACCCAAATCCAAATCAGTCATTCGGAGCAGATCAGTATGCATATCCTTTTCGATATTTGCCACCTTCCCAATCACTCCCAAATCCGCAACAGCAACCGCCGGTGCCGCCCTTTGGGGGATACGAAGGCGCATGGGCATCGCAGCTTGACCCAGCTTTAGATCAGCCAGTGAGTAGACTCAGTCAACCCTTGCCAGTTTCTCCTCAAAATATGTCCAATGAGGCTGACCCAATCAGCAATCGACAGAGTCCGGTAATAATGCCATCATGGATTGGCGCAAAAACCTTATCCCTCTTGCGCCTGCAAGTTATCCCAGTCCACTCAGCAACACAACTCCCAGCTCAAGCGATCTCGTGTCAACTACCTGGCCTGCTGCGAGCTCTTATCAGCCTGAGGTCAAGCCCGAACCACCTGTCCCGCCGGTCGACGATCAATCTTCACTCGGACGCCGAGTCTCAACTCGGTCAGTGTCGGCAGAAGAGTCAGGCGGGGGAGGGTCATTGGTAGGGAATAAGCGGCGAGAGCAGAATAGGTCAGCTCAGCGGACATTTCGGGCCAAGGCCAAGATCCAGCAACAAGAGGTGAGTAGATTACGCTGTCTTGAACATCCGCGCATCACCAAAATTCCTTCCCTTTCCCTTCCCGTCACGTCCTGATCAGATCATACCCCAGTTTTGGACTGCGTCGTTGTCAGTTACCATGTCAATATGCTGACGTAGCCAGGTCATCGACCACGTCTCGCATCTGGAGACCCTTACCCGAGTACAGGAGGCGAAGATCAAAGAGCAGGAGGGCATCATCTGGGGCTTGAGGGCGGAGAACAACTTGCTGCAGCAGGCAGGCGCAACATTGGCGGCGAATTGGCGGCAAGGTCTGGAGCAAGTGAGAAGCGAGCAGCAACGGGCTGCAGGCAATGGCGCGGGGAATACTCGAGGAGCAGATCGGAATGTCAGGGGTGGGAGCGGTGGGGCTGAATCAGGGGGCGATACTGGTACAGTTCCGGTTGAGGATGATCCTATGATTGAGGTTGACTCTGCTGTCGATGTAGATAAAGACAAGGACTCAGTGAGATGACATCAGGTTTAAATGAGCTGGTACAAAGTTAGTTGTGTATGATGGCAGGGCCAAGGAATCAGTGGGTAAGATACATATGCGCGCGAATACTTCTTAGAAGAGGCTGATATGTGTGGGAAGTATCCTTACTCAGAAGTGTCAAGCTCAACGCAGTCGTCCGTGTGAACGAAATACCGGAGGACAAGTGGCGAAACATACATACCTATCCAGCATGTCGCAAAAGTTTGATGGGCGCCTGCTTGTTGGCCACAAAGGTGGTGTTGAGCGGTGGGAATGACCATCCCAGACCAACCTTAGAAGCGGGGCGTACATCGCCGATGGACAAGGCAGTGACCAGATAGCGTAGACGGTCCCAGCGCAGAGCGTCCACAGCTTGAGCCTTTCTGTCCGGAAGCGAGAGGTGTGCGTTTCACAAAGGCTAAGCTGAGCCAAATGCGGATGTTGGGGGTGTGGGAGGAAGTGTCACTGCATCGGGTGCTGTTGGTCTATGTACAAAGTCTCAGAGTGCGATGGAAGTCAACTCAAAAAGTAAAGATCAACCTGCTGACATCTCCTGGAAATAGACTCGGCCGAAAAGCAACCGATTACGAGATAACGGAGACGGCGTCCCTCCGATGCGGAAAAACCGTGACGCCACGCGCCATGACGCGCCTTTGCTGGATTCTGCGGTATGCTAAGGCTATGCATCGCGCTTGTATAGCGAGCTAAACAATGATGCATGATGGTAGGGTCTATCATAGCGTAGATTGTACGTGGAACAAGGTGGATGTGTGGAAGTCTGGATCAAACAAAAATCGCCGCCAAGAAAAATGTGGGGTCCCGCATCGTTCCGCAGATCTGGACTCTTCTGATGAACGGCCGCTTCTTAGGAATCGAGGAAGTCTGGGCTCTTTTTGCCTATGATCATGGCAATATAGACGCAGATCTGAGACCAGCAAGACACAGCAGCAGCTATTTGATGTCCTGGCATGCCCTCGCCGCAAGCTCTCGATCATTCCTTACTCTATCCTCTAGAATGCACGTGAGACATCTTTTTATACTTCCAGATAGGCTGATTCAAGATCCGGCTGGATAGAGTTCGAGGTCTGGAATCTTATAGTGCTGTCAGGGCAGTACAGGCTGTCGCAGACATCAGCGGCATACATGATCGGGAAGAATCCTGATAGAAGCCGCAGATCAGATGTATCACGAGTATCAGTTGACAGCTAGCGCGAGTGGTATATGGGATCTGGAGGGTCTAGGCCCTTCCAGACCCTGACGTCACGCCGTAAAACGCAGCGAGAGGAAAAGGTTGGGTCGATCAGTGGCTGGCTGAAAATGCCCAAAGCAGCAACAATTAGGGTGGTATGCGGACTGGAGGCGTGTGGACGGCCGTTATCAAATCTAGAGGCCTGGGTGTCGCGCCGTTAGGCCCGCGCAGACTAACTCGGCTTCCCTGAACCCTAATGTCCGAGCTTCATCAAATCCATTAATATCAGCTCTATAAAGATCATTGCCGCAAAAGCAAGTAAATGGATCTCTATGTACCTCTTCTCTTTGTCTATATTTTACAGTCGGGCCCTCAGCTCGTTTGCTGACGGTCAGCACATTGTGTCAAATGCCAAATCCGCTACTGTCAACCTTCACTGCGCGCCATCAGTCCTATCATCAGGAAATGGCAAATCACACTGCTCAACTCGCCATCTATCGGAACGGCAATCGAGTCCAGAGTCCGCCTGCCTACCCGCCACCACCACCACCACCTCCCCTTCATCCCAGACAAGGCAGCACGTGGTCGGACTCATCCTTCTCTGCCAATCACCCCCTCTCTCCTGCCCCCACCACTAGCCAATCTATCATTTCCGACGCCAGCGACGCTCTCGAAACTCCCACGTCAGTCTCATCGACGATGGTCATCAGTGGCTGGCAACCCGAGATTGGCGTCAGTATGTCCAATACCAGGCTGCCTCATCCCACCTCGAACGTCAGTCAGGGTGTAGCCACTAATCTAGAGTGGCGCCAACCACAGGAGAATCAGTACACGAATCCACACCCGCCCCAGTCGTACGACTCCCAATCCATCCCCACAAACATCCCATATACCGTCCCCGATTGGAGACTCGGGCCCAATGCCCAAGCCCAAGCCCCCAGCTCCGTTCGTCCAAACTTTGCGCCGGTCCAAAGCCCATCCTTCGCCAGTGTACAACCGAAATTTGAATCTTCCGCGCCCGGTTTGACTCCCTCGTACTCATACGGCTCTCACGACGCCGCCGCATCCTCCAGTCGCGCCACTCTCGGGCTCGGGCTCAACCCAGGCTCCATGCCCACCCCGCGGATAGATCACAACCAGGGCAGTCTTGATTCCGCTTTCGGTATCCGTCCATGGGCCGGATCTCCACTAGTATTTAGCGGACCCGCTGCATCAGCATTCCACTATGTAAGTCTTGTTAGCACTCACTGTCAGCCCCGCTAACCAGCCGCAGAACCACTCCTTCACTTCCCCCCTATCCCCGACGAGCGCGAATTATGCGTATGAGCATGGTCAGATGCAGGCATTCAACAGTGAACCAAACACCATTTATAACTCTGTTCCATCTTCATCCCGCGCTGGCCCACCTACGGAAATATTACCGGCCGCACCAGAGTCAGACTTGGTAAGTATGGGTCGTAAATAGATCGATCGTCAGCTGAGATTCAGAATGACTCGTACTCGCCACCTCAATCACCAATATTCCAAACCCCTCCTCAATCTCCATCCAACAACCTTTCTTCCTTTCCCCAGTCCCCTGACGCCGATACCCACCGCGACATCGCATCCTCCAACCGACCGGAATCCGTCAGGCGGGCGCCATCAGCCCCACGAGCGGCCAAGACCTCAACGTCGTCCAACTCCAAAGCCCCTTCGCCCACCATTTCGAAAGGCAAAAAGGGAAGAAAGCGATATTTTGCGCCGCCGGGAGAAGAGTCGGCCGAGTGGGAAGGTGTGATGGACAAGAAGGAGAGGCGGAGGACGCAGAACAGGCTGGCGCAGAGGGCGTTCAGGGCGCGGACAAGGCAGCAGGAGGTCGACGCGGATGAAGGTGAGTGAAGGGTTTGGGGTTTCGGAATCCGGTATATCGGGCGAGCGCTGATGTTTTCTCAGCTGGGGAGGAGGGGTTCACCTGAGGGTCTTGCGGTGGTGGCGGAGGGAAGGGGAGTAACGTCTATGAGGCCGAACGAGATGATTCGAGGGAGCGCATAAAACATCGTCTGGCAGCGCGGCAGAGTTGCGTTTGACCTGTATGTGGTTCATTAGTCAGTAGGGATTTTGGGCCTTTTCGTCAGGGTATCTATTGTACTCGGTATGTATCTCCATCAGTAGCTGGGCACGCTTGACTTGAAGAAGTGATCGCCGATTGTAGATTCTGCTGGAAGACAGTCAGGAGCGCCCTTGAGCCATTTACATTTGGCAGAAAAAAAATGGACGCTTGATCATCTTCAGACCCCTCGCTTAGCCTGCGTGATGGCTAGGGTCGGTCGAGCACGTTCGAGAGATTGAGCGGCAATTCTAGATGTCAGCTTGACCGCCACACCGAAATCTCCGCCATTCTCGCCAATCACGTACAGGTTCTGATTTCGGCTCAATCCTTCGTCAACCACCATACATCCCAACTATCCTTCGCAACGACATGGCTGGCTGTTGCACCGACGGCTCGACGCTGGGTATGTGGTATGCGGAACTCCGAAACCCGCTAGGTGATTGCTTAGGGTACGCTGAGGGGAAATATAGACCCTGTCCAGTGACCAGTCAGCTCAGATCCCGCGACAGATATCCGCCCGCAAATTTCCTCCAGCAACCTCGATCGCCTCGCTATAAGCCCCTTTGTCTACACTACACCAGATATCCCATTGCCAAGGTCAAACATTTGCCCTAGTCCAAGACAGACTCCCAGCTCACTTCCGCAACATAAATCACCCACCCCCCTACATCTCTTTGGCAACGCCCGACAATCAAGACTGGTTCCGAATCCGACATCGAAACTCACATGTAATTACGGTATTCATCCATCCTTGCTGGTGACAGTATTACCTCGCCAGAGTAGACAAGCTAGACTTTGAGGTGAATCCGAACAGAGACGTATTGATGGCGAAATAAGCTCGAGTTCGAGCACAACGCTGTGGGTTGACGGCGTCGAGCGGTCAAGAACTGGATGACTGACTGATAAGGTGAGTCTGATGAGTATTGCCTTGAGGTCAAGTGTCAGCTGAGACGTGTGTGCGGAGGCGGGCTGGATGAAAGGGGAAGTGGAGGGAGTGCGAAAGAGGCCGGATGATGAGGGAGCATTCCGGCGATAGGAAGGGACAACTTGGTGCTGGGACCGAATGAAGGCTGGGAATGCCGGAGTGAAAAGGAAGATGACCGGCGGAAGTTTGGAGGAGAGTTGAAGTTGGACGAAGGGTCTGAAGCGGAGAATCGAATGTCGACGAAGTATGTCTCAATGGTACCGATCTGTGGATGACAGCGAGGAAGAGTGGTATTGTCGAGGCGTGATTGGCGAGTGGCGGAAGCGAGTGTCAGATGGGAGACTGCTACAGTGTGGAAACTCGGCGGAAGGGCGGCCAAGGGTACAAGAGCGGAACCGGCAGAGAAAGGATTGATCAGTAACTGTTCACTTCTTTGGAGAAAAATGTATGCCCTACTTACCTATTGTCTGGGGAGACCCGCTAATGAGCTGATGTTGCCCATCATTGCAGATCGGCGAAGGCGAAGCTTTGAGCCCGCCAAGGCTGACTGATGGCTGGAGGTCAGTGTGGATGTGGGCCTGGCTGCTCATGTCGCTTGGCTCGGCCATCATTGATGCCAATCAGAATATTGACGTATGGAGTAAACTAGTTTGGTAACTAAGAGATCAGCCCATTGTTATTATTGGCAAGCCCCGTTGATCCTACTCACAGAATACGGAGCTACAGCGAGGAACGAGAGAGTGAAGCAATCCATGCCGCCCGGAAGCCTCCTCTCTTCCCCATCCGCGGATCCCTCCCTGCAAATCCACACTCTGCGTCTTGTCGGCGTCTGACCGAGATACCAATTCAGAGCGCGGATGATAAGGGGCAGAGTGGGATGGAAGGGAAGGCCACCTTTATCGGCATTCATGCGGAAGAGCGCAAGATCGGGCTGACTGAGATGTTATTGTTGTTGCGAGTGCCTGCTGTTCATTCCGCTCAGTCCATTCGCGGACTGGTTCGTTGGAGAGGCCTCAGCTATAGCCAAGCGAGATAGTGGTGCATAGCGGAGATAAAAAGCTTTCGCATGTGCACAGAAATACTGGCGATGTACATGACTCGAGGTAGAAGATGAGAACCCTCTGCCCGAGCGAAGAATATTGGCCAGTTGGCGCAACGATCGAGATCCCGGTAAAAGAGCCCTGAATGAGGCACTCTAGGCTTGTATATAACGTAGATCACTTGTATACAGGCGGAGCTGATAGCACAGCATAGCCGTGCCGCACTACAGCCTGGTAAAAGGGCATAAATCTCATGCATGTATACGACCGTGTCCGATGCTCGAGATGGATCGAAAGGACCACTCAAGCCATTTTAAACTCTGCCTAGCCTTAAGAAAGTGGTCAAACCACCCCCCACGGCCCGCCCTCTTGACCTGATTCCAGCGCTATTTGGGCCAAACAAAGATCGACAGGCATTGAGACCTGGGCCAGGAAAGATCGACATCCCTTCCACCTCACACCCTCCTATCGACCATGTCCTGCAGACCGAGATGACGAGGTAACGAATCACGCGCGCCCTCCCCT
Source organism: Dioszegia crocea (assembly GCA_001600615.1). Lineage (NCBI taxonomy): Eukaryota > Fungi > Basidiomycota > Tremellomycetes > Tremellales > Bulleribasidiaceae > Dioszegia > Dioszegia crocea. Next base: position 1,807,817 of record BCKK01000003.1, read on the forward strand.
TGCTCCGTGCCCGCCAAGCTCCAAGTTGAGTTTTTCGCCACTTTGCACTGACGCCCCAGTCAGATCTGCATCCGGTCTCACGTGCAGAGTGGGTATGCATCCGATAATCAGCTCTTATCAGGCCGAGGTTCGGCATCCGAATCGTCATCTTCACCCTTGCCACTTTCCTCGGAGCGTTGTAAGCTCTGCTGGGGCCTGGGCCTGGGCCTGGACGGAGGGAAAGGCTGGACCGAGTCTGAAAAGAACGTTCGCCGTAACCTGACCGCCTTGGGCCTCACGAACGGGGTCACTCTTCCTTCCCTTGAATTCTCGGTCGGGCTGTGCCCATGACAGTCTTACTCTACGCTAGCTCCAGGACCCCAAGAGTCTGAACCTAATCATGGATGTTCGCTATATCCAGCAAGTACTAATACATCATTCCCCTCACGAATTATACCCAAAATAACCCCCTGGCGAATCCCCCACCCGACCCCATCCTTCCCTAAGTCCAGCTTAAACTTTGTATACAACCCCTTCAGCAAACATGACCTCATTCTGTTCTCCCATCCTCTCCACCGCCGTCCGGGCCTCCGAGCTCCCAAACAAATCGGCAGTCTCCATACCCTCATTGATTAACGGTAATAATTCTCCGAAATCAATCATGCCCTCTGCGCCAAGTTGGGCGGTGAAGACTGCGTCTAGCCGGGTTCGGAAGAGGTCCAGCCTGGGTGTATCAGCTTGGGTCTATAGCTAGATGAGGCATCATAATTAGGGCACTCATACAGGGAAAGGGGAAAGGAGAGGATAGGGAAAGGGAAAAGGGAAAGGAAAAGAAAGAATGACATACCTATCCGAAGTAATATCCGCTCCCAAAGAAGCTTCTGCCCCAGCCATATCATCATCCTCATCTTCCGCCTGTGCCCTAGGTGCCGGATCCGCAGGCGCAGTCCCACCCCTCCTTGGTCTTGCTCCAGCCCCACCATCAGCCCTATCCTCTTTCTCCAACCGCCTAGCCTTCTCTCTCGCCCTTTGCCTCTCACCCTCCGTGACCGGCGCAACTTCCTCATCCTCCTCTTCCCCACCTGGAGCCTCTTCATCCTCATCACTATCTCCCTCACCATCCACATGTACCCCATTATTCAACTTGCGCCTCTTCCTCCTCTCAGCCCGAAGCACCTCCTTGAATAGCGCAAATCTCAGAATCTCCTCGGCAGCCATTGCGTCCCGTTCGTCCACTTTGGTCGAAAGGCGGGTTTTGGCATGGGCCGTTGAGAGTCGAATGAGGGTTTCGAGTGTACGTGCAGTCAAAGGACTCGTCTATACAGTCAGCATCCACCCAGTGTGTCACGAGTCCCTAAGCGGCACTCACTCTCTTTTGATTACCCGCAAGATCATCATTCCTCAACCCACTATAAACCCCAACGATATAATCCGCCGCACCCTTTGTCAAGACGGGATGACACCGGTTCTTGGCGTACTGGATATACTTTTTGACAAACGCCATACTGAGTACTTCTTTCCGCTTGGAACTGCCCCGCCCAGACGAGGTGGTGACGCCGCCATGGAGGAGTGGGTTGAATTTTTCGAATACGGGTGTCTCACCCTCTGCTCCGGCCGGAACGGGGTCTTGACCAATCGCCAGTGCTTCGCTCACATTCTCGTTTACTGGTGTGCCTACTTCTTCAGCGTCTGGGCAAAGTGGCGGTGATGATGAGATTGACTCACCCTCTTCTACACCAGGTTGGATATACCGGTGCATCCTCAGAACATGCTCTGAGATCATCCGGTCTCGCTGCTCGTCCGTATCGTCCGTCACCACGAAGAGCAGATCGAAACGGGATAGCAACGAGTCGGGTAGGGCGATGTTCCGGTGAGGGTCTTTGTGCACATCGTACTGATCTGTCAGCTTTGTCTCCAGGGATAATGAAGGATCAGCTCACCTGTCCGTAGATTGGATTAGCAGCGGCGATGACTGAACATCTCGCATTGAGCGATGTATGTATCCCAGCCTTGGCAATAGTCACCGTCTGCTGCTCCATGACTTCGTGAATGGCGACTCGATCCACATCTGACATCTTGTCGAATTCGTCGATACACACCACACCTCGATCGGCAAGGACCATAGCTCCAGCTTCCAGCCGTCTTTCCCCTGCTCATCAGCTCTGGCTCTACCCATTGACAAAATCCACTCACCAGTATCCTTGTCGGTAGTCACAGCCGCAGTAAGACCCACCCCCGAACTTCCTCGACCAGTAGTAGCAATTGCCAATGGCGCAGTATTGAGGACAAACCGCAACATCTGACTCTTGGCCGTACTGGGATCTCCAACCATGAGGACGTTGATGTCTCCTCTGATATGTGCCCCATTCTTGAGATTCTTCTCTTCTCCGCCGAGAAGCAAAAGCAGGATGGCCTGTTTTATATAGTCGGAACCGTAGATTGACGGAGCGAGGGATTGGGATAAGAGATCAAAGATGCCTCGGCGTTTAGAGAGTTTGTTGATGTTTCGGATATCCGAGTCGGTTAGGGGTGTCTGCTGGATACCGCCATTGGCCTTTGACGAGAGGAGGATGACATTGTTGGCGATGATTGTGGTCCTGATTGTCAGCTAGCTTCTCCCAAGTGCGAGGAATTGAGCTCACTGGAACCCCCTTGATCCCTGTCCTCCACCACTGGACTTGTACACACCCACAAGCTGAATCCTATCTCCAGGCTTACACCAATCGACCAGATCATCCGCCAAGACCACCTCTACACCCCTTGGTAACTGTCCCGCCGGCGCCCTCTCCGGCATCTCCTGAATCGACACTGTCTGGTGATCCCTGAATGTCGACAGACCATATTCCATCAACAATGGCCGTCCCTCGCCATCGTCCTGAGGTATGACTGTTGTCGAGCCCGTCATCATACTGGACGGAGCAATGATGGTGGAATCCTGATAAGACCTCGAGTGGAACTTTTGGGATCCAGGGCAGTAGTGGATTGACTTTAACATTTTGGGTCGGACGAGTGAGCACCGCGTGACGATGCCTTCTAGAGAGACCATCTTGCCGATTTGGTGTGAGCGGAGTGTACGGGGAGAGCAGTGTTGTTGCCCGAAAGACCCGCGTAGTCCAATGTAGTCTGAACGTCAGCGGGGAGGTGGGCCTGGAATATAGTTGAACTCACATTGGTTATCGGCGATATTGTGCTTGATTGGGTCGAAGAGATTATCCACGAGCTGTTTGAGGGCAGCATCAAAAGCAGGGAGGTATGACATTGGCTCGAGCAGCAGTCTATCAATCAGCTCATATCCCGCTCGGACGACGATATACGACCTACCCGTCCGCGTAAGTCCTTTCATAGTCTCTCAGATCGTCAATGTTGACGATAAGCCGGACCTGCTCCAGGTCCAACATCCGCCGTACAGACTCTCGGTAGTTGTAATTGGCATTGGTCTATCCTCGTCAGCTTTGAGCTCACTCTCCTTGCACATCAACCAGCTCACATCGTCATCTAGAAACTCCGAGAACCGCCTCGCTCGATCTCGCATCAAATCATCAGCGAGAATAGGCGCTGCCTCTTGTGTTGACATGTCCGCCATGGTGAGTAGATTGTGCTGGGGTGGAATAGGGTTGTAGATGGATATAGGAGGGAGGGGAAAACGCGAGATTTGAGACATACGCGTCGAGGACGCGCCGAGCCAGGGGCGGGATCTGCCGCTAAAGTTCCGTCGGAAGCTTGGGGTTGAGCGGTGATGGCCGCCGAGTGTGGGGCTCCAGCCTGTCTGTTCTAGAGCCTTCGATGGGCGAGCCTCTCTTGCCTTGACATTCATTCCTCTACATATCAAACGGAGGAGCAACAGCGCAGACACAGTCCCAGCAAGGCGCATAGATATATTACGAAATATCCAATCCACCGAACTTGGAATCATCAAAATCGACCATGTCTGACGTGAGTTACCCCCTTGTCATTCCCCTGATTTGTCGGCTCAACTGACTCTCCCAGTCCGCTGCCATCAAAGCCGAGGCCAACAAGGCTTTCGCCGCTAAGGACTACCCCGCTGCCGTCAAGCTCTACTCGGATGGAATAGCTATTGACGGCTCCAACCATGTTTTATACTCCAACAGGTCGGCCGCAAAGAGTGGGATGAAGGATTACCAGGGTGCACTTGAAGATGCCGAGAAGGTACGCTATACGATACTGTTTGACGGCAACATCTCAAACACAGCTTACACTACAGTGTATCGAGATTCTGCCTTCCTTCGCCAAGGGCTTCGCCAGAAAAGGTGCAGCTCTCCACGGTCTCCGCCGCTATCCCGACGCTGTCATGGCGTACGAAGCCGGCCTACAATCCGATGCCGCCGACGCATCATGCAAGAAGGGTCTAGCCGAGGTCCAGCGAGCAATGGACGATTCACCCGAGAACCCCTTCGGCGCCGGTGGAGGTGGAGATGGATCCGAATTTGGCCTAGGCAAGATGTTCAGTGATCCTGGATTGATTTCGAAATTGCAGCAAAACCCCAAGACACGGGATGCAATGAGGGATCCGGCATTCATGGCTAGGATCCAAGGTCTGCAGAGGGGTGGAGGAGGAGGGATGGGGGCGGATATGTTGAGTGATCCTAGGATGTTGTCGGTTTTGGGTGTGGCAATGGGCGTGGATATCGTGAGTTACCCCTAGTGCTGTTTTATTTGAGATTAGCTGACATGGTAGGACGCAATGGAACGACCCGAAGGTTCCAACGAGATGCCTCCTGGAGTCAAAACTCAGCCATCCTCCGAATCGTCCAAACCATCCAGCTCGACTCCTTCGTCATCTACCCCCAAACCCGCCGCTCCTCCCGCACAGGAAGAGGACGTAGTAATGGAGGATGACGAAGATGCCAAGTTGAAGAAGGAGGCCGATGAGCTCAAGGCAAAGGGAACCGTAGCGTACAAGGCGCGGAAATTTGACGAGGCCGAGGAGCTATATTCCAAGGCGTGGGAAACGTGGGGCAAGGACATCACCTATTTGACGAATTTGACTGGTAAGTCTTCTTCTCTCGCGTCCGGGTCGTCGCTGATCTTTCACAGCTGTGTATTTCGAGAAGGGCGAATATCAGAAATGTATCGAGACATGCGAGAAGGCAGCAGAGGAGGCTCGAGAATTACGCGTAGATTACAAGACTTACGCCAAGTGAGTTGCATCCTCTTCAAATCCTTTTTCGTGAGTAAAAGCTGACGTTATCAGGGTATACGGACGCTTGGGTAACGCCTACCAAAAGCTAAATGACCTGCCCAACGCAATCAAATTCTACTCCAAATCCTTGACTGAGCACCGTACACCTGAAATCCTCGGTAAACTGCGCGAAGCCGAAAAGACCAAGATTGAAGCGGATAAACAGGCGTATATCAACCCTGAGCTTGCGGAAGTTGCACGAGGCGAAGGAAATGAGGCGTTTAAGAAGGGTGACTTTGCCGGTGCGGTCAAGCATTACACTGAGGCTATTAAGCGACAGCCGTAAGTTGCCCCGCCCCTAGCCCCGTCGCATGGAAGAGAGGATAATCAGCTTACGCCCACAGGACCGATCCCCGAGCATACAACAACCGAGCTACATGCTACACTAAACTCCTCGCCTTCCCCGAGGCTCTCAAAGATGCCGAATCAGCCATCAAGATTGACCCCAACTTCATCAAGGCGTATGTCCGCAAATCGATCGTGCAGACGGGTATGAAGGAGCATGCGAAGGCTTTGGAGACGCTCCAGTTGGCCACGGAGAAGGATGTTGAGAAGAAGGTTAGTCAAACCCACGGCATATCTTTCCTACCCCTTGCCTCTACCTGCCAGTCCCACCTTCCTTTACACATCTGCTCGGAACAACGGCTGATACCCATAGCACACGCGCGAAATCGAAACCAACATGCAAAAAGCAATGCAAGAAATGAACCAGGAGCGCGCAGGCGAGACGGATGAGCAGACATACCAACGTGCTCTGCGTGATCCGGAGATTCAAGAAATCATGGGTGATCCCCTCATGCGCCAGATCTTGTCGGATGCGCAGCAGGACCCAAGGGCGCTAAGGGATCACATGAAGAACCCTATGGTCAGTTATGCCTTCGAAACCCTCTATTGTGGCAAAAAGCTGACTTTGACAGATTGCGCAAAAGATTCAAAAGTTGACGAATGCTGGGATCATCAGGACGCGATAAGGGCGGAGGTAGGAGAAGGTAGGAGGTGGTGTTGAACGGAGAACAAGGGGTGATGCTAGCTATACTCTATTTCGAGGAATGGATTGTGCTCTCAGAAGGCTCAGAGGGGAGTAATCATACATCTGAGGGCTGGCATCATTAGGGCAACCAAACTCGGGGCTGCTATCAAAGCAGACCCACCTTCCAGACCGTGATCATAACAGCGTACTCATGGATGCACCACCACCATCTACTAATCATCCAGCTCTCTTCTCAGCAAAACCTACACGCCATCCTTCCACGCAGCCTTCTCAGCCCTTGTATTCCCTTCCAGCTGCTTCTTCTGATCCCCCGTAACCATCCCCACAACGCTCTCAACTTTCCCCTTGACCCCCTCAACACTAGGCACAGGGACCGAAAGCACGCTATCTGACGTTCCCTGGTTGAACTTCCACTGAGCAGATTCAGCCTCGGTGTTTCCGCGTGATTGGAGAGATTGATCGCCTGTGATATAACCTGCAGCCCTAAGATCGTCAGCCCTTCTCTTACCTTCTATGGAGAATCCCGGGATGATAGGGCAAGGCCAAAGACCAACTTACGATTTCAATTTCCCAACTCCGGAATCTACAACAGCCTCTGCCGCTTGTCGTCTTTTCGCATCATTCACTTCTCGTTTTCCAGCCTCGGTAAGTCCTGTACCTGATTCAATCCACCCTGAGGAGTTTGCAGCTTCGGGGAGAACGGATCCTATTGCCTGTGTGGATTAGCAACATGTACGAGTACGCGTACGTCAAGACAGGGTAGGACTGGTTTTGAGAGATCTTGGTGGTGGTGGAAGGGACTGACTGTGTACACTGCTCCTTGTGCGGCCTAAGTATCGTCAGCGCCCAGACTACCACTATGCAGACTCCGAACGCATGGTCGGGGCGTGATATTGAGAGTTATTGACTGACCTTGAGCTGACCTCCGACTTGGGTAGGCTGATACTCCTTCGCGAGCTCTTCTCTGCTTTTGCCTTCTGATTCAGACATCTCAAATTCGTGTTGCACTGCAAATTGGAGGGGGCGCAATCTATCTGATGTTCTTGAGGTGGCTTGCGGCAGGCTGTAATGTAGTGTGAAGGGTCAAACATGGTTGAGTGGACAAGCGAGCTCAACAGCAGTCTGAGATCTGAAACATGACGTCATCAGCCAATCAGCCTGTTGCGACAGTGAGTGATGGACGACTCGAGCTGGACATCAGAACATTCGTGGCATGCAGGTGACATCGACAAAAGTATACACAGACTCTAGCAGACTAGGATCGAAAAGACTATAAATGCAGCAAGATTCCAAACAATCACGACCCAATGGCCAACCCAACAACACCCAGTACCCACTATCCAATCCTCTCGCCCGACCTCAGGCCTCAACGCTCACCCCCGCTCATGCCTTACAGATTACATTCCCATAGCTCTCCGTTCCTTCAGAGCAGCCTCTTTCTCATTAGCAGCCTAGACCTATCAGCTTGATATCCTACAAAGATCTTGGGGTACAAAGAGCTCACCTGAGAAATGGTCAAATACGCCTTGGTAGGACTCGGCAGCATATCCTCTGGCCCTAGACCCATCGCTGTCGCCCGCTCGATACTGAGATGTGTGGCACGCGATACCATACCCCCTAGTTCCTTTTCATTTTGCTCATTGTATTCGAACAGGCTTCGGGCGAGAGTGAGAAACTGGATATCAGCAGTGTACGAGGAGGCCATGTTATATCGGGGAAGAAGAGAGGAGGGAGAGAATTGGATCTGAGAGACATGAGGATGGAGAGAGAAGGAAGACTCACCCGATCAGTCTTGACGAACTTGGGTACACTATCCGTCGCCATCAATCTGAATATGTATCCCTGAATCCTTTCGTAGAGCTTCACCATAGTCTGTAGTTGACTTGCGTGCAGGGCATTGCCTACGCCCGGCTCGATATGCCCTTTGATGCCTGCATCCTTATCCGAGGTGACTTGGGTCATGTAAGAGATGAGCTCGCCTCGGAGTCCGTGGTCGATGTTTAGTTCACATGGCGAGGCGGGGGCAAGATAGGCTGGGGTGTCAGCAAGATCCTTCTCTGGGACGAGAACCAGAGGTATGAATGAGAGGATGAAGCGGGCAAAGACAAAGACTCACTGTTATAAATGACAAAAGCCATAGCGATCAAATCCCCCTGATGCTTCTCCATAGCAGCATGACCTTGCGCCTTCTGACCTTTACTAGCCGCAACCGCCGCAGGACTCGCCGCTGCTGAACTCGTAGTATTAAACCTTCTTTTAAAATCTTGCACATCAAGCCAAAAGCTAAGATTCTCCTCGCAGAAATTTGTCCTCAAGAACTCTCGGAACAAACTCCTCAACGCCGGCTCATCCAGAATCTGCTTCAAACGCGCAGTATGTGAATCTTTCGTATGCCCCTCTTTGTCCAAGAGAGGTTCGGCGTGCGCCGTGACGCTGATTGAAGGTCGAGAATCGGAACCTTCATTGACTTGTCGAGTGGATGTAGAGGGATTAGGGGATGAACGGATTGTTGCGGGTTCGGATGATTTGGAAGTTTCGAGGTAGGGGCCCGAAGTGGATATCCATCGTCCGGCAATCATTCCTTCTCGTGTGAATTTGTAGATTGCTTTATCGGTTGCTCGGAATTCTCCATCTGCCTATGACCATCAGCAACATTCAAGCGGGCGTAGAGACTACTCACCATAGCTGCCCCGGCACCACCACCTGCTCCGCCACCCTTCACCTGAGCGATCGAATTCCCCTCCTTGACCTTGCCCTTATCACTGACCAGCGCAATAAGTCCATACCTCACAAACTGCGCCGCCATCTCACCCGCCTCATCCTGCCCCACCGCCGTCGTATAATCCAATAACCACAGCATGGCGTTATTCGCCGTAAAGTGATATTCACTCCCCTTATCTCCACCCGTAACTTTCCGCACCGGCACACCTTGTCCCCGATCGACATCGTCCGGCCCCGGCTTATCCGACGTTCGGGTATACCACCGTTGTTGATATTGACTCGCCAATTCGTCTTCGGAGACTTTAGCGATATTGGGTTCTTTACCCGCAAATCGTCGGAAAAGAACCTCCAGTACAGATTTGGTCACCATAATCTCATCATCGCCTAACCTTCTTTCGAGATGAAGGAGTTTCATACAGATGGGTTGACTGGCAAAGATGGTGAGGAGATGATCGCTGGATATCCCATTTTTGGTGATGAACCTTTCGAGGATGTGTAGACCTTTGGCAGTGATCATGTAGACACCACGATCTTTGAAATTGGTAGCTAGGAGGTCGGTAGCGTTTTCGATCAGGTGGGATTCGAGGAAATGTTGACAGATCCCTTTGGCCATCTCGCGCGTCATGGAGAAGGTGGTGGTTGTGGTGGTGGTTATGATGCGGGAGGGATCTTTGGGGTCGGCGGAGCGATTGGATTGGGAGAATTTAAGGGAGGCGAGGTTGCTGCAGGCTTCGTCGCTGGAGTGTCAGCTATGTGGCGTGGAGATCTCAGAAGTAGAACGGATTTAAAGGGGAGAAACGGAAGGAGCCTAGAACTCACGTCGTGAAGCTATTAGGGTATATCTTGAAGAAGTTCCGATGTGTCTCCAGCTTAAGAGACACTACCAAAGTGGCGAAAAGATCATGTGTATCCTATACCATCAGCCTCCGACCAATTTCGATTCTCCCCTTCAGCCAGACACTCACCTTGACGAAAGGCCGACCACGCCGGGTGGTCTTCATCATATGGCTCTGGGACGTGGACATTGTAAGTCCAAGTATCGGGTGGGGGGGTGGAGAGAAGGGGAGGGGGGAAGGGTAGATGATGAAGGCGAGAGAAAGGGTTTATCGACAGTTGGGGAACAATAGGCGGCAAATATGGGTAAGATCGGGCGTTTCAAAGGAGGCCGAAGTGCCACTTGAGCGTTTTATTATATCGTCGGATCTTGTGATGAAAATCTGCGCAAAGGGAGGGACGAAGGGAATACCGGTAGGATTACAATAGATGGATAGATGAAAGATGATCGGTCCGGTGCCTTTCGCCCTTATCCCCTTCTCTCCAATCAATAGGGGAAAGGACGACGGGGATGAAACGTCTGCTCCTTGTCGACGAGGATGAGTGTGTGCGTGTGGAAAGGGGTTGTCGACTTCAAACTTCAAGCTTTGGGGCTTTTAGAGTTTTCGGCTGATGCGCCTGGGAAGATCAGCGTGGACTTTAGAAGGGTGGAATAGGGTGTGAGGGGTATGGCAGTGGGAGGATACGCGACGGGGCTGGAATGTCTCAGATGTGAGAGTGGCGCCTGCCACATCCGCCACTTATGGATGGATAGGGGATTTGATCAGTCCAGATGGGTGGAAGGGGATGGTCCGAGCGCCCTCAAACGGATATTGCAGCAGAAAGTTAAACTCACTGTCTGATGGCAGAGCAACAAGATTCGATGCTATCAAAGGTTCTATTCGGATCAGTGCCAAGTCAAGACCTTCTAGACTGTATTTGAACTTACCTTTGCTATGGTTTCGGGTCAGATGACGGGGCGAGTGAAAGGGCACAGTGCCGAAGTTGATTGGACGGGTGAAGGGCCTGGCTTTCGACAATCCTGTAGCAGGTCAAAGAAGACTCGACCGTTGGTCGATGTATGTGCGAAAAAGGAAGAGGTCTGCATGTCAGTCCAATGTTTCATCTCATAGCCTGTCGATCCCTTCCCTCAAGGAACCATCAGCCCCAGGGAGTGACAGACCCGAGGAGGACAAAAGGCGCTTGGGGCCAAAGGGAAGGACGCGTTTCAGATTTTGGGTTTGGGCTGGGTTTACGGCATCACCCAGCGTTGTCTGTCTGTCAATTGCGCAGTACTGTGCGAGTTCAGCACTTGAGATCTTGAAAACTGGGGACAAAGCACGAGGTATAAGAGAAGTATAACAGGAGAGGCTAGCATAGACCAATTGATCTGAATATCCCGAAGCTTAAGCTGGCGTATCTATCAAATACCCCAATATATCCCCTTGTTGCAGATCCCCTTATGACCCAAGCTCCGTCCGTCCGCCGATCTCAGTCCTCCTCTAATCTTCTTCCTCCTTCCTCCCCAAACCGTCCTGTAGCCCCCAAACAATCGCTCCAGACTGAGCCTGACCATACTCCTCATCCATCTCTCCTTCAGCATCCGCATCCGCATCCGTCTCACCACCCGCCATTTCCTCATCTACCTCTCCCTCCGCATCTGCATCTACATCGGTCGCTATCTCCTCTCCTTCCCTTTCCCTCTGGCCATAATTATCTCCAGGCTCAAGGTGAGATCCTGACCCTGACCCAACTCTATCGGCCATATCGACATCTCGGCCAAACCCCTTATCCACCTCTGGCGTATCTGCAGGCATCGCTCCACCCGGTCCATCCATCTCCGCTCTCCCCTTTGACTTCCCCTTCGCCACCGCTTTACCCTTCCCCTTCGCCTTAGGCCTCCCTTTACCCTTCTTCACCTTGACCATCCCGAGTGGCGCGGCACTATCATACCCCGCCGGCGTACTGGGTGCGGGCGACCCCCTCGAACTCCCAGCCACACTAGACAAGTCATGTCTGAGGCGATCGACAAGAGGGTACGTGCCGTCCATCTCGATATCCCCCTCAGCGTCGATCTCGGCGTCACCTTCGGCATCGGCATCGGCGTCAATGTGTACATGACCCTTATTAGAGCGTTGCTTGCCGATATCAGCCGACGCCATTGCCCTGGAGCTAGGACTGGTAGCGGAGGTAGGTTCGGGCGATGTCGACCGAGGGGTAACCGGACCCGAAGCCAGATTAAGCTTAGACGATATCGACGGTGTTGGCGTTCCCATCCCGCCTTTCTTCCCTTTGCCACTATTCCCACTGAGCGGACTCCCACCCACCCCTCCCGCCTTCTTCCCATTACCTGCAACTTTCGCCTTAGCCGCTGCCTTTTTGGCCAACTTAATCTCCAACGCCTCAGTCTTCAACCGATCAATCTCCACATCCAAGATTAACTGCTCGCTCATCTCCCTTTCTTCCTTCTCGTCCAACTCCCTCTCTTCTTGGACGTACTCTGCCCATCGCTCCGACATTGCCCTCGCCCCTACCTCCTCGGGCGGTGGGAAGTCAAAAGTAGGACCGAAGTTCATCCTAAATTTTCCTCGTCCAAAACACGATACCATTGGATAATAACCCAGTGTTCCATCATCCCCCATCTCTTCCTTCTCTGCCGGTATCGATGAGGGTTTCTTGGTGACCGGAGGTGGTAGTGGTGGAAGAGGTAGATAGTCGTATATATCCTCAAAGGCATTCCCAAGTGAAACACCGTTGATGAAGTATTCAATCCGGGATCCTGGGATCCGTTCCAACTCCCTAAATGTCGGAGGAGGTGGGATCTCCATCGCCTCCTGCTTCTTCTCCCCTGCCTTCTTCTTTGTATTCTTCGTTTTCTTCCCCTTCGCACCATTCCCCATCGGACCCTCAACCTTATCATCCCCTCCATTGGCCGCTGCCTTAGCTGCCAATTCCGCGTCTAACTTCGCCTGCGCATATTTCCCATCCCGATCGACCAGTGCCTCCATCTCCTTTGAAACTGGATATTCATCCATTTCAAGGTATAGCTGTCCCTTGAATCGTAGTCGTATACGCTTCCGGTGATGTTCGACAGAGGTCGATTCTCGGTCTTTAGGATGTTGGATTGAGCGTTTCGGGATATGGATAAGACATCCCACAACATCACCCGTTCCGAATCCCGCCATGCCCGACTTAGTGGCGTATTTCGCCGGACGGGAAGCGTGAACTTTGTCCCCGCCTACATCGCGTAGACCATACGCGTACCCGTCGGCACCGACAGGTGCGTCCAATCCCGCCTCTCTTCTTCCCCAGCCTATCCGGACATGCGCATTACCCGCATCGCCTCCAGACCCCTTTGACGCCCCGGATTGGGCATGACCACGCAGAACTGTCGCTTCGAAATACCATGTACCTTCGCGGACGCCTACGCTCGCGCGTCCTGATCGGAAGCCGCGGTCGGTGGTAGCTGTCATGGCGTCCGAGGAGAGGCGGAGGAAGTGGGAGCGATCAAGCCATGAGAGGTGCACAGGGGGTGTAGGTGGGGGAAATGGGATGGTGCGGTAGAAAGGGTAATGTTCGGAAGGAGAGATTGTGGGTGATGGACGGCAAGGAAAGTATCGATAGGCTAGACACAAGTGAGTAGTCATTACGCGGTATAGACTTTGGCTAACTCACCATTCTTAGTCATGGGTAGATCTGTCCAGATGTAACATTCATCCCCGCACTCAGTCCCATCCCCACTTCCAGGCTGGATCACCCCGGGCTTTGCAGTCGCTCGATCTTCATCAATCTTCCCTACTCCTAGACTTTGAGACAGAGCCAAAGATTGAGATGCGACAGGACCAGGAGTGGCGGAGTCTGACAGGCGTGATGGACCGCCGAGAGGCTCAGAGGGTACGGGCGATGATGGCGGGTGAAGCGAGTACGCAGCGGTAGGTGCTGGCGTGGATGACTGAGAGGAGGCCGAGGGGGAGAGCTTCCGCCTCTTGAAGGCCATGTCTGGGTATATGAGGCTGTGATCAAAGGAGAGGTCTGATGAGAGGTCAAGTGATATGGAACTTTTGGCTTGTGCCGACGCGCCTGTTTCAAAACAGAAACCACCGTGGGAAAGTGGCCCTTTCCAGTGGTTCTTGACCCAAGGCAGCTCTGAGACATGCATGGTTCACTATACCTGTGAGCAGGCAGAAGGGATGCAGAGAGGTGTCACTCCCTTGCACTGCTACACCTTGCAGATGCTTGTTGGGAAGCCTCACAGCCAAACATAATGGCAGACCGGACCCAACCCGGCAAATGGTCCGACGGGGGATATCAGGATGCTTCTCTTCTTTCCGCCGAATACATCCCGACCCCTTCTATATAAGGTCTACCTCGAGGGAACTCCGCTCTTTCCCCCGTTGATACTTCGATCTCATCATCTATCGTTGTCTCAGCAAGAAGGACACAGTAGGTACTGCCCTTCCCCACGCCGATTCCAACAACTCGTCCCATCCCACCCACATCACTCCAGCTATCATGTCAACTCTCGTCCCGTCCACTCAAGAGCCTGTTACGCAGCAGGACAAGACACCTCAAGATCAGCCACGGGCACTACGAGAAGATAACCCTTCCTTCGTCCTACACGGAGTCGATGAAGTCAAGTATGAGCAAGTAAGTCTTTCGCCGGATCAGTATTAAGCCTTGGCATCATTAAACTTCTTATCGCTCTGACCTATTGCTGACTCTCAGCGCCCAGTTCCCCAGCCTACAGGCGATCAAGTCCTTATCGAAATAGCTGCCACGGGTATCTGTGGCTCAGACGTCCATTATCTCAAACATGGCTCTATCGGTCATTTCGTCCTCAAGGAGCCCATGTGTTTAGGGCACGAGTCGAGCGGAGTGGTTGTCAAGCTTGGTCCGGATGCTGGGCGGAGTGGTGTCAGTGTGGGTCAGAGAGTGGCGCTGGAGCCTGGAGTCAGCTGTCGGACGTGTGGACTGTGTAAGCTAGTATTCTGCATTCTGCGTCCTATGCAGCTGACAATACAGGCAAAGCTGGGACTTATGAGGGACGTACCTGGCCCAAATCTCAAGGCGATATACTGATCATTAGCTCTGCCCCCATATGTCATTCGCTGCAACCCCGCCAATCATCTACGGTACCCTCGCACGATACTGCAAGTCGTCGTGTCTCCCTTCATGACTTTTTACTGACAGTCAGACCTCCTCCCTGCAGATCTGGTCCACCCCATCCCATCCCAAGTCTCATTCGAAGATGGCGCAATGATGGAACCCCTCTCCGTCGGCGTTCACTCCGTCTCCACATTGGGTAAATGCAAGACGGACCAAGTCGTCATTGTTTTCGGAGCCGGACCTGTTGGGTTGCTCTGTATGGCAGTTGCCAAAGCCCTCGGCGCACGAAGGGTTATTGCTGTCGATATCCAAAAGGAGAGGTTGGACTTCGCAAAGAGTTACGCTGCGACTGATATCTTCATCCCTGTAAGCTTCGCTCCTTCACGTACTTCTGAAGAGAATCAAGCTGACAGACGCAGGAAGCACGAGGAAAGGAAGAAGCTGCCGATGCGTACTGCTCGCGCATGTCCGACCTTATCCTCTCCTCTCTCAACATCCCCGCTTTAGGTCCGGGGGGTATCGACCTTGCGATTGAAGCTACCGGCGCGCCATCATGTGTGCAAATGGGCATTCACGTTCTTAAGCCATCGTACGTTTCTCTGTCTTTGCCCTTCTATCTTTGCCCTTCTATCTTTGCCCTTCTATCATTGTCCTCTAATCTAAGCCCTCTAAGACCCACGCTAATGCCTCAGTGGGACATACGTTCAAGTCGGTATGGGCGCAAACATGACAGTCCCCGTACCCCTATTCGACGTAATCACCAAACAACTCAACGTGACGGGTTCATTCCGATACGGCGCGGGTGATTACCCATTGGCCATCTCACTAGTTGAGCGAGGGCTGGTCGACCTCAAACCGCTCGTCACGCAGCGCTACGACTTTAAGGACGCATTAGAGGCGTTTGAAATGACTAGGCAGGGTAAGGATGAGAGTGGGAAAGTGAGTCTTTTGGCTTGGTTTGGAATTGTGGTCAGGTCGGCAGGTTAGGGGTATGGATGGAGAAGGGGATTTGGATTGTTTGAATGAGGATCAAGCTGACACTTTTAGCCCGTCATCAAGTGTATCATCCGCCCACCTCCATGATTCAGGCTTGGCACTCCGTCATCAATGATGCAACTCTCAGTCCAAGGTTCGAAAAGCGGAATCCTCGATCACGATGTCCAGTTCGATGCTAACCATATGCCAGTCACTGGGTCACTGATCATTTGCGAGCCAATTATGTCGAGCCTTGTCTATACTGTCGTGGCTCACAAACGCATTACAAGTAAATACATCCTCGACAATACTTTCCCATACTCGCGCTCCCGTAACCCGACGTCAAACAGCTTCGGCCGCACATCCATTCTCCAGGTGTTCGAAATTGTCCTCACTCCTGTGCGAGAGAACCAACTCACCACCCATGCACCACTTTGACTGGCAAGTATGGTCTTTGGTGATGGCCAGGCTGATGACACAGGGGTAACCCTTCCACGAGTCCACCGCGTCCGCTTCGCCTCGTAAGACCTTCCTCACCTTTGCCCAGAGGGCTTGCTCCACCTCGTCATCGGTTGCATCTTTGTCACCCGCCAGCGACCCAATCACAGTGTCCTTGATCGACTCCTCGAATGGACAGATCCCGTCCGCTGTGTTTGCAGACGGGCATGATCCGCCAACAGAGTCGTGCGTACCAGAGCGGAAGTGTTCGGCCAGGTCGCTGCTGATAGGCAATGACCAAGCGCAGAGATCATCTTCCCCAATACAGCCATAGTACCACAACTTGCCAGTGTCTTCGGCAAGGGAGGGCAAGGCAGATTTGAGGGAGGTGTGCTTTGATCCGGACATTTCGGGTTGAATAGGGCGAATTGGGAAAAGTGGGTGGCGAGGGAAAAGGCATGCAAGGGGTCGGCCAGGCTTGTATGCCTCAACCTGGGCAAAGGAGACACAAAGGAGTCCGTCCAAGACGCCAGCTGGAAAGGCCCCGGGATCAGACTCTTCAGGGTTGGACTGATCAAAGGATAAGATCTAGACAAAGAGGGTGAGACGCGTTTGAGGCTTGAATATCAATGCGGGGCCTACCTGCGAGAGCTGGAGGTGAGTGTGCCTGGCGGGAAATTGAATCCTTTGTGATTCAACGAGACCCTTTTGATCTACTAGTCAGCACTTAGCGATTAGTCGAAACGCACAAAGCAGGAAGCAGAAGGCACTACCTATGGTTGTCTAGCTTCTAGAACTGCTGAAGAGAAGTGACACCGTGTGAATTCGATGTCACACCTCTCACATGGCGTTCTGCATGTCGGCGCGATCGCCGAGATCGATATCTTTAACAGCTGAAGCTGACGACGTGTGAAAGGGTCGCCGAGAGGTACAGCTAGACGCCCGTGCAGTATCATAGTTGAGGCTCACGTTGCATGGGGTAAGCGCTCCAGACTCCCAGAGTGCTCTTCCAGCTGTGTTATACATACGTGACTGTAGGGTACGGCATATAAGGGTACTAATCCAGAAACATCAAAGTCTACAGTACCGCAGCACCCCGTAATCTCCTAAGCCTCACACCCGTTCACCCTCAGGGGCCTCATCCTCTCGGCCACCTCAGGATTGTATGCGTAGCTCAACTTGCCACCGTGACAAAATTCCTTGTCACAGGTATGGTCGTGCGTGATGGTCGCACAGTCAATCACCAAGCCCGATAGGGCACCCGATGCCACCGACTCTGTCGAGCTTGACTCGGGAGCTGTCGACAGGGAAATTTCCAATTCTTGCGGGACCATATCGGCGGGCCAGTCAGCTTTCAACGCGTCGGAGACAGCAGTCTTGATCTCGCCCATGTATGGACAGGTGTCTTGTCCAAACACGCATGATGGCTCGATCCCGTGGTAAGTGCGGAAGTGTTCGGCGAGCGAATTGGAAACAGGGATAGACCAGGTGTTGATGTAATCTTCTCCGATGCTGCCTGAGAACCACAGTTTAGAGGTAGTCGTCCTGCTGGCAATCTTCCTGGAAACACTGGCCAAAGTAGTAGGTGTGTCGTTTGCAAGCATTGCTGGTTGTTTGCTTGAAAATTTGGCTCGTGAGCTGTTGAGGCAAGCTTCGAGGGAGACAAGCGGGAAAATGAGTGGGTAGTGGGTGGCGAGGGGGAAGAACCTGGGAATTTGGCCTGACTTATATGCCCGACGACTGTGCTGCATGGAACAAAGGAATAAGCAGACCTGTCTGCTGATACAGCTCCAGCAGCAGTCTCGCCCAGGGTTGACCGGATGAAGGGTGGCCATATCATGGAGATCAGAGAGTGAGACGCGTTTGAGCATCGATAGAGCTCCTAGTTCGATCTGGCAGAAATTCAAGATGTACGACGTGCAGTGCGACACATGCCTAAGCGTCGCTGCACACTCTCAGCGCATGCACCCCACGGCCAGCCAAAGTATCACTCCGCCACTCCGCCACTCTTAAGGCCGATATTTGCCACCCACCCAAATCAACCCTTGGAGACCCCGCGTCTCTGCCGTAACTCCCACCACTCACCGCTTATGACGCTCATACCTCATCGATCTTCAGTCATCTAGCCTCGTCATTGTGCCGCAGAAGAATCAGCCAAGAAGCTGGCCCAGTCATCGCCGTTATGACGTCGACGGGAACGTACCAAACGCATCACTCAACGCCGAGCCGAGCCAGCGCCGAAAGTTCCAGATCAACTGAGCTGCGGACCGAGGTATATATTAACCCTCAACGACGTCTTGTTGGAACCTACATCTCTCATACATTACTACAACTACAACTACAACTACAACTACAACTACAATGTCCAACCACCAGACCACATCCAACAAAGTCGTTGACGGGATCGACAAGGTTAAGAATGCCTTTATGTATGTCTTTCGTCTTCATTCGCCCTTCTCTGCCCTATCCTTCCTTTCTCCTGTCTCCTTCCTCTCTTTCCTCTTTGCCACCTTGCAAAGGAAGTCTCGCTGACCCATCACAGCAGCGGTGAACCCGGAACCACCGGCCGAGAGCCCTTCGAGCACTCCACTGCCTCTGGCCCCGGCGCAAACTTCGCTACCGGCCACAGCTCTGGCGCCCACTCCGGTACCGGCCTGACTGGCACACACGGCCACTCCTCCGGCACCGGCTTGACTGGCGACCACTCTCACTCCCACTCCTCCGGCACTGGGCTCACTGGCTCTTCCGACCGCTCCCACCCTACCACAAACCCCTCCGCAACCGGTGGAGCCATCAACACCGGTCTTACCGGTCCAGGCCACCACGAAACTGGTGCTGCCGCCGGTCTGCACGCTCCTCACAAGGATCAGCACCAGTCCAACGCCCAGACCAGCTCTGCTGGGAACGGTGCCGTCGGTATCTCCGGTGTTGGGGTTGATGGTCTGTCGCGCACTGCCGCCGACAAGACCACAGGCTACACTGGCCCTAATCACAATGTCGACCATACCGACCGGGAGTTCCGAGGTACGGACAACAAGGGTTTGATGGATAAGGTCAAGGATGCTCTTCCTGGATCCAACAAGGACTCTACCTCTACTTCCCACTCTACACACGACAACTCCCACTCCCACTCTAGCACCACCGGTACCGGTCTTGCTGGCTCACACTCCAACACCCACTCCAACACCCACGGCACCTCAGGTCCCGTAGGCACCAACGGTCCCGAGAAGCGCGGCATTGTTGACAAGATCAACGACGCTCTTCCCGGAACACCCGCCAAGACTGAGCAGCACTACGGTCAGAGTAACAACCCTACCACCCTCCCTGACCACACATCGCGCCACGGTGCCGGTACGGCCTACGGCGCTGGACCTCACGGTACTTCGGGCGTCACGGACGAGGCTGGAAGTCACGCTTTCCCCGGATCTGACAGGCACGAGAAGTAAGTTTGTTGCCTGCCCCTAAGAGGCCAATGCTGATAGTTGCAGGGACGTTATTGGCGGACACCACTCTGGCGCTACAGGTGCTGGTCTGACCGGCGCCTCTGGAGCTAGCCACAGGGAGCACGGCGACCGAGTTGGTGCTCAGGGCCAGGACTCATCCAAGTTTGAGGGTAACCTGAACTCTGGACCCAGGACCTCCGGCGCGGCGGGCACAGACAGGTTCGACTCTAGCCACACTGGTGCCCCAGGCAACGTTGGAGCTGGTCTTGACAGGCAGCACGACGAGTGAGTTGCCCTCCCCTCGTAACGTGGATTAAGACTGAAGCTGACATTACAGTGGCGTCCACCACGACACTAGCCAGCGCGCACCCGGAAAGTCATCTGGCGGTATTGGCGGAGTTGTAAGTTTCCCCTTTTCCCCTCCAGTCTCAGCTTCAATATGGACCTGAAGCTAACTTATCAGCTCGCCACTTCCGACAAGGACTTCACAGGCCGTGAACGCCAAGGTCAGGGCGCGTACGCCGACACAGACGGTCTGTACAAGCTCAACTCGACCGGACCTGCCGGTAACTCCGCCTTGACTGGCCGTGAGGGAAACCTTGAGAACAACCCTGTTGCCCAGGCCAAGTCGAGGGAGGCTGGATCGACCACCACTGGTACCACCAACACACACGCTACCGAGGAGCACGGCGAGAAGAAGGG
This sequence comes from Dioszegia crocea, assembly GCA_001600615.1. Classification (NCBI taxonomy): domain Eukaryota; kingdom Fungi; phylum Basidiomycota; class Tremellomycetes; order Tremellales; family Bulleribasidiaceae; genus Dioszegia; species Dioszegia crocea. The sequence continues at coordinate 1,828,185 of BCKK01000003.1, forward strand.
GTTGATGGCTAAGGTCAAGGATGCGTTTTCGTCGTAAAGAGTAAGAGGGAGAAGTAAAGAAGTAAACTATGTAGCCGAAGTGATTGATACCGTATACGATGTATTCCCATGATCCACACCAGTCACCTATCATTTATCGTTTCAATTCCGCTGCGCAATGAGGGCGACATCTGGGGAAGTTGGCAAAGCTGCCCCTTTCAAATAGGCAGGCTTCCGCGCTGCCATATTGAGATGGCTTCATATTGTGTATATGCTCCATATTGTGCATATGCTCAACCTGCCCAATCCCCCCAACTACGCCCATTTATCATCCCCGCCCGATCCAAGCCCCTTCCGCTCCCTCTCCAACAACGCGTCAAACTCCCTCTGCTCCGCCGTCCTCTCATCCTTCTTCCCCACCTGGCCCATACTCTCTCCAGAATTCGGGCGCATACTTCCCATCCTCTCATTCTCCCTCATTTGACCCCTTCCTCCAACCCCGAACCCGCCCGCTCCCTCACTTTCGGCACTAGGCAATGCACCCTTCCGTAACTGATCCCATCGATCCCCCTTCCCACTCCCACCGACCGACCTCTCAGGTACACCAATCCCTTGACCCATACCCTGGCCCCCTGCTCCCATTCCGCCAGGACTAGGCCTTGCAAACCCGCTATCCCGCCTGATATCGCCTATATCTGCTTTATACCCGCTCTCCCGCGCTGACTCGGCCGCCATCTCCGATCGGTCCAATGCTGATTCGGACGACCATGTCGATGGTGCTGTTTCGACGCCGACGGACTCTATCTCGCTTTGAGGTCCTCGATAAGGAGGTCGAGAGCCTAGTGCACCTGGAGGAGTCGTGCGGGATGAGGAGGAAGAAGATGGGATGGCGCCTGTTCCTCTTTCGATCGAAATCCGACGGGCCTCTGTTGCGATTTCGGCAAATACTTTAAGTTTCCTATTTGATCAGTACCAATATATCGGCCAGATGAAATAAGAGTGTACGTACTGCTGAGGATTCTCCATACCCCTATTGACCTCCGCGGCAGCTGCAGCTCCACCGACCGTAAAGCCCAAAAATGACCCTAACATCCCCATTCCGCCAGCTGCCAAGAGCTGGACACCGAGACTTGCTCTAGGCTGCTTTCGGCGGAAGAAGAGATAAGTGGGTATACCCATTCCTATTGAGCCGAGCTGGACTGTCAGTATGCGACATGCGTTGTGCAGGGTCGGGACATACAAATGAGGCGGTGGTCATCCATTTATAGCCCTTCTTTAGGAGATCAAGATCGCTTTGCTGGATATCACCTACAGGGTCAGGCACAGTCACACCTAGAGCCAGTGTGACATGAGAGCCATTGGCAGATCAGATCCAGCGCGAGATGAAAGCCAGACATACCCGCTTCGATCCGCCTCCGTACAATCTCTTTGGTCGCTTCGATCTCAAAGGGCGAAGTCGGGACGCCTCCCGTACGTGGTAAATCTGACATCTTGCTGGCTTAATGAGTGGTCTAGGTGGCCTAGCTTAGTAGGGCAGTATAAGATATAGATCAAAAGATCGAAGATTCAGCGCTCAGAGCCTACATCGCCCGGCCAGGCGGTGATAGCCGAGATTTGACGCACGGGCCTGGGATGACGGCACTGACGTCACAGGTACCAATTCCCATTCTTCGCCATTCCTCCCCTGATTTCCAGTTGAAAAAGGTTCATATCTCTCTGTCATCCATACATCTACCTCACTGACATCTACTGACTCCTTCCTTGTCAGGTATGGCGCATTTTAACCTAGGAGAACCGCTCGGCGGGGGACAAACTTCCGCCCCTGAGCTCACCTCAGCTCCTGTCCTCGTCGAAGCAGTCGAAACCAAGCCTTTACCTCAAGCACCTGCCCCCATCCCTGCCCAAACCCAACCATCCGCCCCTCCCCTCCCTGTCCGGTCTCATCCAGATGCCATCCCCGACTCCCACCCGTCCACAAGCGACAATTCGGGCGGTACTGCTCCAGCCACATCCACCATTGACCCCAATGTCCCTTCGTCCATGTCAGCACCGACTGCCTTACCTACCAACCCTGCCACTCACCCCGCGGATCAGAAGGAGGCTATAAAGCATACGAAGCCAGAGGTTGTCGCTCGCGAAGTCGAGAAGACCAAAGGGGCCGAGCGGGAGATTAAGGGAGAGCCCGAGGGCGGGACGGTGGTTAGGGGGATTGAGGACGATAGGTTGTTTGCAATGCTGAGGAGATTTGACACGGTAAGTTGACAATACAGGCAATAGCCTTCATCAGGATATTCAGCATCACCTGACATTATAGGATGTGACACACGTCCTCCATCCCGCCTCACACCTTCCCTCAAAAGAACCAGACCTCCGAATTTCCCTCCTTCCCAACTTACCCTCACACTCTGAAAAGATTAAATCCAACCTCGAGCGCGTCATTGCTGCTATCGGCCCCTCGACAGTCCGGGGAGCGCGCGAAATCAAGCGCCTGACTTCATGGACGCCAGAAGAACGGGCACGGACGGCGAGCTATGCGCTGTCATACTTTATCTGCTGGGCATTTGGGTATGCTGTTCTGGGAGTGTTCATGTTTGGTGTGGTGGTCATGTGTTTCCCTAGCACGCGAAGGATGCTGTTCCCCCCTGTAAGCTATAAAATGACCTCTCACGCATGCGGCGAAGCTACGAGCTGACACGCCAGGTCCCACCGCCTCCGTTCACCCCGCCCAGTGCGACTGATCCTACCAACAAGAAGGGAGACGAGAGCTTGATTGGCACCGTCGACAGCCAGGCCGTACACAGGAGTAAAGCCGAGCAAGCGGAAGAGCAGGCGTTCGAGGCGAGGTCGGTATTGCAGGCGTTCACAACTCGGTTGATTTTCGTGAGTTTACCTTTGGGCATCCGATTGAGTCTGAACCATTGCTGACATATTCTCAGGACAGCAGTAAGAAGGGTCGCAATGCTGGAAATGCTCAAGTCGGAGAGAAGATAGTCGAAACTTCCGATTCCGAAACGGATGACGACGACGTCCTTTCCCCAGCTGGGAACGCTGCCGTTTCGGGTCAAGGCGAGCAAAGTGCGGATCTTGTTGTTGGAGGGGATAAAGTGGAGATGGATGAAGAAATGAGCGAAAAGAAGAAGAAGAAGATTGCACAGGCTGCAGCGAAGAAGAAGAGGGATGAGTTGGTTAGTAAGATGACGAAGGGGACGCAGGATGGGTTGGGGACTGCTGCGGATATGATTGAAAGGTTGACTAAGTGAGTTTGGCCGCGTCGAGGTGACACGAGTTTGGGTGGGAGTATGCGGTGAGGGTGAAGATCAATAGGAAAAGGGCGTGGGAGTCATGTCTCTACCTCCAGATCTTTTCCGTCCCCAATTCCTATAGTACCATGCTGATCCCCCAGCGCCCTCTCACCCCCCTCATGCTATCCCGACAGTTTCGCCCGATTCAAAATGGCCGGCGCATTCCTCGTTCCTCCAGCTCTATTATTCACTTTTGTCCCCGCGTGGATATTTGGTCGAGCGGCTACGTTTGGTTTTGGGATTGGGATGTTTGCTCAGCCTGTTTTGATCAGGGTTGGGAAGGAACTTATTGCGAGGTTGCCGGAGGACTGGGAGGAGTTGATTGATATTCGGAAGTAAGTCATACCTGGGCATTACCCAGAGAAACATTGAGGGTCAGGGGGAAAGAGAGCCCGAGCAGAAAGAGGAACCGAAGCTGATCTCGCAGTTCAATCTTATCTGGCGTTCCTACCGATGCGCAATTATCTCTGCACCTCCTCCGAGTTGCTGAAGCTCTTGATAACCCTCTACCGCGTGCACCGTAAGTCTCCTATCTACCCTACACCTGCTCAATCCCAACACTCGCCCCCTGCCAAAGACTCAATTGGACCACGCTGACCTTCCCAGCCCTCCTCCTCTCAAGGGAACACCTAAAGAAGCCATCAAAGATACCTCACCTGAACAAGTCACGGCAGATGACGAGGTCGAGATTGAGCAAGCGCACGAGGAAGGAACTAAAGTAGAGGAAATCATGACGAAGGCTAAAGTCAAGACGAAGTCTCATGTCCTTGGCGCATTCAAGGGGCTGGGTAAGAAGATGGCGGGGTTCAGAGGGGATGTCGCTGTGGATGGGAAGGAGACAAGGGTGAGTCTGTTAACTTGACTAGAGGGAATATGCTGAGTTTCAGACTATGAAAGAGAGGATCGGGGCAAAGATTGATAAGACTTTGTTCCAGGGTGGATTGGAAGATACTGGAGAGATTGATTGTGAGTGTATATAAGCGGTGGAAATGGGCTCGAGCTGATGGATTTAGCCTACCCTTGTAAGCTCGATGGAACTGCCGGGTATATCATCCTGGAGAACAGAAGCGATCAGCTATCTGCGCCCAGAGTCAGCTTCGTCACTGCCAGTGGAGGAAATGAGAAGTTTGTGTGGCCAATTGATGATATTGTTGAGATTAAAAAGGTGAGTTTTGGTCAGTCTTGAAATGACGGTCGGAAATCAGGGAGTTTCACTTTGCCTCATGACATCCCCTACTAGCCTTCCACCTCATGACTTTCGCTGACACTTCACAGAGCCACGTAACAGCCACCCGTCTTGCCCTAGGTTGGGCCTCAGGCGCGGAAATCGAAGGTCTAGGCCTATCTATCCGATTCAAGACACGCGAACAGCTATTGGCGGATGTGAACAAGACGGCAGATGAGAAGAGGGAAGATGGGGAGACTATGCACTTTACAAAAGTCGGTAGGAGGGAGCAATTGTTTGTGAGGTTGGTCAGTATGGGAGCGCAGAGATGGGAGGTGTTGTAAGGTTGCAATGAGTGGGAGTTGGGGTAGCGCAGGGAGACTTGGGGTTTAGAGAAGCTGTTGGATATTTCATGAGTGGGGCTTTGGTATTTGGATGGTTGATGGCTTGACTCATGTATCAGTACACGAAAGATACTCGACAGGAGTGTGTCTGATTGAGGTTTGGATCTGACACTTGAGCTTCTTGCCTATTCCGTATTCACCCAATTCCAAAATGCTGCATATGCCCAGTCCATCTCCCGCCTCATCATTACAATTCCTCGTAATCAATTTCCCAACGGACCCGTCGACTTTACATTCCCATCATCACGCCCAAGATCGCCAAACCCATCACGCCCCATCCTGCAAGTCTGCAATTCATCAGCTGTGATCCCTTCAACCCGGTGTCGGAATGCGAACCCACCCTAAAGTGGCCAATTTCGCGCTACCGCGCGATGCAGGTGGGTTGTCGTACGAGTTTGTAGAATAGGTAAAGTTCGGGCTGGTGTAATATTGTGCGGTTGATCCTGCGGCAGTGACGTTCTGACGCTCAATAGCGATCCAAATACTACACCAGGTGTCAGCAAAGTCACACAGTAGATTCTCAACATCGTACAGAGTCTCACTTACATGCTATGGCCCAAGTCAGGGGCGAAAAGGACAGTTTGTCCTGAGGGTGAACCCTCATTCTTGATACTGTTCACAGTCCAATTATACGTATTGGTCTTGAGGTCGATAATTGGAGATGGCCCACACTGATGGTAGTCAGCTAAACACCATTCAGGATTCAGGCGTAACCTCAGCGGGAGGAAGAATGTGAATCACATACCCAGCAATTGGACTTGTTATCGCAGACCCTATAATGATCAGCTGAGTCTCGCCTCAGCAGGGGGAAGAGGCAAACGTACGTCTGCGTCAGATTAAACGGTGCTTTACCAGGAAAGACAATTTGCAGTGCCTCATTCAGGCGGACTCCGCTCTGAAGAGGTCAGCCTAGATTCGTTACCTGGGGGATTTACTGACCTGGCCAAAGATGCTAGTTGACGTGCCAGTACCGCCAACACAGGGGATGGATCCACCCGAGACGGTACTACCCTGGACACCCGTCACGACGCGTGAAGACATATTGCCACTGTGGTGCGAGTAAGGAAATTAGAGATGAACGATGAGTTGACTAGATGCGGAACGATGGACTGCTGGCGAATGAGCGGAATCGAGGGATCTTCTCTCGAGTGATATGTATGTTACAAGACGGCTGCCGATGACCGCATTGTTGAGAAGCAGGTCACATGCTGGATGCACACGGGACAAGGGCAGTCAATGGTGCAAAGGAGGCTTGATGTAGGTGTCCGCGCGGTGGCGCTTTGCGCTAGTCGCTCCGACCCGGCCCGGTCCACCATGTCCGATGCGAGGGGTCACAGAACCTTGCTGATCCATGATAGACAGGGTTTGCATGCTTGAGCTTGACAAAAGCCTTCGACCCCGAGCGTTCCTCAGAGGCTTCATCTTCCACGCAGCCTGCCTTATGAAGCTTGACAGACCTAGACTATATCTGAGGTGTGCCTGGAGATGAAACATTCCTCGTCAATGCGTCATCCTCAACAGCGGACGCCTCCGGCTCGATGACCCCTGGAAGACTATTGGTCATTGGGCACTGGACAAGCTGGACCGTTCTGACGCTGATAAGAGAGGGTCAAGTTTCAGGTTTGACACATCATATCAGCTGCTAGCGCGGCGGTTGAGTCAGCATCAAACTATGAGAACCAAGAAGTCATCTCGCACGTCCAGCTTATGAAATTGTACAACCTCCGATCATGATTATTACCGCCTTCTTAGTCTACATACCCATCACCACGCTAATAACCGCCAGCCACATGACTCCCCATCCTGCCAGACTGCAAGATTGTCAGCCAAAGTACCAGCCATCAAAACGACGCCGGCTGGACTCACCCTAGATTGCCCATTATTTCCGTCTGCGTACTACCCCGAGATGCAGACCTGTCATACGATGTGGTCGAGTAAGAGAAGTTCGGACTGGCATAGTATGGTGACAAGAGGCCATCCGAGGTGTTTTGTAGATGCTGCTCGATAGCGACCCAGATACTGCAAGAAGCGTCAATTATTGGGCGACGCAAGAAATGGCAGAGACTTGACTTACATGAAGTGTCCGGATTCAGGGCCGAAAAGTACATCGGGCTGGCCTGTGAAGGTCGGCAAGTTACTCTTGAAGCCTCCAACAGTCCAGTTGTAGGAGTTGGTCGTGAGGTTGATCATTGGTCCAGCCCCACACTATGCTATCAGCCTTAGGTCCAGTACAAGAAGCTTATTGGACTCAAGACATACCCAACAGTTACCCTTGACGTCGCACACACTATGATAGTCAGTGAGGAGATTTTCAGGCTGTCGCGTAAGAAGAAGGCAGTGCGAACTTTTGAGTCAGGTTGAAAGGTGGTCCGCCCGGAAAGATCATTTGTATAGTCTCATTCTGACGAACTCCACTCTGCAATCTTCAGTCCTTCTTCACTGGGTTGCCCTGATGGCTTGCTGAGTGGATTGAGCTAGGACTGACCTGACCAAAGTTCTGATCACCTCCGCCTCCTCCAACACAGGGGATAGTGCCTGCCCGATTGGCTCTGTTCCCCTGGATACCAGTGACAGTGCGAATTGACATGTTGCCGCTGCGTCAGGTGCTGTGAGATTGGATTGATAAGGGTAGAGTCGCGTATGGGAGGATAGCAAAACTCAAGATTGGTATGGGCGGAGGTGAACGCAAAGCAGCACGACGCGTTATATAGAGCGAGAGGTTGAGCGAAGGGTGCATGAGGGGTCTGTGGGGTGGCCACACGCGGGGCTGTCTGTCCATAACGTAGGATTAGGCTGTCTGTGCTTCAGATCAAGGTACAAGGTGGCGCGCTCAGTGGCGTCCTTTCCATCCTTTGTGTCCTTTCGGCTCTGCGGCCCGACCGGTGCGGAGCCATGCGGGGCCACAAAGCACCCCTGACATCTGAAACCTGAAACAGGGGGAAACGTTTAGACTTTCCGGGAATTCCGGCGCTCCTTGGGATCCTTGCCAGTCAAGCTTGCGGCTGTGCTTTGGCATATCGCATGAGCGGTCCGACGCTGAACCTGCAGAATCCTAGAAGCTCTGACGACAGAAAAACCTGGACAGGATTCAGAGACGTCCCTGAGCTAAGCGTACTTTAACAGGGCTGCGCCTGATCTTCCGTATCTGCCCTATGTCCAGTATCCCTCTCACAAGACCTTACTATACAATCCTCAAATAACGCCCGCCCATATCCATCCCGCTTCATATCCCTACAACCACCCCCAGCGCTGCCAGACCAACCACGCCCAATCCGATAAGGCTACACAAACATCAGCGGCGATTCCGTATAAAGTTGGATCCCTGCGTATTGAGAGCTGCACTTACCCAAAGTTAGCCGCTCGTTCAAGACCCGAACCGGTATTGCGTGGATAAGGAGGAGTGTCGTAAGATGTCGCCGAGTACCTGAAGTTTGGGCTGACGTACATCGAGTGCTGCACCACAGAGCTGGCTGTGGTGTTCGCCTGTGGTTTCTGCTCAATTGCCATCCAGATACTGAGTACATATCAGCCTTAGTCTCCACATTCCAAGTAAAGGCCGCAGTGTGGGATGATAGGGCGAGGTATGATTGATTAGACTTACATGGAATGGTTGGACCCTGGTGCAAAGAGGACATCAGGCTGTCCAGTCTCCTTCGGGACGCTGCTCTTGAATCCGTCTATTGTCCAGTTGTACGAGTTGGTCTTGAGATCAATCATGGGCCCTGCACTGCACTATGCGGATTAGCACCAGAGACCAGATCACAACGCAGAGAAGTCAAAGCGGTGAAGGAATTCCATACCCAGCAATTTGACTTAGAATCGCACACCCTGCGGATCAGCTCTATTCACGACCGGATCGCGTTCAAGGAAGGGGATATACGCACGTTTGGGTCAGATTGAAAGGCGGTAAGCCGGAGAAGTACAACTGGACAGTCTCATTCTCCCGGACTCCGCTCTGCGGTTATCAGCCACTTCACCCACATATGACAGGTAGAACACAAAACTTACCTGACCAAAGTTCCCAGTCGGTATGGAACGCGTCCCATCTCCCCCAATACAAGGTCTGGTTCCTTGCGGTATCGAAATGGCCTGCGAGGCGTTGACGATACGAGTGGATGTTGACATCTCGGGCAAAGGCTGGCGAGATGGATCTTCCTATTCTCTGGTTCTTAGTCTGGTTTTAGGAGGTGATTATTCGAAGTGGCGGAAGGAGGAATTGAGATGCTTTGTGTAGACCGGAGCATGAGCGATAGATTGCATAGCAGTTGGAGGGCTGATAAGAGTTGCTTCTAGTTGCTTTGACCATCGGAAGGCAGAGATAAACATGGTTTGGATTCAGGTCCAAGTGGCGTTGAGGCTTGGCGCGATATGGTGCGGGGGGGCAGAGAACCCCTGACATACCGAAGAAGTTACCGTTTGGGGCAATATTGAGCGTGACTGACTAGGCTATCAGAGGAATGCAAGATCTATGGAATGCTGGTCACAGACTTGCGAGGCAGATACTCTTAAAAGCACATGAGTTCTCTGAGTGAGTCGAGCTCCGCCCTACGATTTCTGCGTGGCTGAAAATGAGACATTTCATACAATCCGATCCCATACGATTATGTATGCCTCTCTCTTACAACGTACATAGACGACATCTTACAAGCCCGACATGACCCCAAGAACAGCTAGCCACATCAGTCCCCATGACGCCAGACTGTAAATATCGTCAGCTGCGATCCCTGGCTTTGATAAGACTCGACTAGCTCACCCTAAACTGCCCGTTCCCGCCACTCGCAAACTACCGCCCGAAGCGGGATTATCGAATGAAGTAGTTGAATATGTGAAATTTGGACTGGTGTAGTATTGAGATGTGAGTGCAGTTGTATTCTTTTGCTCTATCGCCACCCAGATACTAAGTGTATCAGCCTACAGTGAGGGGTTGGGCACTGGCGGCGTAAATGACTCACATCGACTGTCCGGAATTGGGAGTGAAGAGTACGTCGACATCTGGCCGACCGGGTGCGCTAGGTAGATTGTTCTTAATTCCTGCGACTGTCCAAGTGTAGTTATTGCTTTGAAGGTCGATCAACGTGCCTGCGCCGCACTAGTGATAGTTAGCGAGATTGAAGACTTAAGGGCTACCATCAGGTCTTGCTGGCAGCTGGAGGACTCACCCAGCAGCCGATTCGAGGGTCACATATCCTACAAATGGCATTAGCAGTGCGTATGCAGTGTCTGTGAATGCTACGTACGTTTGAGTCAAATTGTAAGGCGGTGTACCGGGGAAGACGAGTTGCAAAGTTTCATTCTGGCGGACTCCGCTCTGCATTTATCAGTCTCGAGGTGTGTATAGGGGAGATTGAGCTCACTTGGGCAAAAGCTCCAGCCGGCGTCCCTGGTAAACCAGGACAGGGGAGATTATTGGTCACCACAGTCCCACCTCGGACTCCAGTAACAGCGCGAGCTGACATTGTTGGTCTAGCGATTGATGGGTGGCGAGACGGTGAGCTGTGGGGTTATAGCAAGTCTTGGTGGGAGGACGCGAGATAGTAGTGAGACGACCGGCCGGAGTATGCTTTTGAAGTCGGCGCTCAAGAGATAGTCGTGGTACTGAGGATGAGCGGATCCTCATCCGCCCTTTGAATCTCATGCGGCCTGCCGACGCCCGGCTCCGGTCGATCGTAATCATGAACCGGCTCCACAGGTAAATTAGAACGAAGCATCATCACAAGCTGTGCCAGAGCAAGCTTGCCAAGCCGCTATATCGTGCTAGACTTGCAGAAGATAGTGGCGGATGGCGGGCCGGTTCCGGATCTAGTGGCACTGCCGTAAGATGCCCGCCACCCACATTGGGTCGGGTGGCAACTAGCCGGGAATTTACGGCGTTATAGCTCGTTTTGAAGGAGGGTATTTCGGGATCAAATATGTTGCGGCTTCATATCAAGGAGTTACTTATTGAGGACTTAACGAAACCTTCACCACCCTCTTTCTCCTTCGTTTACTAAGCGTTTTGCGTCGTTCAACTCGGCTTTCCCAGGAAATGTTAATAGCTCTAGCGATCTGTGCTTTTGAATCGTTGCAAAACCTCATGCATACCATACATCGAGGTATAAGTTAGGCGGTGTGGATAGTAGCTTGCTGTACCTGGAAGTTTGGTTGGCTGGTTGGCTAGTGCCTGACTTGAGAAAGTATGAGGGATGTTGTTAGATTGGAGATCCGGATGAACCCTTGATTTGTCAATATTGGACAACGAACGAGATTTCCATGGTGATACTGGATGAGTACAGAAGGAGGTGAATGCCGAGCGGAACATCGTGCTACGCCAGTTCTACGCGCCGTTCTCACTCGAGGTAATCAGTGGCCAGTAGTGTGAGCTCAAAAGAGCTTGAAGTCAGTGAAGTTGAAAGCGAAACATCCACCTACTCGCCGCTTGTAGCGGCTGGCTTCGCCATCACGCACTATCAATAGTGAGCCCTGTAAGGTACGATGATCAGCGTCAACGAAAGGCGAAGGACGGTCCAAGGCAAAACTGTATAAGCTGTACATTTCACCCTTCCAACTCCCCAACAATCCAGATTCTTCCCTACACATCTCCCAACCACCACATTGATCCCCACTCCCACTCTTCCCTCCTCCATAACCCCCTACGGCCCAACCCCACCTACTTCTTCTTCAAGACCAACCCAACCACATCATCTTCCCCAATATTAACCCCCGCCAGCGTAACCGAATTACTCATAACCTTCCCATCATAGCTAAGCTGCATACGCGAGATGGGCAGATCGGCCGCTCCTGGACCCAGAGCTCTCTTGATGCGTTCACGCAATAATGAAAAGGGGGTGTTGACGGGTACGTCGGGTACGGCTAAGGGTTGACCGTTTAGGTTCCATTCGGGTTTTGAAGGGAAAGAGGGGAGGGAGACGGTTATTGTTATTGGGTAAGGATGGAGGGAGAGCCAGTCGACTTCCTGTTGGGGTTAGCGGTGGTCAAGGATGAGAACGGAGGGAGGGAGGGATCATGGATGGGTGAGGTTGCGATGGAGGGGATGTAAGACGGTTGGTGCCATCTTGTATGGGGTATAGAGGGACAGAGCTCGAGATAGCAGATAGAGGGGGATGAACTCCATGATTTGATTTGAGGGGAATATTGAAATCAAACAATTCAAACTCACGGTGTAAAGACCAAAAGCCAACTTCTCAACTTTTTGACGCTTCATCACTGGCGCCTCTTCCATCTCCTCGGCAGGTCTCGTCTGGCCTATAACCTGAGCAGCCCGACCAGGGTTCATAGCCGGTGCAGGCGGAGCCATAGCGGATGCCTGACTTTTGTCGGCAGGGACTGCCCCACCTTCCCGAACAGCCGCCATTCGACTTGGATGTATCGAAGGTCCTGATCCTCCCCCACCCCCACCCCCTCCCCCTCCCCCTCCCCCACCCACCGTCTCGTAGTATTCCTTCCGAGATGGTCCAGTCGGCGCGGCCGAAATTGTCGCTCCGTCATAAACCGAATTTGACCCCACTGCCCCACCCCCACCGCCCGCCCCACCGACATTAGGCCCAATAACCGGTCCACTCCCCACACTATCCGTCAACCCTTTTCTCGAATGTATATTTTTAATCTGTTCATCGAGGCTGAAATGAGATTGGAAATTATCCTTTGTCGATCCTGCCGAAGCGGTATGACCATCCCAAACAATCTTCTCCCTCTCTTTCCTCTTCTTCTTCTCTTCTTCCTCCCTAGCCCGTCTCGTTGCCTCATCTTCATCATCCCCAAAGAGATCCGTACGCGCCGCCGCGAGATTCTTTAGACTGGCAGTAATATCCGCTCCTTGATTAAGCTGTTGATGTTGTGCTCGCCTAGTATCCAACACCCGCTTTTGCTCTTTCCATTTCGGATCCAATAATTCGATTCGGATATGCTCCGTGAGTTCGTTTTCGGGTATCGATTGTCCACAATTTGGACATTTCGAAGTTGCCACTGTGCCCGTTCGAGTAATCCCTTTGGGGACATAATCCTTCTTGATTTTCATCCCTCTCGATTCCATCGCTGCACGCTGAACATCTCTCGCACGCTGTTGCTCTTGTTCAGCCTTGATGCGTTGAATCCTCAATTCCTCCTCCTCTTCTTCATCCTCCATCTCCATCTCTTCTTCCGCATCCTCCACTCTTGCAGCTTTCCCATTACCCCTCTGTCCCCCTACTGGAACCCCACCCGCGCTCTCCTCCATAATCATACTAGCCATCCTCTTTTCTCCCATACTCCTATTCCTCAAATCTTCAACCGAAGATGGCGGAGGCAGATTGAGCTCCATGTCCGTCTGTGTAAACTCGATAGTTTCAACAAGGACGAAATCTTGCCAATCAATCTCTCCAAACGCATTCAACTCTTCGTCTTTCTCTTTTTGCTTCTCATCTGCACGTCGTCTTCGCCTCTTCTCCCATTCAGCCCGATTACGAGCTTCGGCCAGGGTGGTCCAGCGTGCTTGGGGATCGGCAACTTCTGCGCGGAGGTTGTCGATCTGGGATGGGGAGGGATCGAGGAGTTTCTGATAGGATTCAACCATGCGGTTGTAGTAGCCGTATAAGGAGTGGGTAGGGCGGAGGAAATCAAATTGATAGTTACGGCCCTCGCGGACTGAGAGGGAAGAGAGGAAGGCTCGGCCTCGGCGGGCGTGGAATAGGGCTGTTAGGCGGAGAATGTCCCTGAACGTCAGCTCCGCTACGCTCGGGGAGGATTCAAACGGTGAGAAAGAGACCACTGCGTATCGCTATCCTGAACAGCACAGCACAAGTAGCAAAAACTTCCTCATATACTCCACCTGTCCGACGTCTCTTCACCCTCCCCGACAACGACCATCTCGACAATAGCCAACTCACAAATCCATAGCCGTCACACCGGGCAGATCCACCCTGAACTCCCACACCTTAGGCTCATACCCACTCGCCTCATCTTCCAACCTCTCCGCCTCTTCCTTCGCCTTGGCAGCCGCCGCCTTTTCAGCCAAAGCAGCCGGGATAATCCCCTTAGCTACATCCTCCGCATCCTCCAATACCTTCTCCCGCATGTACCTATAGTACTGATGGTAAGGATCTTCATCATTCAGAAAAGCGAATTTCGGATCCGTCTTTTGATGCTCTCGGATCTTGTCTTCGAGGAGTTTTGGGTGTGGGGATTTTGAAATTGCAATAGCCGTCTTGTCGACAATGCCTACTCGTCAGCGAGGAATAGCTAGGCGGTAGAAGGCTTACCTCTGATTTCTCGAGGAGGAAAAATCATGCCCAATTTAAACTTATCACTTCCCCTCGGTGGCTGATACTCGGGCTCATCAGCCCCTCCACCCTCTCTCACTCGGACCCCATCCTCTATCGTCCCGTCGTCCGCTGCGCCATTGGCATGTCCATTCGTGTTGAGTTTTCTCAGCTCATCCTCGCCTGCAAAGACCTGTTTAGGCTTGGGCAGGTTGAGCGCTGACATCTTGCGCTGGGTATAGGGTAGGTTTGTATGGCGAGAGTTGGCTGGCTGGCTGGCGCGATTCTGGGCTGGCTGGTGGCGGCAACGCACGGGCTAGGTTCCGGCGGCGTTATCGGCTAAATCCGAGTGTGGCACTTTTCAACGTGACTGATTTTACTTTTTCCCGTTACCCTGGATGATTACGTGAATGTTCCCCCCAGATAAGAAGGTGGCTGGCAACAACAAAGTGGAAAGCGTCACTCAACCTCATCATCCACCTATAAAGGCTATAGCAATCATGGCCACAGCCTACCCTTCGTCCCGCGCCCCAGCTTCAGCACAACCTAGGCGTCCGTCCGGCGCACGTCCTTCTCCAAGTATAAACCCCAACAACCCCCAGCCCGTCCGGGCAGAGTACTTCAACCCTCCTCAATCACATCGTCCTACACCCCCTCACTCACTCTCCCAGCCCACCCCATCCCATCAACATCAGAACCCCAAACCGTTCTTACCTCCTATGGTGCATCGTCCGTCTATGCCTTCCCCCAAATCCACACTTATCCCTTCTGCTCATCAGCTAGGCGGTCATTCTGGCGCTTCATCAATATCCAGTCGGCCGTCCCCGCTCTTATCTTCACACTCTGAGGACTCTCTTCGAGAGACTACACGGCATAACATCCCCAACAACGCGCCATATGCCCCGCAGACCAACAAACACGGTGATGCCGGTCCGAGAGGCAACCTACCCAGTGCCAGACAGGCCAGTGCGAACCTCCTTTGGGGAGATGTCAAATCTCCCAAATCGCCAGAGATTACCACTCCGAAAGAGTCCTACGTCGCGCAAATAGACCATCGGAATGAGGTCGATATCAACTTTGATAACTTAATGGTACGTTCCACAATCTTATCTCAACTGACATAGCCAGGACTCCCTCCAAGTCCCCTTATCAGTACGCGAAAAGTTCGCCACTGTTTCTCCAGCCGTCAAGCGGTCTATCCTTTCTTCAGCAGGATCATCCAACCCCGCCATCCTCTCTCACCTCGGCCTACCACTACCATCAGGTACAGGCGCCATGCCTAAGATCAAAAAACGCCTCTCAACCCCTTTACTCCGTAAAGCCAAATCATCCTCTTCACTCAACGGCGGACAACCCAGTCCATCTAGTCCCCAAGTAGGTAAAACCTACCGTGTCGATGGAGAAAGCTTCACAATTGTTGCATCCCCACATCAATCTACTTCAGCCACTATCCCTACCCATCCCCTACCCCACGCTCCAACGAGGGGTCAATCGATGGATATCCCCCGTCCGGCCATCAATCGCCTATCTACCGGACCAGGCTCATCCCGACCTTTATCCGGTTTATTCTCACCCTCATCTTTATCCCGCTCGACAGCTGGAGCTGGTCGATCGACTGGCCTAGGGATAAACCTGGGCGAACAGCCTGAATCTTTCATCTCATGGCTGCAGTCTTACAAGGCGACGGATTTGGCTATGGATGTTGGGCGGATGAAGAAATTGAGGATGTTGCTCAGGCATGAGAATACAGCTTGGGTGGACCATTTCTTAAGATTGGGAGGGTACAGTCTGATCTTGGCGAGATTGAAGGAAATGGTGGATGTTGAATGGAGAGAAGAACAGCATGATGATCAAATGTTGTATGAGTTATTACGGTGTGTGAAAGCGTTGGGCACGTCAGAGGTAAGTCCACCCCCTTCAGTCTTTAACTTGGCTGATACACAGGTTGGGAAAGCAGCACTACGATATCATTATCCCGATCCCTTCCCATCACTATCCACCCTGATTTTCTCCGAAAAGAAACCCGGAGACCTACCCTCCAGACAACTCATCATTGAATTATGGTTATTCCTATTTGACCTTTTCCCTTCGACGCCGACATCATCACCAACCAGCGCTAGTGCTAGTGCAAGTCGGCCAACATCAGTTCGGTTCGACGCGAATGCTCAGCCATTGAGTCAATTCATGGCTGGTGGGTCGGGTGGGGCGGGTGGATTAGGAGCAGGAGGAAGAGGGAAAAGAATCATCATGGCGCATGAAGAAGTGAAGGGTCTGCTTATTCCTGATATACCGGATAGTACGGTGGACGTACATGAGTTTGTGAAAGTTGCGCATCGACCGAGGGTTTTCAAGGTTTGGATGGGGGAATTGAGCGATATTTGTAGGGATTACTTTTGGTACGTTTGTGTTTCGGTGTGGGAGTTGAGTCTGGCGGAGGCGCGTTGGGGAATAGGGAGGTCGGGAAATCAGAGCTAGCCGTTGGGGAAGAAGTGGAGGATGATGTCGATTACGAAGCGAAGAGAAGCAGACGATACGCGGAAGCACCATTCAGAGTCGAAAGCAAGAATCGAGCTGATCCACTATAGGATCATGTGTCACGGCTCTAACCCGCTCTGGGCGGCTGATGAAGTTGATGAACGATTGGTCGAAAAGCCCGTAGCGCCCGGTGGAGCGACAGGTGGTGTAGAGTTTGAGGCGATGAACTATATGGTGAGTGAACGGTTCCCCCTTGAGATTGGCGGATCGAAAACATATCCTGATCGGATTCGTTGAATATGATCTTATGCGGGACTTAGGACTTGAGGGATGACCAGGCGAGAGGTTGGACAGCGCCCCTGAATCCCGGAGCAGAGCCACAACATGGCAAGAGAGACAGACGCTGATATTTGCAGACAGTCCATCTCAAACTTCTCAATCGGCTTTGTAAAGAGACTGCGGAACAAGATAGGGAGGCGGCTGCTGAGTTACATCGGGATTTATTCCAATCGGGTATGGATCGGATATTAGTTGTAAGTAATAGATTCCACCTTGACTGGATTATCTACTATTTACTCTCGGCTTTCACATTCTTTTCCTACCCCTGTCCCTCTTCCTATTGCTCTTTCTCCACCATGCCCAATTCCTCTCCCTCGCCCTGACTCATGTGTTTCATCTGAGGTTTCTTCCCAAATCTTTCCCTTGCTTCTTCCCATCATTTCCTCCGTCTCCTACCACATTCCCTCCTACCGCCCACACCTCCCATATCCTCCCCCCCCCCCCTCAACCCGATCACTCAAAACCATCAACTAACACCCCCAGACCCTCCGCAAAGCCAGCACAACCTTTTACCCAGCGCTGCACCTCGAATTGGCCCGATACGTCCGCCACCTCCAAATCGCTTCTCCCAACGCACGCCTCCCACACCTCATTGATAAAATGGTCGGGTCACCTCCGGAGATGTATCAGCGTCGGCGGGCTCAGCGGGATATGTTGCCTCCTCCTACTCCACCATCCGCCGCTTCCTCCTCTCGACCGCAGTCTGGACCCAAGCGACAGGGATCTACGCCTGTTTCTGTTCCTCAGCACATCGATCAGAAGTATGGTCAGAGGCAGGAGGAGAGACGTCAGCCTCAGCCCCAGCCCCAGCAGCAGGCGCAAGGTGATCAGGGGTCGGGAACGAGGGCTTGGTTGGAGGATGCTAGAAAGGGGGGGAAGGTCGGGGATGGCGGAAGGAGAGGAGGGTGGGATCTGGAGGTCTAAAGAGGATGAGGATGGTGATTATGGGTCTGAAGTCGAGAACCTTGAGGACGGGGAGTTGCGGAGCTGTTGAAGGCTTGACGCGCGGACATTAGACGTGAATCGATCTTTTTTTCTTCCCCCAGATTGCATCTTCCCCCTTTGGCTTGTACATTACATACCCCTTTCAGACTTATATGTACACTAGGTAGGGTTGACGGTGGTATCCCTGGATAGATCATGCAATGTGTAGCCCCTTGGTACTGTATACCAGAGTCTCTCACTGTACTCGAACCTCAGTGTTTTAGTCTCATGCCGCATGCGCCAGGCTACATATCGGGCGGATAGCAATGTGGACATGACAAACTCAAGACTAAGAATCGCGACATGCATGAGATGAAAGTACCAGACCTGCGCTTCTAGGACAAGGACGAGATGAGATAGTAACCGGGGGCATGACGTTGACCTGAGTGATAGGAGTCAACGACTAATTACTTCCACCTGTCCAGCCACCGGCCCTACCGTGCTCAGCTGTTTCCCAATCTCCTTCCGTCATGGCCGCCATGCTGTCCCAGATCGATTTTGGTGTCTCGATGACGCCAAACTCGATGTCCACAGAGGTGTTGTATTCGCTCGTCCATCTGTGAATCAAGGCCAGATTGGCCGGAGTCGGAGACCGATCCATTTCAGCGAGGGCGGCGGTTGAACGTTGACGCAAGGCTAAGATGCTTTCCACCCACGCTGCCTTCGAAGCGACGTCGATCGGGCGCAGATGTAGCTGACCGTCTCGCTTGCAATAGGATGGGAATTCGACCAGTGTCTTCTTGAACAGCATCGCCAAGGCGTTTCGCATTGCGCTCGCCCCTGCATCAGGTGAGAGATCGGAAACCGACTCCGTATGATCTGAGATGGTGCCAAT
This sequence comes from Dioszegia crocea, assembly GCA_001600615.1. NCBI lineage: Eukaryota > Fungi > Basidiomycota > Tremellomycetes > Tremellales > Bulleribasidiaceae > Dioszegia > Dioszegia crocea. The sequence goes on from BCKK01000003.1 coordinate 1,846,901, forward strand.
TACGGCTCGTTGGGTGAACTCGTACTTTTTCACGAGGAGCTTGGTAAGTCGAAGGGCCAACCGGCTGGCGGCCTCGCTTCCCCCGGACAAGTCCAAGCCTAAGGCAGTAGACAGAGAGGTGGAAACGACCTGTAGCATTAACTGTAGTCTCCGTGTGCCTAGCGTGAGGCTTCTTTGTCCAAGTACATCAGACTCACAGGCTCCTCGGACAGCTGCTGAACATGCGTTCCCTCTCTGATCAGAGCCTCAAATAGACTCTGATTGCTCGGATCGGTATCGAACGCGTCCTCGGCGCTGCCCGCCGGTAGGTAGACGACAGGGTAGATAGGGATGATCCCCCGCTCCACATCACCGAATGCGAGTCCAAGCCCACCGGTGAAACCAAAAAGCCTGAGTCCACTAGCAATCAGAATATCTTCATCAGCCAAAGTCAGGTACCGATCGAATGCCTTGGTGGAGTAGCGAGGAGGGGCAGTTTCGATTTCATCGTTGGAGTCGCTGGTGTCGCCGCTGGAGTCGCTGGAGTCGGGCATGGGGAATGTGTGAAGACGAGGTGTGGTGATGTTGCGTATATATATGATCAGAGGATAAGGCGATAAGGTGTTGCAGGGGATTCGACAATGGCGCAGGGCTTGTAAGAATACGAAAGACGAAGACAAAAGTATGGGCTTCTCATGTGTAGTTTACAGATCGGTCAGTAGGGCGAACGACTCGACTCGAAATCGTCCCCGGATCCGCTGCGCTCCCTAGGTCGGAGCCGTTCTTTTACCCTGAAATGAGTGTCAGGCGATATGCGGCCGCCAGTGTCCTTTCTTGTCCCCCCTGGTTTCAAGGGGAAAGGGGGGATGAGGCGGAGTAAGAATTGGACATCGGGCCCGCTTGATCTCGGCGCTTTCGCCGTCAATGCATATTGGCGCGGGACAAGTGACGTCGATTCTATTGCTGTGGAGCTTGAAGTCGAAGAGAGAAGAAGGCCAGTCGAGACTTGAGTTCCGACTTACAGTGCACATGTATCCATCCGCTTTGCCTGCCGCAGTACCCAGCCGAAGAGCAGTGGACATCGCTTCGTGGTAAAGGGCCGGTAGACTGTTTATGGCTCGATGAGTGAGCACCCGGCCCGATAGCGGGGCCGGACGAACATGCCTGGTGTCATCAGGGTTGAATTAGCCTTGGGGGGTGAAAGCCACTGAGTCATTTGACGCAAGGCCAAATTTCCTCACGCAGCTGATGTAGTGGGTCGGTGCTCAACTGCGAAGAGAATTAGATCAGCTGGCTAAGGATATGACCGTGATATGATCCGGATACATTCCCCGAACGACGAGCACTGACCGCTCCCATTCATCGCCCTTATCCACCTCCCTAGCCTCGGATCTCCAATCTTCAACTACGTCGCCCCTTCTGACGGCTTTCTGTACTGTATGCCTCCCAATCCTCCACCTAATGGCTCAAGAACCGCCTCCCCCTAATCCGCCTTCTCGCCAGAATCGCCTGTCCCAGCCTACCGCCCTTCAATCGCGCCAAGAACCCGTACTTCCGCTTCCGCTTACGCTGCGAGGGCTGATATGTAGTTCCGTACGTCAAGGTACGGATGTGCGTCTGATGCGCTTGGAAGAGAGGGATAGGTAGTCGGGAGAGGATAGTCGAGCGGGGAGATGAGGCGAAGATGGATGATTGGGAGAGGGTGCGAGGCTGGAGTAGCCGTGATGATGTTGGAATGGAGGGGAGGGCTCGGGATATGGGAAGGGAAGTGGAAAGGATGGATCGAACGGCACTGATTGTGCTTGGTGTAGAGGTGTAGGTGGGTGGTGTGAGGGATAGCCGAGCGAGACGGGGGATGTTTCGGGGCATCGTGGATGGAGGAAAGGGTTGTAGGGATGGGCTGGACGAAATTTGGCTGTCGAAAAACGCGCAGGCAGCAGTTTTCCTGGTATTGGGTGGACTGAGCTGTGTCTGTAGCCCCCTGGGGTGGTGTAGAGTGGGTCTGTAGGTGTGGTGTAGATGGTATGTGGTCGATATAGCTTGCCTGGTGATGGATGCCTGACTTTATACGGGATAAAATTGAATAAAAGCCAGTCAAGATATTTACAACGTTCCTTCACTGTCTGCCAACTCTGGCTATACATCCATACCTTTGCTATACAACCCCCTACATCTCGCTCAGCACTAGCGACAGTGCAGACGATACATTGGATACTTCCGAAAGAGATCCCTACTTCTGTCCAAAAATCAGCACCGATCACTTAGCTCAGTCCTGCATAAACACCATGTCCAACCCACCCATCATTACCCAACCCCCACCTCCTCAGACCTCGCGCGAGGGTCGGATAGCGACCCACTCACATATCAAAGGGCTGGGCTTGGCGGATGATGGAACGGCGATGGAGGTCAGCCAGGGATTTGTGGGACAGAGAATGGCGAGAGAGGCGCTAGGGCTGCATTTGCAATTGTTGAGGTTGGGGAGACATTCGGGACGGCCATTATTGCTCGTTGGTCCACCAGGAACGGGAAAGGTGAGACTGAAATCTCAGCTATGAGTATGGGCATGAGACCAAGAGCTCATCCGTTAGACCGCCCTTGCCCTTGCGCTAAGCCAAGAACTCGGTAGCAAAGTCCCATTCTGCGCTATGGTCGGATCAGAGGTGTACTCCGGAGAAGTGAAGAAGACCGAGGTGCTGGGTAGTTGTTTCAGACGGGCTATTGGTATGTCCAGACTAGCTCTCCCTTCTCTAACCCCGCTGATATCCAGGCCTCCGAATCAAAGAAACGAAAGAAGTTTACGAAGGCGAAATCACCGAGCTCACCCCGTCCGAAGCCGAAAACCCACTATCAGGCTACGGCAAGACGATCTCTCACGTCATTGTCGGTCTCAAGACCGTCAAGGGGACCAAACAGCTTCGACTAGATCCATCAGTCTACGAATCCATCCAAAAGGAGCGCGTTGTCGTTGGGGACGTCATCTACATTGAGGCCAATACCGGGTCGGTCAAGCGGGTCGGGCGGTCAGATGCCTATGCGTCCGAATTCGATCTGGAGGCGGAGGAGTATGTGCCTTTGCCCAAGGGAGATGTGCACAAGCGGAAAGAACTGGTGCAGGATCTGACATTGCATGATTTGGATATGGCGAATGCTAGGCCGCAGGGAGGGAGTGATATTATGAGTGTCATGGGACAGTTGGTTAAGGGTGGAAGGACGGAAGTGACGGATAAGCTCAGGAGGGAGATTAATAAGGTGGTTGATCGGTATATCGAGCAAGGAGTGGCGGAGCTGGTGCCAGGTGTTCTATTCATCGACGAGGTGAGTCCTATCTCAACATACTTCTTCCTTCATCCTCTTCCCTCTTCCCTCTTCCCTCTTCCCTCTTCCCTCTTCCCTCTTCCCTCTTCCCTCTTCCCTCTTCCCTCTTCCCTCTTCCCTCTTCCCTC